>JAWWEU010000160.1:28657752-28723558 GCA_035583155.1 Acropternis orthonyx
TTACAAAGGTAGCCATTATTAGAAGTTTTTTTAAAAGTAAAGTGAAAAACCTACATGAGATTATATTGAAGCAGAATCACTAAGGTTAGGCAATATCACTCCAGAGGAGCAGAACCATGACACAAAGATGAAAATTGTACTAATCAAAATACAGATTATACTGCTGATTTGAGAGTTACCTGGCATTTTGGGTTTTTTTGTTTTTGTTGGTTTTTTTTTCAAAATAGATGAAATTTGTCAGCCTGACAATAAGGACTGAGGAAAGTATTACTTTGATAGTCTTTGAAGAAATTGTTGTAGGACTTATAAAACTCTTGGGTAAAGTATAATGTGATGAGGAAGAACCAGTAAGCCACCAATAATAAATGCATTCTTCCTAAGCCTTGCAAAATAAAAAATAGCAGATAGGAGAAAATTGGAGCATATGGTTTATTTTTATTTTCAAAGTCTTTTAGTAAGGCTTTTTTTGAACATCATTCAGCAAACGAGCCAGAAAAAAAATGTGGAAACCTCTGCTAAATTCTGAAGGAGGGGTGTAAATCCCAGTAAGGTCAATGGAATTTCATTATCCTCTAATAAGTTTTTCAGCATTTCGTTGGAACTTATGAATAAAAAGGACAAATACAGAAATAAAGGCAACAGGAGAATCCCAAAGATCATTTCCTGATTTAAAGAAGAATGAGAGAAAATAACTCAAAGTAAATGCTTTCTCAGCTAGAAAAAGTCTAAGAGCAGTGTCCCTTTGGGTTCATTAAAGGGTACTGGGTAAATTCAGTATACCTACTAATGATGTGTAAGGAAGGTTGAACTGTGAGACGGAGCTTTGCTGACAAGGAAAAAATGCCCTAGCTTAGGCAAGATTAAGCAGGATTGTGAAAAACTCCAGAAGGAATAGCAGGGAAAATGAAAGGCAGGGGAACGGATGCAGAAAAATGCTCCACAGAAGGGACATTTGCAGTGGGAAATGTCAATGCAGGATGCATGGCATACAATTACACATCTATTCAGTGGAACAACTTCTAAAAGCTTAGTATTTAAAAAAATGAAAGGTTCACATTAAGAGTCAAGATCAATGTCAGCAGATTTTTCAATCATAAATGGAAATGTTTTCAGATTGGCTACTTAATTTTTAGCACATGTACAGAGAGTATACAGAAAAACATAGTATGATTTTATTTCCTTGTTCAGTAGATTTTTATTTGAAAGCATTCAGGCGTTTCAGATAACAACAATGTCATTATCAGTGCTGATAGAACTTGGCATCCTCTGGTCTCTGTTTTTCTGAAGTGTCTTTCACCTTTAAATGGACCTGAAGCAAACTTGTAATTTACGCTGTTACTCTTCAGCCACACTCCAAAATTTAACAATAAGACTGCAAAAATGTCTTTTTTTTTTTTTTTCCCTCCATGAAAGTCTTCTGCAAAGGAACACACACTTCAGTAAAAGTCTGGCACTTTCTTTGTAAAATAGATTTTACACCTCAGCTTAGGAACATTCATAAACAATACAGAACTAACTTTTTTTTTTCTCCAGATATAATTTTTTTTTATAAAATAGCATAAACACTGATTTGCCCTGCCTTTGTTTAGTAGATCTTTCTGAGGTTGCTAAGCTTCCTACAGCATCCACAGTCTTTATTGTATGGCAGTGGGCTTCTTGGAGATGATGGCAACAAATGTGACTTAACTGCTGTAGAAAAATACATGCATGGGCATCAAGAAAGGTGAGACTCCTGTGCTGGTTTAAAGGTAAACCAGCAGGAGAAACGAAGCCAGCTCAAGAGAGATTACAAGTCAGAGTTACAGTTTACAAAAGAAATTACAGTAAATACAATGATACAGAGAAAAACTAGTTTTAACCAACAAAAAGAGATGTATAACCCAGCACCCTGGGGCATGGTGTTTGCTAGCCCTTGTGAGGAGCGCCATGTGATCCCCCCGAGTGTAAAGTAAAAGGAAAGGAAAAACTTGTTAGTGAGGATGATGGTTGCAGTTCTGTCGAAGTATTGACTGCAGTCTTGTCAAGAGTGGTAGTTGCAGTCCTGCTGAGGTCCTGGTCCTGCTCTGGATCCAACAAGTGGTACCAAAACCTCCCAAATCCCAAGATTATATATGCTCAGGTTCAGGAGGGAATGCCCAGTACCTCCCCCAGGCTGGGGAGTTTCACAGTGGGTGATTTACTCTGTGAGTCAAGGGATATTATTGGAATCTTTGATGGTCTAAGTCATTGCAGCTGCCTCTTGTGCCAGTCCCCAGTGGCCCATGAGCAGACATGACCCCTCAGGCTGGGTGTGAAGGTGCTGATGCCTCTCCAGAGGGGAGTTATAACAGCTGAGTCACTGGTGTGAAGACGGAAACATTCCTGTGCCTCGCAGGGTTCTTTAACACCCAGCTTGTAGTCTGAGGGGTCAGGTGTGCTCTGGGCAGCTGCTGCAAATGATCCATTAGTAATCCGTTATTATAGTTAACCAGAAATGGCAGAGAAGGTGTAGAATACACAGTTTTTTTCACACCCACATAGTGATAATCTGGTCCTGGCCCACTGTAACTAGGACAGCTTTTTATCAAGGTTTCACTTTAAAAGTGTACTAGTGAATTTTCTGTAATCTTTATTTCTTTCTAAATTTAAGAAAAAAAAAGAGTAGGTATGGGATGACTCATATTTCTTTCTAAATTTAGAAAAAAATGAGTAGGCAAGGAAAGGTTTATATTTTTAATCCTATAAAATTGATAGCTCCTAAGAGTTGATTTACTGGATGTGACAATATGAACAGAAAATTGTAACTAGCTCAGTGAGAAGTCTGTAAGCTGTTCTGGTGTGTTACGGTGGAACAGCACTTGAAACTCTCCAATCACTCTGCAGCTATCCCTTCCATTACAACTGTCTACATGCAAGTTTTACCAATATGTCATAAGGTCAACTCAGGTTTATATATCCCTGTCCAGAAGCAGCGCAGAGCTTGGCCCCTTTTACTTAATGAGTCTGATAATATCTGTCCCAAGGAGAAAGGAAAGGACATAGAAATCATTTGTTTCTCTTAACATCCTTGCAACCTCAATAGTAATCTCTTTTTCTCCCTCTTCTCTTCAGCTGCTTTTATTGTTCTTCTCAACATCACTGCAAAAACACATCTGTACTGGATACTGCAAATAGGATTAAGCATCCTGAAGGGAAGAGGATATCTGCAGCCAGCCTTCATTGGGATCAGCCTGTAGGGGAGGGCCAGCAGGGCTGGGAGGGGCACATACCTGTGTGCATGGGGGCACGGAGGGAAGGCTGGTTTCTGCTGTATTCTTGTTCTCAGAGTCCTGCAGAAATTCTGAGCAGCTATAGAAGTCTGTTTGAAGGCTGTTTTGCTTTATCCACTCCACCCTGTCTCATAGCAGCAACCATAGAGAATTTAAATACACTTTAAGCTGTTTCAGTGAATGAGCAAGAATGTAGCATCATTTTTCTCCTTGTATACTCGTGCCTAGGTTTTGATAGTAACAGCCTGGAAGCCTTTATACTTGGTTGTTTATATTTTTGCTTTCCTGCCACAATGGCTACATTCTTGGAAGGTTTTGTTTACTTAACCTGCTACATCACTACTTTAATTTGTAATCACATTATCTATTTTTATTCAGTAATTTAAAACTTTTGATAAGTTGTTCAAATGCTTTTAAATTGTTAATCTACCCAAGATGGTTTAGTACATTAATTCTTTAAAAGTGTAAACAATTTCTGTGTCAAGAACCGAAAGGATGAAAGGTGTAAAATGTTACACTTGCAGGAAAAGTGGAACTTACAGATATACATGTAAAGATGAAAGGACTGACAGATTTGACTCCTTCACTCAGATTTGTTAACTTCATCTGACACCAAAATAATCCCTTCAAATCAGCCCAGAAGACAATCAGTATTGACATTTGTGCATCATTCATTTCCTGGAATTATGATATCTATTGCATTGCTGTAGCATACAGCAGACAAAAGCTTTGCATGCCTTTATTTTCATACTGTGTTACTTTTTATTCAGCAGACAGTGGCACAATGTTTCTGCCTTGATGTTCTAAATCTAGAAACCTTTATTGTTGTGTTTGGTTTTATTTATGATTGTTTATGCAGTAAAAGTACTATCATGCTATTTTCTGCACCTCTTATAACCACCTCAGTCCTTTTCTGTTGGCCTATTTATGTTTGGTTTTTTTTCTCAAGTCTTTCAGAGTCACTAAAAAGCTGTTTAAGTTTGCTCAACGTAAATTTATATTTCTTTTGTTGATGTTGTTGTTTTGGTTTTGTGCTTTTGAATAGGTACCTTGCCTGGTAAAGGGTTGAGATTCTAGCTTTGCTGTGAATGGTAATTTCAAACATTTTGAATGTTAATTTCAAACATTTTCAAAAATTCGGCTGCCTTCTGTAGATCTGAAACAAAATCTTCCTTCAGTCTCAGAAAAAAAGATGGTTCTAGCTTTAAAGCTTTTATGGTTGGTTTAAAGGAATTGAGAAAGTGGAGGAGAAATGTATCTCCCTGTCATGGTAGCAAAAGTATTCCTTAAAGTGTTTCTGTATTAAAGAGTATTCTTGAACTGACATTGTGTCTGGGACTGTGATCTCCTTTTAACTGCATTTCTGGTCCCATAATGGCATTTAACAGAGGACAGTTGTTCAGCAGCCTTAATCACATGTGATATTGTACAATTAGCAGACTGTTCGACAAAAGCTTCAGCCTCAGCTTTTTATCATAAAATATAAAGCAGCAACACAATTTCAATTTCCCTTCTTTGCATGAATTCACCAAGTCATTACCAAACACATACAAAGAGATGCCTAATAGCTAAGAAATGTGTCTGATGCAGGACAATGAAATGATCTATCTCAGCTCCGTCAGGAAGACAGTGTGCTCCTGGACTGAGCGCAGCTTTTGGACCTCCTGACATTCTCTTGAATTAAATGGGAAAAATAATTTTTCACCTGTTTTCCCCACACACTTGCAGTGTTCCTCCATCAAGACTGTAAGGTCCTTAAGGCACAGACTCCTTCTCTGTGATGTTTGTACCGTGTTTGGCTTTGACATCCTGATCTGGGTCAGACTCATTTTTTTTCACACAAAGCACAAATAGATCCCCCTTACAGCAGTACTGATTGATTTTTTGGGAATTCAGGTTAAGGTTTATTGGTGTGCCCAGGAAACCAGGTTAAGCCAAAACCCAAACAATTCCTATGTGCCCCAAGGGTAAGAACTTCTGAAACTGGAGAGTGGTCAATTTGGATCTGATTCTAGATTCTAACAGGGGCCACTTTGGACTTGTCTATTTCGAGATGATACCAGGAGACAAAATTTAATACCTTTTCTTCATTTGCTTGGAACAGAGACATCATGTCATAAATTCCCAATTTCAGTGTGAGGAGAAAGTTTCAGAGGGTTTGACTGACAGCAAAATGAAAAGAGTTTACAGAATATAGAGTTGGAAAAGACGGACGGTGTGTGGAACACTTGCCAGGAAATGAAAAAACAACAACAAAAAAACCATTTTAGGCAACTTTATTACAAAGATTGCTTTTGCACTGCTCTGTTTACAGAGACAAAAACTTTTGTGACTGCTCATCATGCTGTAAGCAGGAGCAAGGTCTTGACTGAACCGTAAAACGAGAAGATGGAGTAAACCTTAGGAAGGTGAGGTTTCCAAAGCGAGCTGCGACATCTCTTCTGGTACCACCCGGGACGAGTCCAGAGCAAACCGCCTCTGAACTTTGCAGGACCTGAGGAACACACCGGAGCAGCTCGGCCCGGTGAAGGGAAACCAAGGTAGCAGACCTGGGGGGGGGGACGCACACACCCCAGAGCCTTCGGTGGGGCGGGTCCGGCCGGGGGTCCCGGGGGGTGCCGGGGCCGCTCCCCCGCGATGGAGGGCCGGGCCGGGCTGCCCTCCGAGGTGCGGGCGGCAGTCACACAGACCCGCTCCATCCCCGCCTGCCCTTGTTTCCCGCAGCGCGGGCAGAGCTGTGCGCGGGGGAAGGGGCGGGAGCCGCCGGTGCGCGGTCCCCCCTTCCCAGGGCCGGACCCCTCTTTCCCCAGCCGGGGACGGATCCAGGCGGACCGACGGGCGGGAGGCGGCTCCGGGCGGAGATGACAATTAGCCTTTAAAAATGGCTGCTTGGGAGCTGTCAGCTGGGACGCGGAGGGGCTGCTAGCCCTCCTCTCCTCTCCGCGCCGCCCGCCTCCCTCCCCCGCAGGGCTAATAACCGAGCGGGGGATAAGAGCTCTCCAGCCCTTTCCCCGCCCCGCCGGAGCGCGATGCCGTAGCGGCTCCGCGGCCCGGCCGCCCTCGCTTTCCCAGCTGGCTGCCTGGCGAGGGGACGGCGCTCCCCGCCTCCCTCCCTCTGCGTGTGCCGCGGGCAGCGGGACCACAAAGGAGCCGCGGGGTGCGCGGTGCGGGGCATCTCTGGCCGGGAGAAAGCGCAAGGTCAAGAGGCAGCTCTCCTCCTCCTCCTCCATGGAAGAAGACGGGAGCGATGAGCCCTGAGGAGGACGACGAAGAGCAGGGGCGGATGGCTGAGCGCTGCCGGGCTTCCCCTCGGGATTGACGGGGGTGCAGAGAGCTGAAGGGGCCGGAGGAGGCAGCGCTGGGGTCGGGAGGGAGGCGGGGGGGGAGGAGGAGGAGAGGAAGGCGAGCGGGGGGTTTGAATCTCCCTGGCTGGATTATCTCCCCTCAGGGGGAAGCTGCCATCGCTGCCCGGTGCCGGCCGCGTCTCGGCCCCGCGGCCAAGATGGACCTGGGCAGCGCCGCCAGGAGAGCGGGAGCTGCCCCCGCAACCCCGGGCGCCTGCAGACCCTTCCCCTCCGCCTGCTGCTGCTGCTTCGCCTCGCTCCTGGATGTGAACAGCTGGCTGCTCTTCTACGGCTTCCTGTACCTGGCTCTCTATGCCCAGGTGTCCCAGTCCAAGTCCTGCGACAAAATCTCCTGCTTCTCGGGTCATTGTGTCAACTCCACCTGTGTCTGCGACCAGGGCTGGGTGGGAGACCAGTGCCAACACTGCCAGGGCAGGTTCAAGTAAGTCTCTGCTTATTACGATTTTCTTTCTCTCATCCCTGCGCCCTTTCCCTGTCATTTTCACTTGCCCGTTTTTCTTTCTCGTTTTGACTGTGCCTGCTGTGATTCTGTTGATGTGTGGTGGAAGTGTCTGGCAGAAGTTAAGGATGAAATAGGCTCCTCCACCTCTTAAGAACACAGGACATAGTCTTCCGAAGGCAAACTGTGCCTGCTGACTTACCGCTGAAAATAGGCTGCTCCACTTCATGGGAACTGAGGGAGAGGGAGAAATCGGCCTGAAAGCTGTGTCGCTGCTGTCCCTTCGGGAAGCGTCATGGAAATGACATGTGCACATCGTGGGGCAAAAACTAGTAGTGGATTTTCATGACTTTTTCATTTGGAAGAGTGAAAGTATTTAGCTCATTCCAGTCCTCCTTTCTTTCGAGTGCTCGAGCTAAGTGAGGATTACTCAGTTACCTTCAGCACGACGTAAGTGCAACTGTGTGGAATGCACATCCCTAAGGACAAGGATTGCAGGAGAGAACGATAAACGTAAGCCCATAACAAGTTTTTGCAAAGGACTGAATGTTCAGTAAATCTCGAACTACCTTCTCATTCTTAAAAGTGGATGTGATACCAAGTCATTGATCAGTGAGAAGGAAGCACACCCTGACATTTGCTTTCCTTTATGTAGTGGGAAAGAAGACTTAATTTATAGGACTGTCACTTTCCTCCCGCCCCCTTTGGTATCAGTGTAAAGACTGGCTGTGAAGAATACTGCTCGCTGTTATTTCACTATATAATCTTGGACAGGACATCTCATTTCATTCCCTTGTAAAACACCCCTTAAAAGCAGGAACTCTATTTGTTAGGTATGTTGACATACACAGCTGGAAAATGTGCTAATTTCTCACTACTAATCATACCTTGGTGAGGCTATGTGTTAGGGAATTCAAATCCTGTCTTTGGCAAATTACTTTTTATAGATTAAATATCAATAATTGTCTATTTTAAAATTGTGTTTAAGTTCAGTTTTCTCTCTGGAGTACTGAAATGAAGCTAGATAACTTATATGTCTTTTAAACGTTTAATACAAAGTCAGTCATTCCTAAATAAAAGAAAAGGTAAATCCAGTAACTTGTTAGCTTAGGAAGGAGTAGCTGAAGTCAGACATGTCAGCTGAAGTAATGTACACACTGCAGAGAAATGAACAATTCACTGATAATATTTGGATAATACTCCATCAGTAGGATTGTAACTCAGATATAAAGGGAATGCATGGCAAATATAATACATCTTTTCATGTGAACTTGATAATAAGGTTTTAAAGTTGGTCGTTTGTTGCCTGTGTGTATTGGTGATTGGGGTTTGTCCTGCTGTGTGCTGTATGGGGCAATTGCAGAGGGGTCAAGAGCAAGGAGAGGAGGCCCAGGTGAATCTGCTTTGTCTGGGTGGATCTGCAGAGCTATAATTTCCTTGCTTTAAAGAGATGGCTTGTATCCTTTGTCTTGGTGCCACTCACAACAGACCCTAATAATGCAAGGACCAGAGCAAATTGTAATTTCTTCAATTTCAAAGCTTGTTATGAATTAGTATATTCTCTGAATGGTTGCTGGAGCCTTTATCCTGTCCTTACAGGTATTATCTTGCTTATCTGTTAAAACATTTATGTTTCTTCACATCAGTTGTGTTTGTCAAGTGAAGAAGCATAGTGGTTATATTTTTCCCTTCGGCACAAAGTTAATAATCCATCCCCACCTAGAGGAAGTTCTGCCTGAATGTTGGAAGGGCACCTCTTCTGAGCCGAACTAACACAGTGGTTAATCGATGTGCTGTTAGAAGTTATGGTGAAATCAGAATAGATTTCTGGTTAACTCCTCTATATTCTCTCATGCTTAGCTTTAGAAATGACAGTGATTTTGATCATGGAAATGCTGTTGGAGACCTATTTTTTTACCGAAGACACTTTCATAGCACTATCTCTAATAGTTCATATTTACTCTTTATTCTTGGAAGCAAAGTATACTCTGCAATGAAAGTAAGCATTCTAAGATTTAAAGGTTCTCAGGCCCTGTGAGTTGGGGGTGGAGTGAAATATGTGTCTTACAAAACAAGCAGCAGCTTGGAGTGGTTGCATTTTGAATCATGAAAATTCAGATGGGTGTTGAATGGGTGATGAGTCAAGCTCTATGTATTTCCATCTGAAGAGCTGGAAAAAGAATGTTAGTCTACCTGATGTCTAGGTGATTGAAGACCCTTCTGACCTCTGTGGGAACTGATGGTTTGACTTATCATCGTGGAAAATTTGCATATTGTTTCCATTTGTCTGTGAAGCCTTATCCTTAAGTAGCCATGGCTGGACTTTTGCAGCAGTTTGACAAATTCTGATGGATGTACATCACTTCTGCAGCAGTTGCTTCTGTCAGTGAGAATTATTGTGATGGTTGTTTCAGAATGACAAAAACTGAAAAGTGTGTTTGCGTTAGGACTGCATTAACAGCCGGTTCTCTATACAAATGTTAATAGAACCTAGTTTTTTACTCTAAACATTTACACTGTTTTGAAGTTGCAGCTGTCTGAAGTGCCTGCGTGTGTCTCTGTTACCCAAGATTTTAATTGAACTTTTAATGACCTAAATTGGACATGTGTAAAACCTGTCACTACGTTATTTGAGGAAACAGATTTTCAAGGGTAGGCTTAAAACACTTGAAAATAAAAGGGTCTCTCTTTCTCTTCATATAAGTGAAGTATGATTATTTATGCTCTCTGTGAATGAGTGACTTGAATTAGCAAGCACCAGAAACGTTATTGTAAGAGGAGAAATACTCTGCCCGAGGGTAGCCTGGGACCATTAATTCTTTGATGAGAGATGTGGAGTAATTTTGGCTTTGTTTTGTTTCTTTTATAGACTGAGAAATAATAATATAGCAGAGAGACATCAGAAATAGTTGATCAATCTTTGTAAGCAGGTGTCAAAATTAATTGACAATACTGTGGTAGCCTTGCCTTTTCCCTGTAGCAAACTGCTGAGTAAGTAGACTACTACTTTGCAAATGTTGCCCTGGCCTGGATGCAGGAAGGGTGGATGGGGGGGAGAATGAGCAAAAAGGCTGTCTAGCACCATTTTACCATTTTCTTACTCTTATTTACCAACTTCTGTATTTACTCTTTGTATTGTGAAGCATGTGGTAACCCATTACAAGAAATGCAGGTGTTGCCATTCTTACTGCAGTGCCTTTGCATCTGTGTCAGTCACTTTTCAGACTGATCTAGGCCTCTTCTCTGCCTGGTGCTAAGTTATTTTACTCTCTGTCCAGACTGGATATCTGAATGCAATTCGGACTTTCTGATTTATTTCCATCTTTCTTAAAATGTGGTTTTTTTTCTTCCATTCCTGCCTCTCTGCTCTGAAAGAATGCAAAAACTTTTTTTTTTTTTAAAACCAAAATAGAGGGAAAGTTAATTTAAAAGAGAGGGGAAAGGAATTCTCCCAGGTGAAAGATAAGAAAACCAATGGGTGAGTGGGTTCTGTTTTTATAGCAGGGAGTTCCAAGAAGCATAGTTCCCAAGATGTAAGCAACCACAGACATGAGAAGACAGCGTACAGTTTTGTTTTTCTAAGGTGATTTATTAAGGAAGCAAAGCTTTTAATGCTGCATCTGCCACTCTTTCTTCTCCTGTCCTATCTACACCTTTGAATTTGTTGGTTAGTTGCAGTTCTCATGATGATATGAGTTTTGGCAGAAGGGAGGGGGAAGGGCTGCCTAAATCAGTTGTGTTATGAGACTCCAGGGAGTTCAGGGCTGCAAACATTATGAATGGCCCAACTGCAGGGAAAAGTGCTGTCACAGCTTCTGTGTATTTAGATGTCAAAGTCAACAGTCTTGAGATGCAACGGTACAGGAAAACAGGTATCATTAGTTTTGCTACTCACAGAATGACTTCTTAGAAGGGGAAAAAAAAAAATCCTCCAGGCTGGAGTGAAAAGTTTCCCTTTTCTCTACTTTCTCCCTTTCTCTGCTTTGAACACTGGTGTGTGGAAGAGCATTAGAGAAAAATTTGTGCATGAAATTGTTCTTCCTCCTAAGTTTTTGAGTACCTGGATGACTAGAAATATCCATTCTTCTAAAATGCTGCCTTTGAAAAGTTAAATTGTTTCTTCAGATGCTTATTGTTGTTTATTTGATAACTGTGAGTCCCACTTGGCATATGTAATGAAGCAGATTGTACAGGAGAGGTGAGCACCACTGAGGACTTGAACCTCAGTTATCTTCTTTACCTAGTCCTAGATGTCTAGTTGTTATGGAGAGAGTAAGAACCAATGGATCTGTTTCATTGTTAAACTGTTTCCAGATGTTCTTGCAATTTTAAATTACCTTCTGCTTATTCTTAATTTCTAAGGCTCCTATAAAACATTTGGTGTTCTGCAAGGACAAAACAATTTCCAAGTACAAGCACATTCATGACTGAAGTGTTAGAAGGGTATCAAATTTTGTTATTCCAGGCAAAATCCTTTTTTTCTGTCTAAAACTCTGAATTCTGCTGTCTGCAGAATGACTCATGCAAGGAAAGTGTCCTTAAATTGCAGATTTTAAATGAATGATAATGTTGTGTAAGAAGAGATCTTTAGAAACAAGTTAGCTTTAGCTGCAGCCTTGGAAGTTCATGCTGCTGTGAAAAGGGGTGACTTTATCCTTCGTGCTTCTCTTTGATTACATCTTTCTGCTTCTTATGTAAGCATTAATATTCCTGCTGAGATTTGAAAAGTATCAACAGGAACATATCTCCCCACCTTCCCGTCAACTTTTTTTTTTTGAACTAGCTCAGTTTCCTCAAGTTGCTTCACTTGCATAAGTCTCCTGCTGATCCAAAGGAGTTGGCAGCATGAGCAGGTGGAGGGAGGAAAAGAAAATTGTTACTTTTAGAACCGGTACAGACTTAGTTTTCCATAGCTTTAATGTAAAACAACATCACCATTAAGCTGGTGCAGCTTTTATTGTAGGATGACTCAGGATTTCAGCCTGCATAAGTTGCAAAACTGCCTTTGTCATCGGCATGACCTGTATCTGATCCAAGGCATAATTATTCTTATTGACATCAGTGGAATTGCATGAGAGATTTTGCACCTGCAAATTGCCTTTTAATAACTTGATGTGTGAATGCTAATAAAATTAAACTAGTGGAAAAACATCCGTGATTATGATTTTATCCATATAAAATGTGATCTTGAAGTTGATTTTAGTTAGCAGTGATGCTCTGAAAAATATTTCTTTCAATGTGAGTTATTCTCTCTGTATTAAAATTTTAAAATACAATTATAGTTTGTATAATCAAGAGATTTTGAATTTTTAAGGAATAAATTTTTTGTTAACATCTTGTTTTGAAATGTAGAAGCATGAAGCTTATGACCATACTAAACTCCTCCTGCAAGCTAAACAATCTGCACTGAAAAGTGTTTTTTTTTTTTTTTTTTAAAGGAAAGCAATCTTTTTGCAAACCTTAAAATGTTAATTTTATTATGATAGTGGTTTTGTTGTTGCTTGATACTTTCCACATGAAAGCATTAAGGTTAGAAAAGACCCTCAAAATCACATATTCCAACCACTGTCCTAACAGTGAATCTGCCACTAAACCATTTTAATGGTTTGTAAACAAGACCAGAAATGAACTCTGCTCCCCTGTTCTTGCCTTATGCAGGCTGTAGGGTAACTGAATTAATGGCTGTTGGAGTTGGACATGTGCTTCAGGAAGCATCTCTACATGTCTCAAACCACTTCCACTGACTCAAAGCCCATTATAGACTTCCAAAATTCTTCCATTGCTTAGGTATCATCACTGTTTTCTATAACTAGCAACAAATGCATAATCCCCCTTAAATCGCAGAATCCACTCTACCTCATTTCTAGTCTGTTTTAGTTACCCTGTTTTCTCGTGTTCTGGGTCAGGCCTTTGTTGCAGAACCTTTAGTAAGTGAGGTCTCTGTTCCCTGTGTAGGTGGACTATGGTCACCTTTTCCTCACTGAGAATGGAGAGGAATGTTCCTTGAATCATCTCAACATAAAACTTCTCCATCCTTGATTGCTGTCTTGGTTTATAGCCCTCCCTCTTTTATCAGTGTTCTTGAGCTATGAGTGCCAGAACTAATACTTGTCTTTTTGTAGTGGTTTTACTGGTGAATGCAGACACAGAGTGGCTTCTCCCCTGTTGCTTGGTATCCTTCTCTGTGCTGGCAGCTCATACCATTCATTTTCTGCTTCACAAGTCTTCTTGGAGTTGCTGTATCCTTGGTACCAAGGCCCTGCTTTTCTCAAGGTGTAGTCTGAGAACTGAACACAGCTTCCCTGTTTGAAGTGATATTTAGTGGTGGGGCTCCAAAGGTGTATGTGATGTGTGGGACGGAGTTATGCCCTTGTAAAAGCACCCCTTTTCCCTATCAAGCAGTAGATGATTAACTATGTGCAGTGTCCTTTCCTGTGTGTAAGCCTGAGAGCATCTATAGGAGTGAATCCAAATGCTGGTTAGGCAAAGGGTTTGTGGATTCTGGAGTGTGGTTTGTTTGCAGGGTTTGTGGATTCTGGAGTCTGGTTTGTTTGCAGGGTTTGTGGATTCTGGAGTCTGGTTTGTTTGCAGGGTTTATGGATTCTGGAGTCTGGTTCGTTTGCAGGCTCAGCAGTTCCTTACTTGGGCAAAAAAGTGTGGGAACAGATGGCTGATGATCCTACCATCCCTTCAGGCAATATCAAAGGTTGGTTGCCATTGCTTTGGGTGTGTAAAAAGCTCAGTTGCATCAGTGAATGCTTGTCTATACATAAATGCCTGTAGAGGCTATAGCATTTAATACTTATTATGTTTTAAATTCAATTTGGCAAATAGCCTTGCACTGTGTTTCTCTCACTTCCTTTAATCAAAAAGAAGGCTTGAATATCATATTTTGGAAGGCGTTTACCATCATTCATGTAATCTGTTTAAAATGAATGAGTAGTTTTTGAGAGATTGGTCTATCACACTGCACTGGAATTGATTTAATTGTATCAATATGTAGGCAGAAAAGGTAGGAGGCAATATGAAATACTACAGGAATATCCTTGGGATATTCTTACACATACTAACAAATGCTTGTGAAAAAATACCTTACTTTAAACCACTGCTACACAGACAACAGAAATACATTGGAAAGCTCATGCAGTATTGAAGAATAATTATCTGTCAATTCCTATGAAATCCTTCATTATCTGTATAGTCTAGACTTGGAAAACATGCTGCAAAGTTCACGTAGGGAGGAATAAAGAATGATGATGATACCTGAAAACACTGGGCACTCCAGTAAATGGCGGCTGTTAACACTAATAAAGGAAAAATAGTAAACCAGAGGTAAAGGAGATGTTTTCGTGTGAGGTGGATGAGCAGTGGGAATTTTCAAACTAGTGTTAGAGGTTGCTCTTTATGTTCTTAAAAACCTGATGAGTGGACTAAGAGTTGCCTTGATTTCAGAACTCTGTGTGGATTAGGACCCTATTGAGAAATGATGGAACTAAAGTCAACATGGTTTGTTACCTGGTGTTCATTCACAAGGTGTAGGAATTGCATTTGGCTTTGAAGTTTCCTCCAGGCAGAAAACCTCAAAGCTTTTAGACCTCTAAGGAGCAATTAAGTCACCAACTATAGAATGTTCTAGGGTGAACATCTTAAAGTTTCTGTTAATGCAATGGCATTTTTCAGAAAATGCATTTCACTATAAGAACTCTCCCAAAATTTAGATCTTATGTTACTCATCTGTAAGAAATGGGTTCTGGGATTTGTTTGAATCAGTAGTTTTATATTTCTTAGGTAAGGATGGAAATAGTTGCTACCACAATCATCTGATGGCCAAGTATCCAGTCTGTTCATGCTAGTGATGTTTAGAAACAAGCTAGCTGTAGAGTATTTCCAAGTTTCAAGCAGCACATACCTGATAACCATGATTCTTGTAGGGAGTTTTGAATCCAGGATATTCTAGTATTACCTGGCAATGGAACAAATGCTGATTTGCTTAAAGATTGGATGCAGACCCATAAAATGACACTCAATATCTCCTTTTACTTATGGATTTCTTTCATAATTTATGCGCTTCAGTGTCTCATCTGTAAAAAGGATATAACTCTTCCTGTTTAAAGACTTAAGGTGACCTGTGACTGTAATCATGAGGCACAACTAATAATCTAAATAAAATCTTAGAGATTGCCTTCCTAGAAGGTGATAAACACTATGGCATGAAATACTGTTGTCCAAACTAGGCTGTGCATCTCGAACAGATGAGTAAAATCACTTCCTCATTAGGTCACTTGAACCAAAAACCCGCAGTCTGCATTATTGCAGAGTAATATTCTCTTATTCAGGAGACTCCTTGGAAAAAATTGTGCATTGGCTGTCACTGATAAGATTTTGTTTCAGAAGTAAGACCTCTAAAATCCTAACCCCTAACCTTGGATTACATCTTACAAACAAAGTACTGTGATATGCTGTGATACTTAATGGCTATTTTGAATAGTTACTGCTCCATTTGTGGGAATAGAGTGTTCTATATTAGTCATTACATTCCTATGCTGGTATCAAAGAGTCTTGCATGATTTGTAGGTTGATCATGTTAATATTATTACAGAACTGTGAATCTGGATTCAGTTTTAAAAGGTAGGATTTTCTTTATTATGGACTTGCACTTTTATGCCCAGATGTAAGTTTGTTATCATGTGTTTGAGTTTTTAGCTAGTTCTCGGTTACCTTGAAGGCTAGTAACTTGCTTCCAATGAAAAAACAGATCCTGATGAGTGTGGCTGGGGACTGAGGAACCATCAGAAGGACCAGATTTCAACTATGTTCTTTATCAGTTGTGGCAGTAAAATGTGAGCAGCAGTGATTTTGGTCAAAAGCCCAGGAGGAGAGCTGGGCTTAGCAATGTCTTCAGATATTCTGGTGAGCTTTACAGAAACTTTCTTTAAGGTGTAAGTAAACCATGAGCCATTGTGGAAAGGAAGACAAATGGGCTTCATTGATTGCCACCCACAATCTGAGGACAGAGATAAATTAGTCAGAAAAATACCTTGCTAGTCAAGCTGCAGTTTGAAATACTTTCCTTTGTGTAATGGATAGAAGTGACTAAAAATATGGCAAGTTCAATTTTCTTGTTAATGCATCTCAGCTTTGAAAACTCATGAAAACGTTGATACATTCTGACTTTGATAGTTCCAGCTTTATTAGCAAAATTGAAATGCTGATTAATCCAACTGTAGGATAATTTGCACCCTTAATTGCTCTTTTTTAAGCTATAGTGCAAGAGTGTGCATATGTAAAGGTATGTGTTTCTCATGAGGAAAATCCAAATCAGCTCACAAAATAGCTCACAACTGTGTTTGTGTGCAAGCCCAGTTGGTGAAGTTGCTTTGGAGGATGCCTGATAATTGATTGTGTGTGTGGTATATGCAAGTACCAAAGCAGTTATGGGGAACAGGGACATGAACTGTGTGTTTCACAGGAAGTATCACATGGCTGCTTTAATGAAGCAGCTTTTGTAATTTTCTCGCTATCAGCAGATTTGTTTTGTTTGCTTCCGAAGTCAGCTGAGGCTTTTCTGATAGGTAATTTAAGACTAAACCTTGAACAGGAGCTGGAAGGTGGTGCTGAAAAATGAAAAATACTGGGCTTTTGGAAACATAAATTTGCACCTGTGGGCACAGCTGTAATATCATGTTAAGACAATTATATTAGAAAATATTTTTGCAGATGTTTTCTAAAACCTAATGCTGATATAAGTATGAAATTCAGAACATGTAGATTTAAAATCCATTCCCCTGTCCCCCAGTATTTGTAGTAGTGTAGCACTTTGTAGGAATGAGTATCTCTTTTAAACTAATAGTGGCATCATTTTTCTAGAGATTTTAATTTCCAAACTGCTTGTACTGTTTCAGCTTTCACAGGGCAAAACCCCCCCAGTTTAAGGAATTACTTACCTCTACACCTCTGTATATTGCTCTGTATCTGGATGTCTTATTTAAGCACTGGGTAGCCAAATGTCACAGTGGCCTTGACACACATTATTTTTTTAGCTGTTTTACACATAGGAAACCTGAAGTTGTGTGGTTGTCCAAGGTAGCATAACAAATAAGTGACTGAATTGAAATGGAAGCTTGGGAGTAAATACAATTTTCTGTGATTCTATCTCAGCCCACATTTTGGGAAGACTGAATTGTCTTCAATTTGTATGTTCTTTTTCTGCAAATATACAATATAGTTTGAAGTTCTTTGTTTTCTCAGGGATGTTTACTGTGTAACATAATTGGATGCAGGAGAGAATATTAAGTTAATATGTTTATTATTCAGGTGTGGACACAAAGCTGGGGAGTTTTGCAGTGGTATTTTACACTGACTGTTACAAACACACACTGCATGTCATTCAATGAGTATATGGGGGACAGGGCTCTGTTAATGCAGGTGTAAACACTGATATACATTAGAGGTTGGTGAATATTTAGAGAACTGGTCTTGAAAGGTGGACCCAGCACGTGAAAGTTGGACTGAGTTTGTAGTTAATCTATTGTTTTTGGTTTTTTAAGGAAGGTGGGAGTGGTGGTGGAGGCAAGCAATGAGCAAAACACAGCTTAATATATTGAGTTCACAAAAGGTGTTCATTAGCAGGAATATTGCTGGATTATTTTGTTTTCAGTTTTGTATTATACATCCTTGAAGTGTACTTATTGCATTTGAGGTTTGTATGCATTCAGAAATCTGTTCTCTAACATAAAAGTCTGAAGTGACAGACAGCTGAACGTAAGCTGAATATTCCTTTAAAGTTAGACTTGGGTTTTCTAATTTAGATTGACTGCATTTCTAAGAAGGAATTGGACTGGAAAGCAGAGCCAGAGTCTGCTGTCTTCTCTTGGAATGGTGAATGCTTGCAATGATACACTGAAATGGAGTTTGAGAACATCATCTTCTGAATTTTTCCTTTGAGTTGTCTTGGTAGTTTTGAGGTCATGCTCAGTAAAGATCTTATAAATCCCTGTCTATTATTAATAAAAATCTTGGGGTTGAAGTTCTTGCCTACTAAGGGGCATTCTTTTTAAAGAGTCTTATCAGTTCTTTGTGACAAATCACCTGTAGCTCTTCACAGTCACTGTTTCTTATATATTCCTGATAAATGTGTCTTTTTATTTCCAACTGGTAATGAAAACTGAAGCAGATGAAGATCATGCTTAATCTTAGTCCTTACTTGTAAATACAGCAATTGAGATTTAGTCTGTTCCTTTCTGTGATGATCAAGAAGGACATTGTGCAACGTGTAATGTTCTAGTTTTTGTTGTAACTTTGCAATCTACAAGTTTCCTGTTGCCTTTTTGTAATTCACTGAGTCTGGAGGTAAATTATTGTGCTTCAAGGCTGGGAGAAACAGAAGTAAAATATGGTAATTTTGGTGAGTATGAGCATAGCTGCATGTGATCTTTAGTGGAAGAAATATTCCTTGTTCTCACAGTTACGCCATTGTAGGCCTAGACTTCAGTATACCAAATCTCTTATTCTGGTGCTACTTGAAAGCATCCTTTTTTTGAGTAAAACAGCATTATTTGATGAAGGAAGTTCTCAGGCATTCTATGTTTAGAAATCTACAGTTTTTTTAAAGAAGCAGCAACTTTTGGGTTTTTCATCCCTTTTGAGAACTTTAGGTTTTTTTGTTTTGTGTTGTTTGTTTGTTATTTTGTTTGTTTTTAACACATCAGAAGTATCCAGGAGGCTGGTTGAGTTGATGTTGAACTATAAGATAAGTTATGCAAACTCATCCTCAATATATCATGTATTTAACAAATATTTCTGTCCTGATGATATTAATGATAGGATGTCCTCATTTGGTGTTTCTGTTTTTAAGGACACCTGATCACCCTTGTTGAATTCTCTATTCTTTGCATGTTAGGTTCTTTGTGGTGGGACGTACTTGCCTTATAGTTAAAATTATTCTAGTCTAAAAGGTTTTGTCATCACTTCCATAGAAAAGTGGAAAATACTGTGAAAAATCTGTATGGATGTGCCTGGGAGCCTGCAAAATCATGGCTCTGAAGGGAATTATGGAACCGAGGTCAGCAGGTTTGAGTGTTAGGTCATTGCTGTGCAGAAAAATCTGCATTTCTGGTCAACACCAGACACTACGTGTTTGTTTTTTGTGTGTGTACTCAACAGTGTATGCTGATGGTGTTGTTACAGGCTGCATAAATCTGGCCTGCTTGCTGCTGTGAATCTTAAGGGTGGGTTCTTTCATAACAGGTATGAGAATTTTGGAGGATATTCATAGGATTGTAGAATGGTTTGGGTTTGGAGGGACCTTAAAGATCATCCAGCTCCAACCCCCCTACCGTGGGCAGGGACACCTTCCACTAGGCCATGTTACCCAGAGCCCCGTCCAGCCGGGCCTTGAACACGTTCCGAAAGGGGAAGTCACAACCTCTCTGGGCAACAGTTGTCTGTATTGAAAACTATCAGAAGGATTTTTAGGTACCCCACAACCATCCCAAGTTGAATTGTACTTAGTCCAGACCCACTTGTGCAGTTCTTCAGGATTTTGTGTGCGCGCATTTTTGACTCTTAAATTATTCGCTCAAGCAGCAAAGAGAAAATTGCGTATCAGTGTGTATGTGCCTGATGTCTGCAGATCAGAAATACTATATATTTGCTCATCTAATTCATCATGTCGAGGATTTGGTCGGGGGAAATAGACTTCTTCAGAAAGTAATTTTCAGGAGCTGTGTGGATAATGAACTCGGTTCAGAGGGTGCACGTACTTGCAGAAGTCTTTGCTCGAGGCAGGATTTGAAAGCAACGCTCTCTAAGGAGGTCACTCTGTGCAAAGTAAGCAGTGTTGTAGAAACAGGTGAAATTTGAGGACATCCACAAAATAAGATCTGGGGGTTGTAGTGATTCAGGATGGGAAATATCTCTTGGTTTTGGAGACAGGTTAACTTTTATGAAGGCATACCCCATTGTGGACTTACCTATAGTTGTCGGATAAAAATATTAATACAAATATTTTATTAATAACTTAATCATCAATAAAACATGTAACATTAATGTATGAGGAAATAAAATGACATTACATTTACATATTTTTTCTGTTAAATTAATATTTATGGTATAACAAGGAATAATAAGGCTGTTCATAATTTTGCACTTGCAAGTAGACTGCAGGCCTGACTCAATTGCTGTAGTCTTAAGATGTTGTAATTAATCTCTTTCACCTAATGAACTGTTGGGGACAGTATTTATCTTCCTGGTACTTTCAGAATCAAGCTGTTAAGGTGTTGTCTCATGCTAAGAATGTCTTCATTATCCTAACAGTCCTCCTAGGTATGAATTTAATTACATTAGTATGGCACTCAGAAGGGGAAATAATTATTAACTATCTGCTTTTAGTTAGGGTTGTGGTTTGAAATGTTTTCCTTGAATTTGAGATGTCCAAGGCAATGTTCTCCTTAAGCATGTTTTATGCATGGGAAGAAAGGGAAATGCTTTTGTTCAAGTAGAATTCCCTATTCTCTCTTAAAGTATTTTTAACTTACCCTTGTCAGAGGCTTCTTGAGAAAAAGAAGAGTTGCTGTTATGAAATCTCTGGGAGCTTTACTGTGTTTGGATGCAGGACAGAAATTAGAATTTTGCTATGGAACAAAATGGGCCCTTGAAAAAGAAAACAATAACTGGACTACAGTGTATGACCATTATTTTGGAATAGTTGGGTTTTGAATTTATGCTGAAGAGCACAGAAGGAAAAGTGTTCAGGGTGAATGTTGGTTTTTGATGTACGGTTAGTTGTATGCTGAGGGGTAAGAGAAAAGAAATTGAGTAAGTGTGGGAGGGGTTTGTACAATTAGTATCAAATGTGAATATTTGAGTCTGTGTCTAAGCCTATTTCTGTTGCTTCATCAAAATAATGCAGCATGTTATTAATTCTCTTTCTGTTTTCAGTAAAAAACCAGCATCTGCATTACTCAATAGTGGTATCTGTATTTGTCAGGAATGTCTGAAGCTATTGCTGTCATGGGAGCCACTTATTTCTCAACCAGCATTTTCTGTTACTGGTACTAGACTTAACTTGATGTTCCAGCAATAGTATTTTGTAGGTGTTCAAAAATGTTACCAAGGTGCATTTATTTTCTGGTTTAGAGATGCCAGGACCACATTTGAAGCAGAATTCAGCTGGTTTTGGCATCTGGACTGAATTTGCAGGATTGTAGGAGTTGAAAGACCTTTTGTATTTGATAATTTGGCAAATGCATCTGACCAACAAGTATCAGCAGTTAAAGTATCAAACCAGGATGTTTTCAATTATACATAGAGGGCTATTTCTGATTGAAATATGTAGCCACTGAACACTGTCCAAGGATTTCAAGGTTTTTTTGCATTTTGGGGGAAAAGCAACAATAACAAAACAAACAGGTAGAAAAGTGACTTTTGTGAAGACCAACAGCTTTGACCGGCTTTCCTTTCCTTATATATAAATTTATACATTGGGCTCTGCTGTCTGTATTCTGGAATTGCCATTTTTATCAGGTGTCCCCACTCTAAGGGGTCTCATTCTGTTTGGAAGAATTCCATTGAGGGGGGATTACTCTGTCCAGCTCAAAGGTTGAGGGAAGGTCTTTGCAAGAGTCTTGTGACCCTCCAGTACTTCAGCCAGCCTTTCAGAGCAATAGACTTTTCCCGGAGAAGCTGTAGTTTATTTTATTCCGGACAAAAAGCCTCAGGCAGGGCTTTACATATGCTGGATTTATATGGTTCCCATGTACAACTGTATTACACTTCAGGCATCATACAGGGCAAGTTGCAATGGCTAATACCGGGTATGAGTCTGCATTAATTCCCTGCTCTCAGTTATTATTCTTACAAGAAGAACTTTTGTTCTCTGTAACCTTAGTGTGATTTACACATAGAGCTTTATTTACTTGCCTAGCGTTCTTGTGGATAAATGCTGAATTTCTCACAGAAACTGAGAAGTTTGCCTATTTTTCAGTAGTTTTTCATATATCTTTTGCCATTTGTTTGACTGGATATACAAAGAGGTGTATCAAACTACTATGAACTGTTAGTGGTTGGGTTACATTCTAATCAAATTGTTCAGAGTGGAGCCAGAGAGAGTGGGGTGATCTGGATGAATTAAAGCTCAGTATTTTATGCTAGAGTCTGGTTTTGTTTCTTCCTGAGATATCAAATCTTAGGGAAAAGCAATTTTAAAGCAAAGAAGTGCCCAGCAATCAATAAATATGAGATCATCATGGAGTTTGAGGGGGAAAAAGTTTAAAACAATTGATCAAAAAAACCTCCCTTGCAAAATAGTAATCAAATTGATTTTTTTTTTTTAAAGCTCTGAAGTAAGTATTTAGTGATTGTCCCTATTTAAAAACTGCGATGCGATAGTGGGTTTGAGAATTTAATTTCTATGAAAAATGCCTTAGAGGTTTTCTTACTCCTTTGCAATAAATTATATGCTCTCTTTTCCTATATCTTTTACTGCTGTATAAATCAGCAGAGAAGTTATGAATTTGTTTGGTATTGCTGTGTTGCACATTTGTTGATGAAACAGCTTATCATATCATAAATAGACTTAATTGCATAATCTAATGGGGGGGTAGACTGAAGAAGGGGAGGAAACATGGATAACACTAGAAATTAACAGATAAAAGGAGACAGTTGCTAAGCTATAGAAGCAATTGAGTGCTTATGAAATGCAGAAACGAAGTTACTTTGTTTTTCCCATACCTTAAATAATAATTCTAAATGACAATTTGTATATAAGGGAAAATGTATAAATTACAGACTTGATAGCACCCTTCATAGTATAGCTAAAACTTTACTGATCTATGAGTGCATTTCTTGTCTCAACTACTGCAGTTTTGGGGTTTGAGATGACTCCAGTGTGTGTAAGAGCAGAAATAAAATGCTTTGCTTGGTTTATGACTTTGATTTCTATGAGCCACCTGTGAATCTTATATTAGGACTCCTGCTCACCTCAGTTCTCTCCTAAGTGGGAGGAAAAGAAACTATGCAGCCCCACATGAGCTCTCTCAGTTCCTCACAATTTAGGAGTCTGAGAATAATCTTTAGACTGTTTCTAACCTCTAATCCTGGAGCTACAAGTCTTGTGTGTGTTGGTTTATTTATTTACGTAATTAACTAATGAAGTTCTGTGATACTGGAATGTGCTCACTCCCAGGTAAAAGTTTACAGGTATGAAACCCCGGCTCACTGATGATGTTCTTTCACCACCAGTGTATGGTTGTTTGAGCAAAATGATAGATTTGAGTAATGACTGAACTATTATTGCAGGGTTAAGATAAAATTAATTACTTAAATTATTAACAGAAGAAAAGAAGTAGCATCTGAAAAGTACGTTTCCAATTTATATGGCTCCAGTTATCAGCAAAATTCTGTTAATTTCTTTTTAAATTTCTTTTCTTCTCTAGTTGCCTGAAACTGCTAAAAAGTTTTAATCCTGAACAACAGAGTAGAGAGGTAACTCTGAGCCTTATGGAGGAGGGAGCAGAGAGTTCTAACTTGCCAAAAACCCACAAAACATTACCAACACTGAGAGTGAAAATTAGATACTAGGTCTGTGAAGTTTGAATGAACATAAATGTTGAAGTTTCTTTTATTATTTCTATTAGGTTTCAGCCTTCCTAGGACATTATTTGGCCTTGCATTAGAAATCACAAATAGCAATTATTCTTGTATTTGTTGTTGGATAAATGAAAATTACTGGCTCTTCTGGTATGTTAATTTGTAGTTGTCATTTGCAGAGTATTGTAATTTTCTGCTATTTAAATGTGGGCTTTTAAAATTATAATGTTCTTTTGCCTCAACTTGTGGATTTTTATTTTAACATGAAACTGCTTGATGATGTTCTTGAAGCATTGTATTGTTTTGTATTTCTTTTTTTGTTGTTGTTGTCTTGCTTTTCAAGTGCTTTTATTTTTTTTCTTTTATTTTTTTTCTCTTTTTTTCCTCTGCTGACTTACCTGCCTCCTCACCATCCTGGCAAATTTGCATTAATTAAGAAGGTGGGCAAGTTGGGATTAATTAAAATTACTTGCTGGTAAAGCAGCAGGGATTTGGACGGGTTGAAAGGTGAAGTCTTGTGTATAAAAGCAAAATATTTCTAAAGCAGATCGATCTGTATATATGTGTGAGTGTATGTATCTACATGTATATCTATGTGTGTATGTAAAAATATACTTGAAAATAGCATTTTCTAGAGAGTGTGGGAAAGTACAGATTCTATGCTGTTGGTATTTGACTTGAAGCAGCTACCCAAGTACTGCAAAGCTTCTCTCTCACCTGGGCTTAGTGCCCCTAATCATTGTGCTGCTGAACGACAGGGGGAGTGAGGAGGAGGAAGAGTTTCATCATCTCCTCATGTGCTCGTACTTTAATACAAACTCACTGCCACAGCATTTCTCTGAGCTGTGCTCCCAGATTGTCTATCAAGATCCCTGAAGAGTTGGGTAGGGAGATTCATATGTCTGCTTAGATGTGACACCCAGCTTCATCCAAAAGATTGCACCCTTTCATGAATCCCTGGAAGCACAGCTACCAAAGGGTTCCCAAGCTGCAATGTGGGGAAAAATTAAGGTGTCTGTGAAGAATAACTGTCTGCAGGACTGGGCAGCAAGGCTAAGCATCTTGAGGTGCAATTTAGGCTTGAATGCTTCTCTTACCCTACTGCAGTCTACAAGCTGCTCTCATCCCTCCAGGTTTTTGTCTGATATTACCAGCCAGAGTGATTAAAATTGTTGGCTGGTGACATCTCTGCGAGGGGTTCTTCTCTTTCCTATTTTTCCTTCTCTGCTCCCTAGCCCTTGCAGGATTACTACACCAGTCCACTATTTTAGGGGCAAAGGCATCAGTTGTTTACAGGGACCAAAAAATTTTGTGAAAATATAGTATAGTGCTTTTAATTTTTAATTACTGAGTTAAAATGAGTCTTGGCTACCTATGTGTGGCAAACAGGTGGTTTCCATTATTATACTCAGGGACATTTTTGCAGGGAAGGGGGTATTATATGCTTAAAAGAGTAAATAAAGGACAAAACCCCACCCCAAACTCCTGCAATCACCTCTACTTGAAACTTGAGTAGGTATTTCTCAAAAACATAACTTTGTATACAATATTTAAATAAAAGAATATTCATGATACTCTTTCTGCCATACTCTCAAACTCCGTGGAATGAAATGGTAGTGTTGTGTAACTAAATATGCCATAAATATGTTAAAAGCCTCTAGAACCTTACATTTCTGACTATCTGAATTTATACTGTTGCTCTAAATTTGATCATGCAGTCTCTGCTAGATGCCGGTTTTTATGTGCATAGTCACTTAGCCACATGAGCTGTTTTCTCTGCATTTACTTTTCCTTTTGTCCTCTTTTTATGTACAGAATGTCATATTTTTTTTTACCTTTGCCTTCATTATGCTAGGATAAGCAAGTGTCTTCTACTAGGCTCTTGCTCCTTTTAGTCATTCAAACATCATTCTCTGTTTGTGTTCCAGTTTAATCTTTCCTGTTCTGTTTCCTGGATGTGGCTTTGCCCTGTCCCCTGTGCTGTGATACTGCTTCTGCCTCACTGCTTCTGGAAATCCCACATCTGGATTGCTGCCTGATCTCTGGAAATCCCACACTGCAGGATCATTTCTTTCCCTTTTTGAAAGTGTTTCACTAGTGGCATGTAGTCATTCTGCTCCTGTTTTAATTATTTCCTTCTACAGTGGACTAGTTAAAATTATCCCCCTGACTTCTAAGTGCATGACTTTACAGACTAAATTACTACATTTAATCTGTGTTTTGTTAGTCCAGCATTCACATTATCTAGTTCTTCATGTGGGATAGATTTATCTCTAATAGGAACAACTTCATGCCATCAATAAATTACATCAGCACATTTGTGCCATCATTGTTAAGTATATTTTTAAGGCCAGCTTTCAACTACCTCTACTATCCAGGGTTATTCCCCATGTAGGGTTATATTTTTTTTCTTATGGACATCCTGTTTGTCCCATTTCTATCTGACTTGTTACTTTCATTATGGTTCTCATACTAACTTGGTCTCTAGCTTTAAATAATTGCACAGCTTATTACTGAGCCTTCTTATCATGGCAATTTTCTTTATAGTTGCTTTATCAGAGGGAGTGTGTGATGTTAATAAATTTATGATGCATTTTATTCTGCTTTCCCCTCACATCCATATTTTTAGATTAAATGAAGAATATAGAATAATGAGAAGCTAAACTAATAGGCTCTATTAATTCTGAGTAATTCTTTCATTTTTTTGCATTAAATTACAGTATAATATTTGCTAGAATATGACAAATTCTATAATTTAATATATTTAATAAAGTGCCTACTGCTTAACTTACAAGTTAATGTATTGGTTCTTTTGTTTCCCAGGGCTCTTGTGTAGAGATTCTTGTCTCTGTTCTGGTAGGCCAGTAAGTTCTTTGAATTTTGTTGCTACTGAAAATGTGATATTATCCAATTTATACACTTCATTCTATGAGCTGTCTTGCTTTAGCAAGGTAATACTTTACATCATCGTACTGAAAGAAAACCATCAAACATTTTCTTTATTTTTGTGGTATCTTTCATTTCTATTACCTCATGTTTCCTGATGTTTTTGCCATTTATTTGACTACTTGAAGTCATATATATGCAAACACATGATCTAACAAATTTCCTTAACTGAAAACGTTATTATTTTTTTTTAAATTTGTACATGAACGGGTATTATTAGGGTTCTGCATTACAGCTCAGATGCTTTGGTTTTGTGCCTGATTGCCTTGTCATATATATATATATATATATATTCCTTAGGAAAACAAAGTGGAATTAGAACAAGAGTTAGTACTGACCAAGTTAAAAATTATAATCACATTATCTCAGTTTGTCTTTTAAGATGTAATTAGATATTAAGTAATCTAAAGCTTGATTAGAGTCCTTAGTTATTTTAGCCTCACTTGCAGTTTGGGCAGTATTTTAATTTTGAGTTGTATTTCCACCGCATAAAGCAATTTTCATGTTGGCTCTAAGGTAAATAGCAGCAGATTAATCTCAATTGCTTCATAAAGTTCTACTATTTGGAAAAGAAAATTAACTCTGCCAAATAGTACTAGAAATGCACATGTTCCATATTGCTTCCCTATTTGCTTTCTATAATTATCTCAGTTATTAATTGTATAAATGAAACTCTGAAATACTTCATGGTTTCTGTGAACACTAGCTGTCACTGAGAGAGCATGTTCTAATTGGCAATAACAAAGAAATAACATCTCATAACAAGTTTATGATCCCATGAAATGTATTTTGCAAAGTAGTTTGTAAAGATAAATTGTTTCTGTGCTTGTCTAGTTATTAAAGGTAACAGTTTAATCAATGACTAATCATCTCAGATTACAGCTGGAGTGCTAATGAGTATGTACAACTGCTTTGGCTTTTCTCTTATGTCCGTATGGATACTCAAAGTGATACTGGTACATAATGCGTGCATATAATAGTCTTCCATCTTCTCTGTTCTTTTTTTTCCCTGTAGTAGAAATGTAGTCACTGATGAAAAATTTAAATGGAAACATCTAAGACTTAAGGATCATACATCCTGGCTTAAAATGTGCTAATTAGTACCTCTTGGTACTTAGAGTAATCATGCAACTTGCCCAGTATGAAAAGCCTTGGTGCTCTTGTATGCTCCAGTAATGGCTTCATTGTTAAATACTTAATGCACCTGGTACATCTGATTTAGTACCTCTGGTTGATATGGTGTCAGAATAAGTACTGGAATTGTGTGGTGGAGAAGAGATTTATGATGAATTATATGACTTTTACCAAATCCCTCCCTGAGCACCAATAATGTTTATTCAGGGGAAGGCATTAAATCATGTATGTATCCAAGAGTACCTGATTGCCATGAACATCACTCTCTGGCAAATATATGAATGAACCTAAAAAAAACCTTGCATAATCCATATCTCATTTTCTGTGGTAAATTACAGAGTTTTTCAAGACATGTTCTTCTGTGTTTACTCACAAATCATTAAAAAAACCGCAACAAACTGATGTGCTCTGTAATCCAAAGAAAGTGGAAGTTTTTGTCACTGTACATCTGAAATATAAACTAGCTTTTCACTGCAGTTGTGCATTTCTGTTGGTTTCAATATTTATTTCTTGTCAAAAGAAAAGAGATGCAACTTCTTACTGCAGGAGAAACCTTCCAGCCACACTTGTAAGAAGAAAATAAGTCAGTGTTGGAGGGCTTTTAAAATACACTGTTGAGGTATTTTATACGCTTATTGTCTGGCGTGTTAAAATGAGTGGAATAATGGGATTTTGGAGTTATTTTTTTTTTTGTTGTGAGATTAAATTTGTGTTGTTTAGAGCAGTGTTGTTTAGGCAGCTTTGTGGTTGATCATGACTTGTGCGTGTTTGATTCACCAATAATGTCATTCTGAGTACTAAGGTGTCTGTCATCCTGATATCTTTATTTCATTTTTGAAGGGGGTAAAATGCCCTAGCAATACAAAGAAGGTGAGGATATTATGTTGTTTGTCTCTTTATGAAAGTTGTCTGCTTCTACTGGACAATTAAGCCAGACCATAGCTATTCCTGGTAAGTGTGGAATAAGTACAGCAGCTGGATATCCACTGGGAACATAAAATTTTGAGTCCTGACAAGTTTTGAATAGAGGGCTGTCTGAAAAGAGCTGGATTTATTATCATCAAATCTCTGATTTAATAAAGTAACACTTAATGATCAATTTATTGAAAAATTAGCAGGAATTTCCATCTTTTTCCTGAGATGAGTGGGTGAGGCTGACTGTACCTCTCTGCTTTAATTAAGCAGAATGACTTCCCTTTCTGGATCCTTTTGGGGCCCATTTGTCTGGTTATATGACGCGAATTTTTTTTTTTTTCCATTTGCAACATGCCTCCCATGCAGAAATCTGTTTGCAATACCACTGTTGTGTAGAGAATGCATGCTATCCTTGTTAAATATTGTCACATTAAGCTGGGATCAACAGCACTTGCAAAGCTTTGCAGCCTGGAAGTGATCTGTGACATAATCCCGGTGTAAAACCAGCCCCAAACAGGTAATACTTAGAGATTTCTCTAACCTTATTATATAGTTAAGCTAATTTCTATCATTATTTTAGTCTTATACTGTTTTTGGAAGGCTCTGGGTTTGAAATGAGAAAAGTAAAGATTGTACAGGCATGTGGTTGGATGAGTCAACAGGTACTAGATGGTGTATTTGGTACTTCTTTCCATGTTGATCCCTGCAGATCTTGGAGATGGGAAATTTCTGGTCTTTATGCAACAGGGACTTTCAATGTTGACTTAAATGACACCATTCATCTTCTATTAATTGGACAACTTATTTAATCTTTGATGTTGTCACTCTTTGAAAAGAAGTCTCCTTAAGGATGGTTTGGTTGTTTAGGTTTTGTTTTCTTTTTTTTGTATTGTGAGAGTTTCTTTTGCTAGTTGTGTTTTTTGTTGTTGATTTTTAAAGTCTGCCTTCACTGTTGTGTGATTTCTTTCCTTTTTTCCCCTTTTCTCTTGACTTTGATACAGGTCTCTGTTGACTTGAGACTCTCAACTTCTTTTACTGCTCCTTCAGTGTCTTGTTAAATTCTTTTCCCTACCAAGAAATACAAAAATCATTGAAACATCTCCTCTTTTTCCTTTTTTATTTGTCATTCTTGACTTGATTGCTTGTCTGCAAACTCTCCCTTACTGCTTTTAAAAGAAACTCAGCCTGTTTTGTTTCTTTAAATAATCTTGTCAATTCACCCCCTGAGGTAATCAAACATTTTAAAAAAGCTCTGGTACTCTGAATGTCCAACAATTCAATAGTGTGTTCAGCATTTCTTGCCACTCTTTCAGATGTCATTAAGACAGAGTCTTAGTACACAATTTGCCCTGTAAATTAATCCCATTCTTGCACCCTGAATGTTAAAAAAATACTTTTTTGGTTGTCTTATGACAACTTACGACATCTTATGACTTACTCTTATGAGTGAGTACACAGTTCAAAAGGCAAAAATCTCCATGTAGACATAGGAAAGAAAGCCTTCAAGAGCCTTTCTGGTATGTGCTGAGGACACAGCTCCCTGCTGAGTGAGTATCATGATGCTAAGGGGTGGCCACCAGTTGAGCTCTGGAACCAGCAGAGTGCCTGTGCCATCCCCACAGTGCCTCCCTTATGAAGTGCAGTGCAAACTGTCATGTCCCATACTTTTGGTGGGCCCCATCCTGCCTGCCCCGTGCTGGTCACGCTCCCTGGAGCTGTTTAAAGCTCCCGCGGTTGTCCGTGGTTATGCCTTTTGTCGGCCTTGCTTGTGAGAGCTGCCAGGACCTGGCCAGGTCCTGGTGGGTGTCTCAGCTGTTGCTCGGGTTCCCCCATTCCGGGAACCCCCTGCTGAGCTCCATCCAGTGCTCAACCCACCCAGAACTACAGCCACTGCTGCTTCACTGCGCGCCTCACCCACTGACTCAGTCCATGTATGGCTTTTATTTTAAGATCAGCATGAGGAATATGACTTTATTCAACCTTATCCATAATGTGGCTGTGCCTTCTGATCTTGTCCATTATCAGGGGCTGCTTAAAACTGTTAAATTCTTTTTTATGCAAGGTGTAACCCTGTGATCTAACAACATGTGGCCACCTTATTTTCTGATGGAATAGCAGGTGGGTGCTTAAAGCTTCCAAATGACTCTTGCATCCCTGTGTTCACCTGTGTCAAGGTATTTGAGAGGGTTCTTTCCTATTTTGAAGCAGGTAGATGTTACTGACCTCATCTGGGATGTTACCTTATCTAGTATATGCAGCAAAGGTACCAATCTCTTGTGCAGGCTAACGTGCAGTGTGATGCTGAGGAAATCCAAACACAGGTGAGTAGCACAGATCTGAATGTCAAGTTTTCTCAGTTGTTACCTAAAGGATCCCTCTTCGTTCTTCTGGCATGTGCAAAGTTAGTTTTGTGTTTATACCCCTCTTCTCTAATGAGTGTTAAAAACACTAATGAGAAGGAAGTTCAGAACTGCAGCTTAAGAGCCTTCCAACAGGTTTCTGAAGCTGGGTTTTGCCCTGTCTTGCCTGTAAAACCCAACCCTGTATCCCTGCAAACCCATGCCACAGGTAACGTGCTGGGGGAGGAAGGGTGGCTATGCATGTGCATGGTGAATTACAGAGAATATGTATTTTAAGGTTGATGTTCTGTAGATTGTCTGGACAGGAAAAGCTCACTTTTGCAAGCACCTGCCAGACTTGGTCCTATTCCTGTGATCTTAGCCTGAATATGATTCTAAAGTGAGGTTTTATTATGTGAGGAGTGGATGCATTCTGCTGTGAATTATTATTATTTTAATCATCAGTCTATGATTGAAACAACAGTACAGTATTTACACCTTCTTTATAATAAGGGATAACCCTTGCAAATTTATACCAAAGCAACCAAGCTGCGATCTGTGTCCATTTTTAAGCTTAGTAATATTCTTAGATCCCTTCATGTTTTTGATAGCACAGGGTATGCATTGAAATTCAAGAAATATGAGTAAATACTTCCTTAAAGCTCACTTATCAACTGGAAGCTTTTTAAAGCAGCCCTGTCAGTTTAAATTCCCTAAAAGTATCATATGTAAAATGACACACATGTGCTATATAATCCTATCTTTAGTAAATGGATTTGCAGCCTAAGAACTTCGATGAATTGGAACACTTGGATCCTTAGGCTTATTCAAGAAAAAGCATTTTAAAATGTAAAGGGATTAAAAAATTGTATTCCTAGTGATTTTTGTAAGCAAAGATTTAGCTCATTTTCCAACTAAGTGCAAAGGCTGACATTAGGCTAGCAATTCCCCAACTCCAGGCTGAAGAAGGCACCCCAGTCTTGTATACTCAGATGGCTTTTAGACTTGGAGTTTCAAAAGTAGCTATTTTATTAAGTTAGTTATTTGAAAGTGAGAAAATGAGACAGATCAAAGTAAAACTCTTTCCACAAGCACATAGTTTATATACCTTACTGGCTTTCATTTATATGCTCACAGAAATAAGGTACTACATGTTTTGATGAACACTTGTTCTCCTTTCATTTTTCCCCCTAAATAATTTATCAAAATAGCTATATTTTTAAATCCTATGTATTTAACTTTTTTTTGTTCTTAAAGCAGCGAATGAAGCTTCCTAATAGTATAGTTTGAAGTGCTGTAAATTATGTCTTGTCTTGAGCTAATTTTCCTCTCTTTGGAATTTCTGTAGCTGCTTTTTCTTTTTGATAAAGAGTATACACTCATAGAGGTGTGTTATAGTCGCTTTTCAGTCTTGAATAAAGCTCATTTTGGGGATGATTCAACACGCCCTTTGGCTCTTTTTTAGGCTGATGATTAATAACCCTCAGCTTCCTTACTAAAAAGCAAGCCATGCTAGAATTAGTTTGAATTTTGCTTTAACGATAATATGTTCCAGTTTTTAATGACCTACTAACAGTGCTGTGCACAGTGCTGTCCTCAGAGAGCTGAGGTCAGGAGTGATTGAAGCTCAGATTAGTGATTTAGGAGCACCTTCTGGTGACTAATCAAAGGCAAAAAAAAAGGCAAAAAAAAAGGCAAAAAAAAGCTGTTTTGACTGTGGGGTGAATATTGAGAAATGTATCTGGAAGTATATACTGAGAAGAGATTTTATGTTTTATAGCTGAACGTGCTGGAATATTAGCCTTTCTGCTCTTGAACATTCTCTTCACCCCAGTTCTTAATCTTTTCTGGTGTTTTCAAGCATTGCTGAACAGATGCTTATGCTAGATAAGATGTAACAGAAGAGTAGTAATAATCAGAAACCCTGTCAAAAACTGAGCTTCATCTGTGCTCTTGGGTAATGCAGATTTTTATTTTTTTTTTTTTGGTTCCCCTGAAACAGCATTGAATGTTCTTTTTTCCATAACTCTACTTGCACTTGTTTCGATTTGTAGCATCTTTGGTTCTGGCAAGACCTTGGTCTGGAAATAGTCACATGTTGAAAGAAGCGCGTGTTAAATGTTTTCAACACTGTTGCAATATATAAGGTCAGCAGAAAGTTTAAGGAAAGTTGTTTCTTTTCCTGTGACTTATTGCTGGTATTAAGATATTAAGCTTATGTGAATTCATCTTTGGAATTATTTTCTTTACCCAAGGATTTTTTTTCTTCTTCTTCATTGATAAACACAGAATCAGTTTTGATTGTCTAATGCTGATGTGATGGAAACTTTAGAGTCACAAGTTATGTGAGACAGTGGCACAAATGCCAAATTCTAGTCCACAAACCCACAACTGAATAGAAGTAACATTAATACTTTTGTTGCTGTGAGGGGTTTCTTTCGATCTGGATTCTGAACCAGTTTTGAAATTCTTGATGAATGCTGCTCTCAGACCATGTCAGTAACACAGAATCTTTCAGCAAATATTTAATGAGTTTTCTCCCATAAAAGTTAAGAATTTCTTGAAGTTGGTGCGGTTTCTTAGGATTTAGAAGGGGGATTGATTTTGTTAGTTTTCATATATACTCACTTATTTTAACCTGTAGGGAAACTTTTTGTAAAGCAAACCCAAGCTTCCAAAACATTGAAAAATAAATTATCTTTATTCCCAGTTAAAAACAAACAAAAATGTTTCACAGAGTATGCTCATTTGAAAGGGACCCACAAGGATCACCCCCAAGAGTCACACCCTGTGCTTGAGAGTGTTGTCCAAACACTTCTTGAGCTCTCTCAGGGTTGGTGCTGTGCCCACTGCCCTGGGGAGCCTGTTCAGTGCCCAACCACCCTGTGGGGGAAGAACCTTCTTCTAATATCCAACCTAAACCTCCCCTGACACAACTTCAGGCCATTCTCTGAATATTCTTTCAGGTCATTCCCTGTTATAATTGAATTATTGATTATATAGAAGGTACTGTTTGTCAGTGCATGCCTCTTGTTTGGACTAATGGACTGGAAAAGTGCTAAAGAAACCATCTCGTAGAATAGATAAGGTTATGGAGGCAAGGAAAATAAATTTTATTTCAACAAGCTTGGTTTTAATTTTCATCCTTGCTGCAATAATAATCTTCCTTCAGCTGATTAAATTCCTTCCAGATGTCTGTCTCTTCTGTATGCAAACCAGTGCATTACTTTCTGAATTTACTATGTATTCCAGTTTTGTTTAGGCCAATCAAATTAAGCAATATTTACTCTATTTTTTGTATCTTCCAAGGGCTTTTTGTAGGAATTCTACCAATGCCAGGAAATTTATTCTGTGTTGACTGTTAAATGGCTTGTTGAGCGAGGTGATACCTGATGGCATGTTTGTGGACTGGCATATTAAATAACAAAAGTGCCTCTTGAACGATTCTGTTTCAGTCTGTGGTTGCTGGGAGTAGGGGAAGCTTGTCCCATAGCATGGCCCAGGGAGGGTGTGCTCCTGGTGCTTCTTCGGCATACAATTCATGAAATCTGGGAGAAGGGGCAGCATCAACTCATCCTTCTCATCTCCCTGACCATTCAGCTGCATTGAAACAATTATCTACTCTAGTGCTTTTTGCTACCTGAGTCATCACTTCTTCTCTAAGCCTTAGGGTCACTGCTTTTTCCTGACCCTGTTTCAGTGATTGCTTGCCTTCTAGTTTCTTTTCCTCTGCTTGTTTCCAACAGCCTAATTTACTGTCTTTAGACCTCAGTGTATGGCTTTGTTGATTCCTGCTGGCTTTTGAACACTAAGCTGTGTATCAGTAACTGCTCTCTGTACAGGTATAATTTCTTTTTATACTCTCTTGATGAAGAGAGGGTCCTTGTTTCTAATCCATCCTGCTTTGTGTTTGAACTGAGTGGGAATAGATCAGTAGCAGCTCTGAGAGCTTTTTATAGCTGGAGTTAGATCATCAACCTCTGAGAACCTGTCACTTAGGAGCAATCATAAGGATTTCTGCTCATGAATGATGGTCCTAGACGTTCTATAACCTCTCACTGATAAGACAGGTTGGCTGTGCGTCCCACATGCCTTGCTATATCCCTGTAAGGATAACATGAAGAGGCTGCTAAGAGTTCTGGTCTTGTAGGTGCGTGTTCTATTGTTGCACTCTGTTAAACTGGGGCATTCCAAGCAACGTTCCCCTGACCTGTATTCTCCTTTTATGGGAGATGAGGGACTATTCCAGGATAAATTCTCATGTGTTCTCTTTCCCTGTTCCTAGCTTCATCTGTGCCGTTTGAACACTGGCTGATACCGATGAGTGCCTTGGCAATACAGAGCAGAAGGGTTTTGAAAATTGCAGCAGTAACGTTTATGTCTCTGTTCAGTGAATTGGCAGTTTCTTATCAAGTCAGGACTTGAAGGAATCAAGTTTTCCGTTGTATTTTTTATTCCTAGCAGATAGAAATTCTAAGAGAAGTGTTTTGGTTCAATGCCTATGTGGGGAATAAACCCATGGAGTGTTACATCGAAAACCTTCAGAGACATATTTTTCATAATTATACTAATATGATGCCTCATTTCAATCCTAAGCCCACATAAACATCTGTAAATTGAATAATGTGCAGTATCATATAAATGTTCTCATTAGAAGTACAAGAATGCACATACATGGGTCAGTTTGCAGGATGCAGCCTCTTAATTTTCTTGGACGTCTTTTTTGCTGCAAAGCTTTAAAAATGTATATACCACCTTTCAAAGATTATAACTGGCTTTGTGTTGTATATTGGCAGTCTTTAGCTAGTTTGTGCTTCATTGCAAATAAAAAACCCCCAGTGAGGTAAGAGAAATATTGGAAAAAGGAAGCTATCATCATTTAAATAACATGATTAATTTTTGTCTTATCTTTTGTGTTTCTGCAGACAGGAAAAATTACAGTAATACGTTCTCCCACAACCCCCCAAAATTGCAGACTAAGATTTATTTCAGAAGGGTCTAGGATGATATAGTTTTGAGGCTGTCAGGATATTTCACACCACCAGCTTTGGAGAAGCAAAGTCATTGCATTAGCAATTCTTCTGTTAATAGGCCAGTAAATGGGAAGTTGATTTTCTGCTAATAATCCAGTAAATGGGAAGTTGTATTCAGCTCAGTAACTGATGGATATAATGTACAGTTCTCTGTGTGCCCTGTCTGCTAATATTTCTCATCACTATCTGCAAATTGTTCTTGGTGTTTCATTTCAGGTGAGAGCATGTGAGCTCAAAGCTAAAATTGCTAAGAAATTCTGTTTGTCATTTTAAAGTAGACCTCAGTATTTCCTTAATTCTGGTTATGCATTTAAATAGAGAACAAATGAAAGGCTAGGGATACCCTCCCCTCACCTCCTAGAAACCCCCAAACTGAAAAAAACCTACCCACACAAACACAAAAAACCCCCAAATCCCTCTACCAATATATGAAATGTTTGATTCTGTGAAACTGGCAGCTGGAATAATTAGGACTCAAAATATTATATACATTCATTCTTATACCTCTTCATCCACTCCTAGAGGGAGTATTGGAAGCTGTTAACAGTGTTATGACTTACTCATGAATTATAAAGTCAAGCAGAAAATAGGAGTGAAATGACACCTGCCATAGAGAGAAACGTGTTCTAAAATTATGCTTTTTTATTACTAATAGGAATCTTTCATATTCCCAAACAAGAATGCTTTGTAATACCCTAGAGACATGAATGCCATTATTTCGTTTCTTTACAGCAAACAGAGGGATGTGCTTTGTATTTAAGGCAAACGTATAATGTCCTGATAATTGCTATAGCCAGAGAAGTCCAAAGTAAGTGATTATCTGTGTAATTATCTGAAAGACAGTACTTGAAACCTTGTCAGTAACCAGCCCTTTGAATTTATTAATCAATTAAGTTTTTAAAAGAACTATTATCTCTTATCTCAACATTTGTGCTGAGATTGTGCTCAGAGACTGGAAACCTCTTATGAAGCAGCATGTGTGCTGATGGGAAGTCAAAGAGGAGGGGGGAGTTGCTGTTTTATATATATATATATAATGAAATGCTGAATTTTAAAAGAGTTGAAAATTAAACAAATCATAAATAATATAAAATGAAACAATTCTTTTATTGTAGTCTTAGGGAGGCATGCTAAGAGATAGTGATGTTTTTGTTTTTCTTTGGAAAGTGCACGTGTGTCAAAGTTTGCTGCATCTGGATAATTTCAGAGCGAGTATAGCTGGTGGGAGCTGGTGCTTGCAGCCTTCTGGTATTGAGGTAGTTTCCTGCCATGAGAATTCTGTCCTCAACAAACATAAAATCTGATGGTTAGATATTAATTAATGTAAATGACTGAAAGGCAGGAATAGGTGCTTCTTGGCGAGCATAGGGTTTCTATCAGAAATTTGATTTAAATACTCCAGGAGAAATTCAGAAGTAGGTGACACACTGGATTTAGAGCACTTGGCTGTTACCTCAGGAGGCTTAAGTTAAAGCCCTGAACTAGGTCACAAGTGAAAATGAGATTTATGGTGATGTACAGTGAAAAATTGGCACAGTGCATTACCCTGTTGCCAAGCATCTCAGTCTGCATTGTCTATATACTTTGTGCTCCACATTTTAGGTTACTGTAGCGTGTTTCATTAATTATAGAAGTCTTATCAAATACACATATATGATTTAGTATATAAACAGGAATAAAGTATATGCAAATACATAGAAATTCATAAATAACTTGATTCTTTGCTCATGTTAATCTTGTGATTAGATCAAAACCTGTAGGCAATCTTACTTGAATGTGGAAACTACTTGGATTGAAATCTATTTAAAGGTAAGGGAAGTAGGCAGAGCGAGAGACCCCCTTGGCTTAACTATGAGCTTCTGAGTCTGCTGAAAACCAAAAGAGAAGTGTTCCAGATACGGAAAAGCAGACAAATACCACCTGAGAACCACAAGGGCATTGCCAGGGTGTGCAGAGACGCAGTTAGAAAAACAAAACCTCAACTTGAATTGAAATTGGCCAGAGGTATCAAAAACCACAAGAAAAAGGTTCTTCAGGTACATAAAAAAGCAGAAACAGAACAAAATCAATTGCCTGCTGTTAACAGGAGGGGGTGAATTCATCACCAACAGTGTGGAAATGCAGAAGTTCTCAACACTTGGTTCACTTGTGTCTTTACCATCACTGTTGGGTCCTGGGCCCTGGGAACAAAACTCCATGTTGATGCAAACCCAGAGCCACAGTCAGCAAAGGAAGAACTGGTGTGTGAGCTATTACAGAGCTTGACCCCTACAAATTGGTGGGCCTGACCAGACCCACCCAAAGGTGTTAGAGAGCTGGTTGACAACACTGTGAGACTGCTCCCCGAAATCTTTGAGGAGTCCAGAAGGCTGGAAGAAAGCTAATGTTAAGTCATTCTGCAAGAAGGGCTTCAAGGATGATCCAGGAAATGAAATTATAGGCACATCAGTACTGCTTCTGTCTCTGGGAAAGTTATGGGATGAACTCTCCTGGGGGCTATCAAAAGTCAGATGATGGACTTGAGTGGGAAAAGCCAGCACAGATTCACCAAGGGCAAATTGTGCTTGACAAACCTGATTGCCTTCTGTGACAAAATAACGTGCTTGGTTGATGTGGGGTGAGTGGTGGGCATTGTCTCCCTGAATTTCTCCAAGGTCTTGTGTTACGGTTTCCTGTGCCTTCCTGGTGCAGAAATGGATGTGCTGTGGTCTGTGCAGTGGAGGGGGGGAAGCTGGCTGAGTGGTTGTGTGTAAACAGCTCCTCTTCCAACTGATAACCACAAGTGGGGTCCCCCAGGGATCAGTATTGGGCCCAGTGCTGTTTCTTCACAAGTGACCTGGAAGATGGGATCAAGCGTGCCCTGACAGAGTCTAGAGAGGAACAAAATAATGCTGGAACATGCTCTTTGAGCACGTTACTTATGGAAATGGAGAGCAGCCTTGTGGAAAACAAAGCCTAGAGAAAAGAGCTCTAGCTATTAAAGAAGGCTAAACTATAACTTACTTTTGTTTGTTTATTTTGAACGCTAGGAATAACATAATGATAATGTGTTACTCTGAGTGATCTTAAAGTAACATAATGCCTGAAGGTACAGAACTTTTCTAAATGAAATAATAACAGTATTAATGTGGTAGGAAAAAAGAAAGTAATAGGATCATTTCAGTCTGGTGGAGTGTGATTTTTTTTTTTTAAGTTTCTTAATTATCTTGGCAACATTTGGCCATAAAAATAGCTCTTGGCTGAAGTGAGCATTGTAAAATGTTAGAACACTGGGGTGTCTCCTTGCTTCCTGGCAGACTGTTTTCTAATTCCTGTTTGCTTCTAATAGTAGCTATCTGGATGGGTACATGAGAAAACTTTTGGAGAACTGTTATTTTTCATCTGAATCAAGACTGAATTGTCAGAACTTTGATTATTTCAAACCTTACTTTTATTCTGAGAAAATGAGTAACTATGACATGAAACTGAGTGCAGGTAGTTCACTCAGTGAATTGGGTAGATGGTCTGCCTCTTACTCAAAACAGGATTAATTTTCATACAGCTTTTTGGCCTTTGGAATTTTATATTTGAAGTAGTATTTGCGACCATACTTAAATAAAATGGTGATAGAGGGAAATATGATATCTTGTGCTTGTAGCAAATGCCAACTTGATTTTCTATCAATTCTTAATTTTAACCATTGTGGCAGGCCTATTTATAGGCAGAATTTTGGATGCCATCTATGAACTAGCCTGGGTATTTCTAATAGAGTACATATCTGTCCAACCACAATATTAAAATAGTAAATATCAAATGCCTGTAGTATTCCAGATAAGAGGTGAACATATATTTCTTTCACTGCATTTCTTTTCACTAAGTTTTTTCCAGGTCAGTGGAGGATATTGTGCTATTTGCAGTATCTTTTAAAAGGCACTGATTTCCAAGTTGAGATAAAGGACCACGACCACCTGCAAAATATTGGCAAGATCTGAACTGTTAATTGCTGTAGCAGTTCTGTAAAAAATACAGAGTTCACGGTTGAACTCTGTAGATTGACTCAACTCCACTCAATTTTGTAGAAGCTTTCCGTAAATATTGCATGTAAATCCATCTGTATAAAACTCGGTAGCACAAAAACTTGTAGTTGCTGATAACTTCTAAATGGTTGTGGGTGATACAGTACTTAGGATTTTGGGTTTCTTAAAATGGAGCAAAACAGCCCTCCTCCTTCTCCCTGAAAAATAAAGGTTTCCACTTAAGAAATATTTTCTGGGTTCAGGTTAAACCTTAGGAAAACAGGGCAACCATTTTTCAGTAAAATATGTGAACTTGTATACCTGTATGTTCTTCAGAAGCATGGCACCTTGTTGTGAATTGCTTGAATGACCTGCATTATATAATATAAAACTAATGCAACTGTTGTGATGGGATCATATGTGCACTTGGTTTTTAATATTTGCTAGCACTGACTTCATGTAGTGCTTTGTCAGGTGAATGAATAATGAATATAAATAATATTCAGAAACTGTTGACATAGAAGAATGGCTGTTATGGAAAATGTAGGAGTTTTTTGGAAGGACTTTATCACAAATATACAGAAATGGAATTTATTCTTTTCTTATGGAGTTCATTGATTTTTTAAGTTGGGGTTTCTCACTGTGCAGTGTGGCCAGAAGCTACTATCTTTTTAAGTGAATGCTTATATCAGAGAAACAAAAATAGATTTTTCCTGCTGAAAAAGTGATTATAAATGAAACTTTCCATGCAGCAAGTTCCAGCTCATGCAAGCTGCATTGACCCCATACAATACTGCCCGAAAAAAGTCATACTGACAGAACTGGACTCGAATTTCTACACTTGATGAGACATAATTAACCTCAGTAAGATGAACTGGAGTAATACCATTTAGTCCTTCTGTGGAGGAAGTCAACAGTCTCAGAAATTTCAGGTTGTACACAAATCAGCATAAAGACAGTTCTGCCATTTGCATCCCAAGAACTGGCTACATTATGGATATTAAAGAATTCTCTGGTTGCAGTGCTGGTCAGACAACAGCTGGAAGAGCAGGTACCACGTTGAGATGCAGATGAATTGGAAAAGCTTTAGAGGAGGGAAGTCTAGAAAATGACACATGAGAAATGCTGGATTAAATTGCTTTATTCAGAGAAGAAAGCCTGAAGATAGAGGTTTGTAAAAGACAGGAAGAAAGAAGAAGAAAATTACCTGATTTCCAGGTCTCTGTTTAGGAAATAAAACGTTTAAGTAAGAAAAACGGGCAAGTTAGACATTTAGAAAAACTTTCTAATAATAAGGATAAGTTAGTACTAAAATAGACTGCCTAAGAAGATTATAGACTTCTTTCACTGGAATTACTAAAATCAGATTAGACAAATAACTGTGAAGAAACATTTCAGTATGGTTGGGATAGGTGTTAGGGCATATTGTAACTGAATGGCAATTTAAGAGGGTTTGGGTAAAAAATCCCTCAAGCATCACCTTGTGAGAAGGTAGAAGAAAATCCTTAAGTACTCTCATACAGTATTTTCACATAAATTATTATTTTAAATTAAAATTAACAATAATAATCAATATTGGGATTACTCTTAATATTATTACACTGCTTTTATCTTCTGCACCTGATTCGTCTACCGGGTCTTCCTAGGACTGTGCCCATATTTTCTTATTTCAAGCCACTTTGTAGATTCCCTCACAGTCACATATTCAGAGATCCTATTCCAGACAACCTGTCCTGGTCTGTGTTCTGTGAATTTATGTAATATTATGCAGCCTAAGGAAAGGAACAGATTTCTTTTATGTAAGTGAAAATATATTGCATAATTAAGATGCCATGTAAGTTTGTACTTTGGAAGGAACATTTACTTCTATGCAGCATCCTTTCAGTTGTTTTTGGGACTATTCCAGAAATGTGCTATAGAATAACAACTTTTGTTCATAACAGTAAATGAGGAAACAAAACAGCTGTCAGAGCAAACCTTAAATTAATATTCTGGACCAATCAAATTTCATATCCTAGATAACTTAGGCTGGGGTTTTTTTAGTAAAAAGTAGATTTGTGCCACTCAAGTGTTAAGTTTCTTGAAATACAGGATATATTCTTATGGGAAACCCCCCCGTTTTTACATTCTAGTCTTTGTTTTACTTCTCTGGAATTTTTGGAATTTTTTGGAGCATGGTTTTGTTTAAAATAATTTAGAAGGATGAACTCAATACTTGAATTAATCAGTAGAGACTCTTTATAAAAGAAACTGCTACTTGGTCAATGAATAAATTGAAACCTATTTAAGAGCGTGCCTGTGATTAGTTGTCGTGAGAAGATATGAATGCCCTTAATGTGTTTCTAAATATGCATTCTTCTATTAATGCAAAGCAGTATGTAACAAGTATAGGAGTGTGATTGGCATATGCAAGTATTTTCTTAATGTATTAAACATTTATTCCTCTTGATTAGTCATTGAAGAAAAATTAGAACTGCAGTATGTTCAGTATGTTCTGTTTTCGTACATGTGAAAAAAGTAAACAACAGCAAGTTCTGCAATAAATGTAGATGTACAGGAAAATAAAATGTAAATTTTTTTTTATTTTTGTCAGGTGCTTGTCAAAACTTTGTGCCTGGAAAGTAAAAGTCTGGCTTTGTGGGTTTTTCAGAACATGTTGGTGTTCACATCTTCCTTTGAAAAAAGTACTGGAAAGCCTTCTTAGTCTATCACTTAATATTATGTTGTGAGAAATGGCCTCTCCATCATTCCTGCCTCTGCTTCTGATATCACAGTGCTCAGTGATTCAGGGTTGTGCTGTCAGGTGGTCTGAATTTTTTTTCTCTCCTGCTTAATATATTCAGCTGATCTTATCTCGGATAGGAGCAGTCTCTTTCCCTGCTGCAAATGTTAGACACATGGGTTTGAGCTAGAAAGGTTGCCAGCACTTCTATTTAAGAAGAAATTGATCTTATAACTTTGAAGCACAGTTATTGATTTTTATTTCTTTTTAATAAAACATATTTTCATAAAAGATGAAAAGGAGATGGAGCAAAATTTTTCAGCAATGGAGAGATAGCTCTTGACTGACAAACAAATACTGATATTGAGATGAATCCATATAGCTAAATATGCTCTATACCTTTTATTTAGATGTATCTGAAGTAGGAATTGCAAAGTAATCCAGCTTTTCATAAAAGTCTCACTAGAAATGTGACGCTAAATAATATAAGTGTCTTCATAATCCTTTCTTTTATTTAATAGTGAATATTTGTAATATTATGAATGTGCCTTATGCTCTGTTTCTCCTAACCTACCTGTATTATAAATCAGACCTCTGTCCATCTAGCAGCAGTTTTGTGGATCTTCATGTTCTGCTGATGACAGAAAATACCCAGTAATTTCTTTGGTTTAAATTAGTGCCCCTCTCTGAAAGACTTGATGATACTATTTTTTACAGGAAGGTACAGGAGATGACAAGACTGTTTTACACAGACCTATAAATATTACAGCCAGGAAGGGCAATTTTAATAATCTGGTCTGACATCTTCTGTATTGCAGAGCACAGATTTCATCTGACTACTCCTTCATTTTGGACCAATAATTTCTGACTGAACTAAAACACGCTTTTCTCTTTTCCTGAAGTGCATCAGTCTTGATGTTTTGGTTGCCCGGTGTTGGCTTTAGCCCTTTCATTTTTGGTGTATCTGCTGTATGAAACACCTTATAGTGCCATGTGCTTTTCACATGAGCTACTACTGACTGATTATCTTGGGGATTGACTGAGCTGTCACTGGTGCTTCTGGGTGCCTTGGACTCTGCTGGGCAGCATCCTGACTTCTTTCTGTGGTTTGGTAGATCTGTGTTACAGAATATAGAGATGGGAAATGTTCTCTTGGCTTGCTCCCTCTAATGCTTTGTAGGTTTTTATTATAACCTTGCCAACTGAAATAAACAAAACTGTTGTGTTTATGAAAGCTGTCGTGCAATTTCAAATGACAACATACAACATCAGCTACTCCCTGTGCATTCTGCTTAGAAAGCTGGAGTCCTGGTGTGCTGAACTTGCGATGGCTAAGCAGGCCACACAAATTGTTCTGGCCCCCTCTCATCGCTGAGGCTTTCTCAGCAGTGAGCAAGGAGTGGGGTGCAGCATCCAGGCATGGTTCTGGCTGTTCCCCTTCTGTGGCTGAGGAGTGTGTGGACTCATCTGGATTTTGGTTATTTGACAGAATCACTGCTAGTCAGAGGAAAACTCTGCCCATGAATACCTGACTCTTGTATTATAAAGAATGTTGACCTTGATTGGGTAAGAAGTACTGCTTATCTTTGTTATTTATGGGATTTGGTATTTGATAACATTTGGGAAGAAAAATAATACAGAAAAGTTCTTGATATGACTGAAGAAGCTGAAAATAATTCCCATCTGTCTTGGTATATGTTTATTTTAAATAGAACAGCCCCTTATCTTACAATGTTCCACAACCATTATTGCAAAGTTGTGCTCTTAGTTATTTACTTTTTTCAGCAAAGTGCAATAGCTGCTTCAAAGGCTATCTACTCTTCCAAAAGAAACTATTTATCAAAAAATTATCAGCTTAGGAGACAAGGGAAATTGTTTGTACTTTACTGGTGCCAAAGGGCTGATCTAATAAAATCAATTCTTGTAAGTCACCCCTATTACATTATACAGCTACTAAGAAGGCAATGGGCATGACTGCAAATGAATACTGGTGATATTTCACACATCTTCCAGGAAAATAAACATTCTGTGGCTTGCTAAATAAGACTCTACTTCTGTATATAAATCATATGCCAGCATTACAATTTTTTTTTCATTGGAATCTTATGTGCTACTGCCTTTTATTGGGGGGAAAAAAAAAAAATACTTCAGTCTAGCACACAGTCAAACAGAGGATCTGCTCCTGTAATCAGCTTTACTAAGGTTCTGCTACAGGCTAAGCACCAATAGAAGCTTAATTTCAAAATCAGTGGCATGCAGCTTACACATGTAAGTTATAGGTTGTTGTTACATTCAGCATTGCCCAAACAACGTAATTAATATGTAAAGAAGCCGGAAATAACGCTGAAAAACCTATTTCTCGTGTATAGAAGCAACTTCTGGGTGAAGTTGGTGTGTCTCAGTGAGAATAAATATTATAAACTTAAAGTGTGTGTGTGTCTTTTGCTTTCTTCAAGCAAAAGTGTTCTTGGCCAGACCCTCATTCACACAAGAGCACCTTAGCAGGAGTGTGATTAAGATGAGTTTGCACAGACCTCCTCTCATAAATTATTCTTTCTTGTTCCCTTATTTTTATTTAATTTCCACATATTTATAATTTTGTTTGGATCTCTGTTAATAAGTATGCAATTAGTGTTTGATATGAGTTCCAGTGTAAATAATTTGCAGTAGATGTGGTAATGAATACTTTTAAAACTGGTGTATATGGCTTCAAAGATAGCAGGGTAACAGATACTGAATTCCTGTCCAGCTAGACTCCTGATGGGAAAATGGAGCTGTGACACGGTCAGCTTGTTCAGCCTTGCTCTGGACTTAGATCTAGTCTATGGATTTATTTAGAACAGTGGAATAAAACAGAAAAAAACCCTTGCTTTTTTCTTCTTCTTCAGTGAAACTTACTCTTCATGATTCTTTCAACATTATAGTGAAAAAAATTAACATTTCTGAGTGTGTATTTATCTTGGTTATTATTGTTGTAACATCTTAAAGAATGGGATGGTTGGTTTTCCCAGAGGAGTAAGGCCACCAGAGCTGTGTATTAAGGCCTGAACTGTAGAAGATAATCATAAAGGATGCAGAAAATGAGGTGGATTAGTGAAGTTACAGTGTGCTGAAGATAAGCTCTTTCAGAAAGCTTTTATGTTAATAGATTATTGAATTTAATCTGCTGTTTTATCACTGTGTAGATTAATGCAAAGTAATATGTATGAATGCATGAAAAACGTTCTCTTTCTACATTAAATGAATTTCTATATGTGAATATTGAGCTATCTATTATCACTCAGGAAAAAAGTTATAGCAGCTATTTCTGTTTAAAATGTCAGAATAGTAGTTGTTGAAAGAGCAAATAAAATCTTAAAGGGAGTAGAGAATAAAATGGAAATAATATTGCTACTGTACAGATTCATGGCTCACTTGCATCTTGAATACAATATGCTGATCTCTGTGTTGCATCTCAGATGGCTCTAGGAGAGCAGAAAAGCTACGTGAAAGGCAGTGAGCAAGGACTTCTCAGGCTGGAAAAGGCTCAGTGGGGGAAAGGAGGGAAATAACACAGATCATTATGTTTTGAGTGGGATACAGCATGTAAACAGGGTACCATTGTTCAACCCCTCATCCACCCAAGGATGTCAAATGAAACCAGGAGGGAGGCTCAGGACAAAAACTGTTGAGATGTCTCATATATGCGTGGAAGTCACAGGATGTTCTAAGTGCTGCAAGTCTGAGTTTCTGGGAGGTAATTCCTGGGACAAACATAAAACCAGAGGCTCAGCCTCTGACCAAGGGTGTCCCTGAGCTGCAAGTCATTGAAGGTGGTGTAATGCTGAGTGGAGTATCTACAGGGATTTAAACTCTTTCCTGGGTATCCTCTGTAGGCCACTGTAAGACAGAGTGTGCTGACTGGCAATAAGTGAGGAACAGGCTGAGAAAGATGCTTTTTTAAGTTTATACCTTAATTTCTCTTGATCTAGAACACTTTTCCCAAGGCTGCTGTTGTCTATTTTCAGAAGTAAGTCATAAGGCAATGAGAAAGTAAACAAGCAATTCAAATCAAAATAATCTTAAATAAAACCCCTTTTATGTTGGCTTGGATCCATTTTGTGTAAAGGATAATTTAAATTACTTGCTACTGAATTAGAAAAAAATAGAAGTCTTGTGATTGCCTAGGGAGGAAAGCAAATCAATGATATAGAATAATCAGAATCCAAGTTTTTATGAATACAGTGTGACAAGAAAGAAGAGTGACTTGAGTGTTTTCCCTACCCCCAGTTTTCTTTCTATCCAGAAAAATTCTATTGGCATGTTCATGATGTGTGTTCTGTTGTGTTGTCTCTGGTTTATTACAGCACTCTTTTTCCTCTTGTAGGTTAACAGAACCTTCTGGATATTTAACAGATGGACCTATAAATTATAAATATAAAACCAAATGTACATGGTTAATTGAAGGATAGTAAGTATTTATTTTCGTATCTTAAATTTTCTGACAGTTTGGTACTGTGTGTTTTAGGAATTGAAGGAACTCCTTAAGTACAAAGTGCATCTGGATGCAATATAAACAGTTTTGGTTTTCAGTTAGTTTGTTTTGTTCTTGTTTAAATGTTATAAAGCATTAAAGGGGAAAAAAAAAGGGGGCAGGATCTTCAGGATTGCTCAGGGTTGGCCAAATTCCATTCCCATTCAAATTGCTGGCAAAAGTTAGGCTGACATTGGAATTTGGCCAGTGCTGCAAGCTCTCAAAACTCAATGATAAATGTGTTGCATGTCTGAGTACCTTTACATAGATTCCAAATGTGGTTACAGAATCCCATTCCTTAACTCATTATCTTACTAATCTTATTTAACTTTTATCAGTGATATAAATCAGGAATGGCCTCGAGTACAGAATGCTGATTCAGTTACACGTTGCTCAAAAATTGGTGCTTCTACAAAGTATTTTCTTTTGCATTCCAGTGTTCCTCATGTACTTAATTTTAAAACAACTTTGTGCCCACAGTTTAGATGTCTCATGCCTGTTGCTGATTTTCCAGTTTGTGCAGCACAGAAACACACAGACACACCCAAACAAATCATGAGACACATGCATTAGTGTGGCTCACTGCTGGGACTCTTCCCCCCCTCCCCGGATATGGGTCAGAATTTTGCTGACGCCAGGTCTGAGTTCTTCTAACATTCTAGAAGAATATTAACCTATTCTGTATTTTTATGTTGTTATCGCAATTAACTTATATGTCACTGCAGTTCAGTAATGGTGTATCTGATCTAGTTTTGGTCTGCTCATATGCAGATAATAATTGAAACACAACAGTGCTGAAGTTACGTGTTTGCAAAATTATTTAGATAGAAGCCCCAATAGCAAGGTGACCAGGCTATAGCTGGATATCTTTGTGCAATAGCTAGGCTTCTCTTTGTACCCAGGCTAGCTCAGGAATGTTTGTACTGCACACTACACTGTGCTGAAGTGGAAACACTCCTCAGGAGCACAGGCACACTCTGCTTTGAAGCTGGTCTTCACTCCATCCCTCCTCTTCACAGGAGTGGGTGGAGCAGGCAGCTGCAGGGCACCATGTGCTGCACAGGATGTGCAAGAATAAAGAGTAAAGCAACCCAGTAACAGTGCAAAATGTCAACACACAAGGAAGTCACATATGTATAAAATACTCCATCTTCAGAAATGAACAAAGAGTTCTCTCCAAAGGATCTGTCACAAAACCCCCACTGACAAATGGCACTCAAGCCTGTTAGGAGTGGGGAGAAATAAAAGAAAATAATCATTGTGGTTCATGGAATACATATTGGTAATCTTGCAATATATGAAAATTCTCTTTTCAGGAGGTTTACGGATCCATTTAAATCTCAGCCAAAGGCTGGAGAAATTTGACTCCCAGTTGTTGGGAGAGGGCAGTCACTTGCACTAATATTGCTTGCTGTTGTAGATTTTTGTTTTAAGATTTTTATTTTCAATAACTAATATAATACTGGAATGAGAATATGTAGGTGTTTTTATCTTGAAAGATCCTTTAAACTGATGTTGTAAAGTAAATCTAGTATATTAAAGTGGGATATTTCAATTGCTCTAAATTTGTGGTTCTCAATATTGATAAAATCTGGTGAACTTAAGTCTCTTATTGACTTCAGGGATTATTAGACTTGGACTGAATCTGTTATTTTTAAATTTTCTAAGATAAGTGAAATATTTGCTTGCCCTGACTTTTGTTATTTAACACCTTGAAGTCTTTAGTGATTACTCAAAATATTTTTATAGAGTTATGCTGGCATGATCAATTTTACTGTAAGTTCTTTATCTTATGAGCTCAATAATTCTGTAAATAATGTTTTACACCAATGTTATTTTTTTCCAGCCCAAATGCGATATTAAGATTAAGATTTAATCACTTTGCCACAGAATGTAGTTGGGACCATATGTATGTATATGATGGAGATTCAATATATGCACCTTTAATAGCTGTGTTTAGGTGAGTGTATTTATTAACGTTTTAGTTCAAGTAGTCATGTATGGACATTTTCGGTTACTGGGGGAAAAAATAACATTAGAGGCTCTAATATGTTAACTACCTTGCTTTGTTTTGTTGTTAATGTTATAGGAACACATATGTGAAGTTGTAGTGGAATGAATTCCAAAACATTACATCTTTGGTTAGGTGATCAGAGCATAAATCTCTTATGTGGCTTGTACTGACATTACATGGAGTGTTACTGCTTGGAATTTTCCAGTGCCTTTTGCTTGGAAACCCCTCCCCTACCTTGCAGAGACATGGACAAGTTTGATACATGTTTTATGATTAGTTTTTTTAAAAAGAAGTTTTCGAATTATATTTCTGCATTACCTTTCTTATATAGTTAACCACCAGAATAGCTAACTCTGGCCTTCCTTTTTTGTTCCCCCTCCTCTCCCAAGGATTGCCTAAAAGCATTTTTCCCGTTTTCTTTTCCAGTGGTCTAATAGTCCCTGAAGTGCGTGGAAATGAAACTGTTCCTGAAGTAGTTACTACATCTGGCTATGCATTGCTCCACTTTTTTAGTGATGCTGCTTATAACCTAACGGGATTTAACATTTTTTATTCGTAAGTAGTTTTTAAATATGTAATTACTTTCTGTTTTTTGCAGTACCATAACGGTTATACTTCGTGGCATGTTTCTAAAACCAGGGAGCCAGGCTTGTAATAAATGATTAAGGTACAAGTTAGGGAGGAAAAATCCCAAAGATAGAGTATATTGTTTTGAGTGAAGCCACATGGCCATTCTAAGACTATGTTATTCCTGTGCCATATGGAACTAAAATGTATCCCTTCCAGTGCTTATCCAACACATGTAGTTGTCATATGGAATGGAAAGGAGATTATATGTGCTGTCATGCCAATTCCATTCTCTTGAACTAGGATCATCTCTTGCTTGATTCTTCTTGCTGAATATACTTCTGTGGCTTTTGAAACCTACACTGAAATTCAGTTTTTGTGTCAGCCACAAAGTTTTTATTCCATTTCTTCTCTACTTCCTGGGTACTTTGCAATCCTGTTTTCCATCTCAGTCTGAATTCTGCCTTTGTAGTTTCTTCTCTGCACTGTCTGTCTTTCTGTTTCTCTGATGGCAAAGTCTAGTCTGATATAACTATGCTTTTGTCCAGTCTCCTTTTCTGTGTCAGCAGCTTTAAAGATGCATCCAGTGGACCTGAGCCCTTTTTTTTCTTTGTGCACCAGCTGTTGATCTCAGCTTCTGTCTTATCTGGGACATGCTTGTGACACATAATGCAACATCTATTCATACTGGATGCTTGAACTAAGAGGGGATTGCTTGGTCTTGTTGGACCTGTTTCTTCATGTGATAGTTTTTCCATGATTGCAGATATATCTATTCTTTTCTCTCAGTTCCTTCAGATTCTGAAATACCAGTTATTGGGATGTGGTGGCCAGCACTGCATTTCTATTTGTGCTTCTGACCACGGCTTTGCTCTTGGCAGAGGTACCTGTTAAACTGTTCTTGGAAAGTTTCTTCCTGTAACTTGCAGTGGCTTGCCTGCCTTTGAGTAGATTATAAATAGCTGTTCAGAGTTTGAGAAACCTCACTGAATATATTGCAGTGGAAATGGCACTCTAGAAGACTGAGTGTTTTTAATTTTTGTCAGTTGACATCAGTAAAATGCAATCACCTGGCAGACTTCTCTACTGTAATTAGATACATTTTTCAGTTATCCCTGAAGCTTTTATTGCACTTTTTTTTTTTTATTTGTCTTGGGAACAAATGGCAATATGACATGGCATTCTTAAGGAATGAGAGTATGTGCTCTGCATTCTTTCATTACTTGATAATGTCCTGCATGCTGCACATGGTTGCCTGATTTTTTTTTTGAAGATTTAGAATAAATGAAAAAATCTGCCAGTTTTTAATTCCATTACTTATGTAACTCATGAAATTTTATGTACTCTGATCTTGTGTTTCTTCTGTTGCAATGGATACTTTTAAAATGTATTTTTTTAATGAGCCACCAGTGACACTTTTTATGATCAAGAAGTACCTACAATTACTTTTTATGGCTACATTAACTTTGTTTCTATCACTGATCTGTTGTACTCTGGTTCTGTTATCCTCCTCCCACCTTGGTTTTCTACTTCATCTTGATGGATTGCTTGTATTCCTTTATTCTGGGGAAGACAGAAGCACAAAATCTGTGACTGAAGTGCTGTGCCAGTTGCAAACAACAGTAGTTACTCCAGAAAGGCCTGAGTAAATTTTGTGTTCCTTGGAGTCAGGCAACTTGCTTCCAATTCTGCTGATCCAGTTTTTCTCATTCCATTTGAATCCTTAATGAACCTGCTGGAGTGGGAATTGGTCTGCTTTCAAAGTGGTACCTCTCTTGCTGGAAAAACAGAACTGTTCACCTTCCTGCAGAACAGTCCCCCTGTGACGTGGGGGGAGAGGCTCCTCACTGCTGCAATGTACAGCAGTTAATGCCATCAATGGTTTGAATGCCATTTTTATTCAGGAAAAAAACCTCATGATGTTTGCAGTTCAGATGTGGAATTTTCTATTTTGGTAACGTAACAGAATCAGTCCTTTGAGGTGTGAGTGTGTAGAAGAGAAAAACTTGTCTTCTGACTGTCCTACTGCAACTGCATTTTGTCAAAGGCCAGCCTCAAACAATTCTTTGCTCAGTTTAAACAACTCTTTCTTCACTCAGAAAGGGCAAGGAAGGCTATGAACAGTATCCATCTTTCACATCTACAGGGTATGGTCTGTGTTATCATCTGGGATTAGTAGTAAGAGTTTATTCTGAGTTACAACCCAACCCTGTGCTGTGAGTCATCAAAAAAGGCTTCAAGTCCTTTTTGGACTTCAGCTGGCACTGCCTGGGACTCTGTTCATGGAAACTCTTGGACCCACGTGCTTCCACGTCCTCCATCTCCCTTCATCTCCAAGGAGTTGTGTGCATTTCTGGCAGGCTTAAATTTTTTAATACTTTGCTTAATTCTGCAGGCCAGTTGCCTGTGATCTCAGTGTTTGGTAGGGTGTATCACAAGCACCAACTCCCACAACAGTCAGAGTTTTAAGTTTTCCTGTTTTTGCATCTCACACTGGAGTTAAGGAGGCAGGGTTAAGGTGGCTTTATTATTAAGGATTCAAAGTGTGAAGTGCTGCCTGTAAGTAGTTTGGGATATTAGCCTTCTATCTTCTATTTTTCCTACCTGTTTTTCCCTGTTTTATTGCCCTCAGTTGTTAGACTGTTTTATAGTATGGAGCAAAGCCACTCAGGAAAACCCTTTAATTGTATGCCTGTGGTGGAGATTTAAGCCCAGTCACTTTCAAGGTGGTTGTTTCTAGAGATAATAAGCATTTGAATGGATTGATTAGAGTGCTGGTACTGGAACACAGGGAAAATCTAGGTGGGTCTCTGCCCTTCTGCTTAATGTCAATACTTGTTACAGTGCAACCTATTTGTGACCCTGGCTGCATCATAGACATTGTATGTAAGCCTTGATAAACACCTTTTGAGCTCATTTACCTGTAAAATCATCTTGTGTTTTATCAGTAAATAGAAATTTTTTATGATAAAGATACTTTATGTAACAAATACTGCCAGATAAAACCACTGTCATCATCTCTTGGCTCGCCATTTCTCTTATTTTACTACTTATTTGATTTTTATTTTTTTTAAATTTCCCCCCCCCCCCCCCCCCTTCTTTCCAGAATTAATTCTTGTCCTAATAACTGCTCAGAACATGGGAAGTGTACCACCAGCATGTCTGTACCAAGCCGGGTATACTGTGAGTGTGACAAGTATTGGAAAGGAGAAGCCTGTGATATTCCATATTGTAAAGCCAACTGTGGCAGTCCAGATCATGGGTACTGTGATTTGACAGGAGAGAAGCTGTGTGTTTGCAATGATAGCTGGCAAGGTAAGGTTTTGTTATGTGGTATCAAGTTAATCTAGTGAAAAAACTGCCTTTATTGCATCCTATGTAGAATAAACATAGATGAACCACTAATTTCTGGAATAGTTTTTCATGTGGATATATAGATATAGGCAATTTAATGCCATAAAAGAGCTCATAGCTTTGATATTTTCTGTCTGAAGGTACTGTGGAAATATGTGACCTGAAATATTTTGTTTCGCATTCTTCTTTTTGGATCATTACTTTGAAAAAAATAATGACTGTAATTACTGGAGAGTTGTGAGCACTTCTGAAGACTAAATTCCTCCATAGCCTAATTTCCTATTCTATTTTTTAATGTCTAGATCGATTTGATTTTTCTTCGACACTCTTTCAATGTCACAGCATCTCATCATATTTTTAGTGCTTCCTGAAGTGGGTAGCCACTGTCTGGTTTTTGGCTGGGTATTACTTGTTTGGGCCTCTCAGTGGAAAAGGAAGGTGAACTGCTTTGTTATAACAGTACGAGACTTGTGTGGACACGTACTGTGGACTAATGGATGTACTCTTAAGCATGTGCTGCAGTTTCACTCCCAGTGCCATAAATAATTGTTTCTCATTACAGATAAATTATTTAAGAACCTAAACGTTTAATTCATTGACTATAATTATGCTAGATGTTTGTGAATTTTCTGTTTTTATCCCTTACCTCTTACAAGTCTCAATTGGATATCTAGCTGTGCGTTGAAACTGCCATTCTTCCCTTAACAGAAACATTAAAGTACCTCCAGATTACTTAGCTGATACGCCCTCTTCCCAAGGCTTCCTGCCTCTGCTTCTGTTTTATTGCTGTTTCTTTTTGCATGTCAAAGGAAATGACTTTTTTACTTCTATTAGCTGTCGCACCTATTACTCCAAAGATACGATGGGATTTAATAAATTTCTCTTCTTAATAATTAATGAGCTGTTCATTAAAAGGCAGTCATTGCCCCCACAGAAAGGAAGTGGTTTAGCAATATGGTCATTGAATGGAAACAGTGTAGACTCATTACTGAGTCCTTTAGAACCTTCCAGGATTGTAGTGCACAAAAAGGTCCTGAAAGCTTAATCTCTGTAAGGAAGCTGTGAATGGAATTTCCAGCCAGAATATCACCCTTTTATTTGTGCATGGATTCTTTGCAATTTCAGATCCCTGTGTACAAAAGGAGGAAGCGTCACAAATCTTGAGAAATTATTTTAAGGCTGTGCCTTCAGTTACAGGGCTATAAACTTTATTAGAGGTTTTGAGCACAAAGTAAAATTAAAAGTCTAACTTTCACTGTTAGTACTTTCCTTCCACCTAGCACTTCTGTACATTCTAGCTTCTCACTCTTTCCTACAGTGTACTGGATTATGTATCTTCCTTCATTGTTCCTTGGATTTGCACTGAACCTAATAGATGTAAATTATTTTTTTTTATTGTTCTGTCAGAGATGAGGTGGCCTGGATTCATAATTGTATTTCCCTACTAAATACAAAACAATACCTAACTTTTCTTAAGCTCTCTGAGAAACTACTTGCCTCTTCATTCTGTGTCTTCATTTATTTGCACCTATATTCTCTACAGTTTCTGCACTGATAATATTTTCTGTGTAAGTTATTTGCAATGCTGGACTTTCTCTACTTATTTTACTGTTCTTGCTGTCTGACAAGTTTTTCCTTGTTTAGTAATTCAAACCCAGTGACTGAGGGGTCTTGATCTCTATAATTTTGAAAAGAGATTTATCTTTCGGAGTTTTTTGAGTACATTTAGTGCCTATATTATAAAAAAATAAGTCTTTGAACTGCGTTGATTGGGATGCATAATAATTAAAATTCATGGTTCAGAACATAGTCCCCGGAACTTCCTATTTTACAACATAGGATTTTTTCTTTTACAATGGTGACATCTTGTGGATATTGTGGAAGGAGCAGCTCTGAAGAACATTTCACATTTAAAACAAGTATTTTGAGAAAAGAGAACACTGTATTTTTTTTGGATAGAATAATTGAGTAAAAAGTAGTGTCCTCTCATTATTAGATACATTTTGTGGACTGTAATACAAGGGTTTTTTAGATACTTACAGCTGGCTGCTACTCCTACCAATATAGAAGAAAGCCATGGAAATATTAGCTTTTATTTTTGGAAAGCAAATAATTTTGAGAATTTTTATTTTTAACAGGCATTGCATTTAGCAAAAAAGGTACTTGTTAAATGTAGTGGGGTTTTTTAGATAATGCTAAATGTTTCTGAGATGGTTGGTCTCATACAGGAAGAAAATTTAGTATTTACATGTAATACACAGCTAATTTAAACTATTCAGACAACAGAAGGGGGACCGAAGTTTTTGCTAAAGAGAGATTCCCTTATGAATACTACATCATATTACACTGTCCCATTACTGGCTAATCTGTTTTGAGATTGTATATTATATAGCAGAATATGTTGCTGCTTGCTGTTACAGGCTGTGGATTAATTCAGGAAAGATCAAAAAATGCCTTAAAACTACTGACTTGATCTCTTTTTCTTTGCTAGGCGCAAGTAAAAGAGAAACGGGGACTTGGCTGTGGCTCTTGCACTAATTGACCTATTTAAGAAGTTTATAGCAAGATGCTTTTGCTGAATATGTGCTCAAGAGCCAGCAAATTCTCTTTGATACCAGGAGCCCAGCGTCTTGGATTGTCTCAGGCTGTAAAGGAGCAGAGAGGTTTCCAAATAGCTGAAACTTCTCTAACATTGGGGATGACTGAAAGGATTGTAAACAGTTCCTTATTTTTAAGGGGGTTAAGCGGGCTATCTTTGAACAGGCTGTAAACATTACTAACTACTGGGTGTAAACAGGGGGAAAAAAGAGAGTTCAAGGCTCTCTCGAGTTTAAGAGAAACTTTACTGATACTTTGATCACTGAACATCAGTACTGCAGGCTAAAGTGGAGTCTGCTCGAGAGGAGTTACAGTGAGTGTTTACATTAGTCTGTAAGAGCATGAGCAGGGTCCCTTCAAAGCACATCTGATCTTTCATGTCTATTGTGTTTTGGATTGCATGAAAACAGAGCAACTGCTTTCCTTTTAGAAGAAAATACACCAGAAGATGAGCTCTAGGGTTGCACACAAATGGGCATTCAACCCTTCTGCAAAGTTAGAACACCAATAAAAATTCTGGAATGTGTATAGTTAGTTGGTTCTCCCTACAGATCTGCTCTTAGGTGATAGAGATGTAGGAGAAGACCAGAGTCTGAAATTAAACTAATTAACTTTGGAATAAGTCCATTAGCAATTCAGGCAGCTTGAATTTTATAACATCTCTCTAGGGGAAAAATGAGCCTTTATGTAAGGAGAAGAGTAAACAATGAAAGTATAAAAGGAACTGTGACTACTGCAGTGTAAAATCAGTATTTTGCCTTGCTTGTTATTGTGGCCTCTATTCTAACAACATTTGAGTATGGCCAGAATTCCTGTGGCAGTGTATGCCTCTGCACAACTCTAGGTTATCCTGAAAACACTAATTAGAGTTGGGTTTGCTCCCACAGCTGCAGTGAAAGGCTTTGAGGTCATACTCTCTTGTTTGGCCTGCCTTAGTCCTCAGTGCTGAGGTTTAGCAAAGCTCGGCTTCTGTGGTGCTGCTTTATCTGGCTTATTGAAAGGAGTGGAGAAGGTTTCAGGTGGGAGCTCAGGCAGCAGCAGGTGAAATGCAACACTGGAAAGAGCTTGTGCCAAATTCTTAGAGGTCTGAAATCTGAGATTTTTGGCCTGTTGTGCCCTAAGGTTCTTGAAGAGAAAGCATACGAGAGTCTGTTTTCAGAGAAGAGGACCTGTGATGTAACGTTTGCTTCTGACAGACGTGTTTTTGGAAGGAAAAAGCAAGTAGAAACAGGTGTCTTGTAACTATTCTGTCCCATGATAATGCCCCCTTTGTCTCAATTTTACTTTTCAGGTTGTCTCTCAGTCAAGTACCAGTTCAGTCAAGAGAAACTACAGTTTTACAGTCTGGGAGATGTCCTCTTGTGTATTTATATATACACATATATATGTATATATATGTGTGTGTGTGTGTGCATCTATGCTATAGATGCACGTAAAAGCACAAACCCAAGGAATCTTTTCTTCCTCCAATTTTAAGTTAAAATCTAATTTCTGCTTTCCATATTTGTAGATTCTTTAATATTTATCATAGAAATGAGAGTTCTCTAAGGAAATTTTGCATATATGGAATTGGTAGGAAGGAATTGTCTTACAATGAATGGATATTTTTTATATACCAGAAATGTTCTTCAGTTTTGTCTTCAGATGGAATTTAACAATCTGTAAAACATCCGTGGAGGACTTTGTGCAATTTGTAAACAAAATATAGCTATCATAATTAGGAATTTATTGCCTGAAAATGATGTGTGAGAAAAATCAAGTATCCTTATTTCAAGAGAATGAACATCACAGGTAAATGAAGAGCCAACTGCAGCTTTAAAGACCTTTATGGTGTCATTTGACAATTAGTGAAAGCAAGTTTAGCAGAGTTTATCTAATTCGTTTCAATAATTGACTGCATTAAAGTGGTTGATGATACTCTGTATGTCTAATTAGGCTGAGATTTAGGAAGGGCGTCCCCTGCTATTTGTGAGTTTTAATGAAAAACATAAATATTTATTTAAAATGCATGCACTTAAATGTAGTGCAAACACTTGATTAAAAGAGGGATTCCATGCTCTGTCCTGAACACAGGAAGGAGGTAGATAGTGCTGATCTCCCTGATAAGGGAAAATAGTAAATTTTGTTCATTATCTGTAGCACCTTCATTTAAGACTGGGAAAAAAGTGATTCATGCAGCTCAAAACTCATTAGCTTGATTTCAGAAGTGTGCAAAGTTCCAAACTATAACTTGAGAAAGGAAATAATTAAAGGTACGCTGTGATTGAATAGCGAAACTGTTGAATTGTGAATTTACTGATGTAGTTCATGCTTAAATAGTCTGTAAGAAAAGTGACAAGAAATTGTATTATATTTTATCTGAACCTCTGCATTTGATGACAGGAAATTGTTGAAACTGAAGAAGGCAGGGAATATGTAAGGAAATGGTAAAAGGAACTCAGTTTCTTAACTGTGGAATGTGAACGGATGTGCTGAACAAGTAACTTAGGATGGAGACATATCAGTATCCCTCAAGGTGTGATCTTAGAACTGATACTGCTACATAATTTTTATAGTCTGCTTATAAGACTGCTAATGAAATCTGGTACTACAAAGGTGGAGGTTACTTTAAGCGTGAAGGAGGACCAAAATATCTTACCAAAAAGGCCTTGAGTAATATGTAGGATGTAATTACTTCAGTATAAGTTGTAAATTAATACAATTAGAGACTAAGAGTATTAATAATTTGTTTTACAGTCTTGGATTGAAGTGTGAAAGGTGACACGGGAGAAGTCTGCTTGTCTATTTCAATTAGAACGTGAACTAATTAATACTATTAATTTTGCGTACTCAACATGCAACTGAATGGCATTTCAAGAGCTGTGTGCACCAGGATTTCTGTTTCATTCATGGAGGAGGCTGAGTCCTGGCACAAGTAGCTGGAGACCTACCCAGGGTCTCTCTGCCTATCACTGAGTCTCACTTGCAGCGAGACTATTTGCAGCGTGGGAGAAATAATTGCATCCCATATGGATGTTGTGGAGCTGTGCAGTGGCAGTGTAGAGATACATGGATACACCTCCTGTTAGAAATGCCTGTGAGCAATTCCAGAGCATTTTCCTCTCATCTACTTACTGGCTACATGAGAATACAAAGTTGGTATCACTTTTCTTTAAGGAAGGTGATTTACCTGTTGAGGAACTTATCTGGCTCCAGTCCCAGCAGTGAAAGTCTCTGGTGTTGGGAGCATGACCGAAAGAGTGGGAAGGATCCTTAATATACAGCTTGGCAAAACTTCTCATAAAATTTTTATTAAAAGCATAGCAATACATATTCTCTTATCTCAAAAATATTTTTTCATAATCTCAAATGCATCATCATACAAAAATTTTATTGGGTACTTGAGAAAACTGGTACTGGATTTGTATTTGCGGTGGCTTAAAAATTTTGTTGAAGCAATAGCTCTCAACTCAAATGATCTAACATCAAACAAATACAGAATAAACAGCAAATACTTTATTTAATTGATTTGATTAGGTTGTATGAAAAGGAGGACTGTGACATTTATATTCAACACATCAATACTTTCTGGTTTTTTTTCTGTGATCCTAAAGGAAAAGATGAGGTGTGAAGACAGTAGATGACGTTTAGTCATTAGGTGGATATTGATCTTATGACTTAAGCTACTGGAACAGGTTGTTACTTTGGCTTTTCATGAAACTCCTCAGTAAGTAGAAATTAGCTTCTTTCTCATGTGTTGTGCAGATAAACCACTTTTTTAAACCTATAGAATTATTTCCTACCTTAGAGGATAAAGTAATTGACTTCCAATTCAGGTTCATAAAGTTGTTGGCTGTTTTTAAAGCTTTTATTTTTTTCCCCTCCCCAGTGGTTTGACCGACACATTAGGAAGATAAGAAAGAAATTCAATTTTAAATAAATGGAGAAAAATCATATTTGCATAGAACATAACAAAACATATTTTTCATTATCTTTGTTCTGCAGCTGTAGTGCTCTCTGTTGCACAAAAGACATGTATTTAGTGAATGTTTCTGAAGAGAAAATGCATTTATGCTGAAATAATGGTATATGTATTCAAGTAGAAAAATCTATAAATGATATTTATAAATCCTACATTTACCTTGCTTTTATAAAGCAATAGCCACACAAAAGCATTTGCTTCTTAAATGATGTTTTGGTAAAAGCCAGTATTATTCTATTGTTTTGCATTTTTACAACTGCATGTTCCGTTTTTGTACTGATTGATACATAAGGTGGTATGTCCTTGACCAAGGTGGGGGCTTGGAGCTGAAACATCTTTAAGGTCCCTTCCAACCTGAGCCTTTCTATGACTCCCTGGTACGTGGTGTTTCTCCTTTCTGTCTCGCCTTTGCTGTCACTCGGTGTCGACCAGCAACAAAGCCCTGGGGCTGGCGAGAGTCATCTGCGACATTTGCATCGCTGATCTGGTTAACAGTCTTGTTAATATTTTTTGCGTTGTTAGCTTAGTATAAAAAGGTTTTCCCTGTCTTCACTTTACTACAGCCGGTGCCGCCTCACAGTGTCTGGGTTTGCCGTGCGGGTTTTTGCAGCTCCGGGTCTCCAGAGGCGAAAATTCCCACGGCTTGGCAGGGGAGGCGCTGCCGTGCTGTGCTGCCTGCTGCCCACCGGGGGGCGCTGTTGGCCGCGACATCACAGCCCTGGGGCGGGGCGAGGCAGCGACAGCCACAGGCGCGGCTCGGCTCCCCGACCCCGCAGCCTTTGCATCGTTTTTTAAGACCTTCCCCGATCAAAGAATACTTAATCATTTGTTTATTTTAAAGCCCTTTCGGATTCAGATTAAGCGTTTCCTCCAGCGATTTACCAAATCGCAATTTCACTGAGGTTACAACTCTATTACAGTATCAATTATTAATGCTTAAGAAATAATATGCTGAATTGTTCATACTCTCATTAGACCTCATTCAAACACCATTAATCTTTTCTGAGTAGAAGGCATAATGAACTGTGGGAATTGAGTGTCTCCATCATTTAGTGAATGGAAGGTGATTTGGATACAAGTGGACATCATTCTTCTACAGTGTACTAGGAAAAGTAGACAGCTGGTCAAGTTCAGGTTGGATGCCTGGTTTTTGTGTATGAGAAGTAACTGTAACAAGTTGCCCCACAATTATAATAAACATCGGAAAATCTAATCTCCCTGCACTCCCCTACCAGGTAACGTGTTTTAAAATTATGAACTTTACATGCATTACTTATTTAGCTTCCTTAGTAAACTTCAGCAGCTCTCTTCCAAATGTGTGTCTGGTCTCCCCTTGACACAGTGTAAATCTTTGCATCCAGAGCATCCTTCGCCAGGGGACCATCCTTGCCAAGGAGATGTGATACTTTTTCATGAAGTGTCTCCTCTTGTTTTTTTTGAACATGGCTTCTTCAGGCTGCATTTGATGAATCCTGGCTCTTTGTATTCAGAGAGACTGTGTACTCTTCATATCTACCCTCCCTGAGTCACTTATTTTATAGACATTTATTATTCACTTCCGAATTTTCATTTTTTTTTCCAAGTGAGAAAGTCAGTAGCTCGAAGGAATTTGATGGCATCTGTAGCTGGCACATCCTTATTGCTCTTCTGTAAACAGTGTCCAGCTCTAATCTATCTTCTTTTTCAGTACGACACGCAGTTTTTTAAGGGTGCACAAACCACAGATTTATGCAGTGGGATAACAGCATTGTGTACTCTGACGCGGCTTGTTACCAGTGCTGAGTGGTGATGTGATGTTTTCATGAGCTATCCTAAGATGACCCTGAGATGTCGCTTACTTAGTTTTCAATATGACTATGTTGAACGCTGGGTGTTGTTTTATTGTTCGGCCACATGGTCAGACAAGAACTTGTTCTGTGGCTCCTTTTGGGCTGATCTCATTCTCTGTGCCCTCCAGTAATTGCCTTTAGCAGCAAGTCTTCCTCACTGTCCATCCTCTCTCAAGGTCATTAATGTTGCACATCACCTGTATGCCATCCCCGATGGCAAAACTTTCAATTCCATGATTGATAATGCTAAGAATGTCTAAAATGTCTAAAAATTCAGCATTCCCCATCTGGAAATAAAGCCAGTCAATAATGATGTACAGGCACCGACAAGAGACAAATAGTGCTTGTGCTGCCTTCTTTTTTGGTAACAAACTTCTGTATATATTCAGGTTTTAAGTAACAAGTTCTAGAGCATAAATGAATGATGAAAAGATCAGAACAAATAAAATATTTGCTGTTCATATTAGTAGTCCTATAACTAAAAAAATCTGTGTTTTGCTGACTTTTCATTATTTAACAATAAATGATTGGTTGAAATACATTTGAAAATAATATATAGCTATGTGTTTGGTGGCTTTGTAGAATGATCCATAAAATGTTACAAAATCTAAATATTAAAATAATTCTTTTGACAAAGTGCTTTATAGTGTATTTTCCCCTTGAAAAATGATGCAGGATGGCACTGGCAAAGGGCAAATTTTTACTTCTGAGATTTAATATAATACATATTGTAACTTAATTTATGTAATGTTATTTGCTTTCATATAACTTAGTCTGGTTCAAATACGGTATAGTTTTTCTCTAGAGGCGACATCCAATCCGCATATTCTGCTACAAGTTTTAGACTCAAGTGATAGGTCATCTGAAAAATGTGATGCATTGAGCCTTTTTTTCAATTTGTGACTCATACAATCTGTTTTCCGAGAAGAGTGCAGAAATGGGTTGTTATTATTTGAGCTAATCTAATGCTTTCAATCTGACTGACATCCCATGTTGTCAATTTTTTCATTGAGCGTCTGTTAAACATAAAAGTCTATACCATATTTTATCAGAATGAGCAATCCTGTCATCTGTAATTAAGCCTCCCCTGTTTCTGCTTTATTGGCTTTAACGTTCCTGTCTAACAGATTGTACAAATTATACATTTATTTACAAAACAGGTCCAGATTGTTCTCTGAATGTCCCTTCCACGGAGTCTTACTGGATTCTCCCAAACGTGAAGCCATTCAGCCCTTCCGTGGGCCGTGCTTCCCACAAGGCAGTCCTACACGGGAAGTTCATGTGGGTGATTGGTGGATACACTTTTAACTACAGTTCCTTCCAAATGGTGCTGAAGTAAGTGATTTCTCCGTTGTCATATCCTTTCCGACGTGGCTTAGGGAAAACAAATCTTACCAGGGAGGCAGCTTCTATCTTTTAATTTCATGGAAAGGTTTATATGTTTTTAGATTCTCTGTTAATGGTCTTGTTTTTCTGCTTGTAATTTTCTTAGGATGACAGAAAGGGAAAATCTGGGGCAGTATCAAACTGTGTGGGATACTGCTGTGTAATTCCTTCAGTTGTGTGAAAACCTGCAAAAGGTACAAAGGCTTGTGGTGGTAAAACAGTGAGAAATCCATGCACTGATACTTGCCAACAGTAAACCTCAAATGTAATCTGCATTATTCAAGTTAATTTATGATTATAGCAGACCTGTATTTAGTGCATGCACATAGCCTGTTGGTGCCATGCCAGTAGGATTAGGCAGCTCACCTGTATTTCACTTTCTTTATATTTCTGACAGTTTGTATGTATGTGTATCTGACCACCTATCAAAAACAAAGATGAGACAGCTGTAAATATTACCCAGCTGATTTGGATGGCAACTTGTATTTATAGAGAGGCCCTAAATGTGGTAAATGCAAGTGCTAGGATATGCTTATTAGCGTGTCTACTCCTCCTTTTTGTGTACCTTTGCATTTCTTCCACACATTTGCAATCATCCAAAATAAATCCCAACTTCTTTGGTGTTTTTATCTTCTACCTCTGTCACTTATTTTTTTACCTCTCTTCTGTCTTCTTTTGTGTTAGTATGTTAATGGTTTAAGTGTTAATTAAAATGTAATGGAACTTAAATCAACTGTATATCTAAGAGGATGCTCAGCAGTGAATCTTCAAAGGAGAGCAAAAATATGTGGCACAAGCAGTTCAGTGGGGTGGATTTTTTACACGTCTGATAAAGAGTGGGCTTAGCACCCAGTTCCACAGCTTTCTTAAAAGTCTGGGGATTTTTGTTACACTCCCATTTTCTGGGGTTGTTGATGGGTCCCTTAGAGAGCTGCTCCTGTTTTGCTTGGTGAACATGTAGTACCCTATCACAAGTTAGTGCGCTCTTGTAGTAGTTAACAGTGACCATGGTAGTGCTGCTAACAAACCACCACGTCAGGTAAACAGAGACTGATCAAGTCTGCCAAGCACAAATTAGTCTGAACATACAAGCCTCTCTACTTCTCTGCAGGTGAAAAATGTTTACTTTTCTATTTCTTTTCTAGCTACAATTTGGAAAGCAGTATATGGAATGTAGTACCTGTATCCAAAGGACCACTCCAGAGATATGGGCACACTCTTGCTTTGTATCAGGTATGGACTCTTCAGCATTCTATATAATCAATTTCTTTGCGTGTGCTGTCAGTGATCTTAAAATGACTCCCCATGAAGGTAGATTTTTGAGGATAATTTAATTGCTAGCCCCTAAATATTTTCTATTAGTATCTTCAGTATTTATACATATATTGCACAATTTTTGGGAAAGAGATTGTGCAACAGATCTAAGTCACTTAGCTGACCATGGACACTCAGAGCTAAACCTGCCAGGTGTGTGTATGATAAAATTGGAATTGTGGGCAGTGCTCTTCCTGACCAGGCACCATCCCCAGGGGCTGAGCCCAGCAGGCAGAGCCAAGTGCTGGTAACACGGTCCTTTGGCGACCCCAGGACAGGGCAAATGGTGACCCAGGCCCAGGGAATGCAGCTGGGAGCACAAGGAGGCAGGACTGGAGAGAAGGCTGCAACAATATGCCTGAGGGGTCCATCAGGGACACAAACTACAGCTGATGACAAACTTGTTAACTGTGACAGAGAAGTACAGAATTTGTACTGTAAATTTCATTTGTTTGCGTAAGACACTCCCACCAGGGAAGGACAAAAAGGATTGTATCAGGTCAGACCAGTGTTCATCTCGCCTGGTAACATATCTTAAGGTCTGGGTAACAGCAAATGCCTAGGGAGGAATATCAGGAAAAATGACAGGAACATATAGAAGCTTCCTCAGAATACTGTCCTAGTTTACAGCTGGGATTTCCTAAAATAGGATAGTATTTTAGTGAAAAAAAAAAAAAAAATTGAATACATATTTTCTATTTTTTCCAATTTTTTGGACCATGTATTTATTTTAACATTGGTATCATTCTATGCCTAAGAATTCCCGTGTATTTTTTTAGGAAATACCACCTTTTGAGTACTGGTACTAGCTGGTTTAATTTTGATAATCCTCACTTCTGATTCTCCATTTACGTTCTTTGTACTACTCATGATTTTCTCTAAGTCCATCACATCCTCTCTATCATTTCCTTTTCAAGCTGAAAATTCCTTTTTTTTTTTAATAATCCTCTGTAAGGAAGATACTTTATGCCTTGGATAACATGGTGTCTTGCCTCTACCTCTTCTAATTCTCTTATATCCTGTCTGAGATAGGGGAAATCAGTCTTTGGTGTATTCTTACCTCAGAGGTTGACATCACAGAATTGAAGTCTAATTTTTTCCTATTAATTCTGTAGGGTATTTTGGCTTTTTAAAATATCTTCTGTTGGCTTTGAAATGGTATTTTCACAGAACTGTCAGTTATTACCTCAAGTTCTCATTCAAGCCAATTCAAAACCCATCCCTGTATGTACAGACCTAAAACTTTAAATTTTCTTTCACATATGCATACTTTCATATGCCCATGAACATTTATTTACCCTTTTCTTCATTCTTGTATTGCACATTGAGATTCCTCTGCAATTCTTTGCTTCTGACCATTGTCTCAGCTCTTTTGATAACACAGTATTGTCAAAAAGCATTGCTGTTTTTCCCCTCATACCTCTGCCAACTTGTTTTTCAGTAGGCTGAACAAACAAATCCCAGCTGGAGATCTCTGTGAGACGCCACTCATGACCGTATTTATTTAAAAAGTAACTGTTGGGGGGGGGGGGGGGGGGGGGGGGGGG
>JAWWEU010000160.1:28723577-29000839 GCA_035583155.1 Acropternis orthonyx
CCCCCCCCCCGCCCCCCCCCCCCGAACTTTATTGACTTACCCTGGTGTTACCTGCCTTGCTCCTCCCAGAGCATTTTAGTTTCTTCAGGGCATGAGGAACTTTATGAAGCATCTTTTGGAAATGTTAGGTCAATGTGTCAAGTGGACCTGGGCACATTTCCTTCAGGAAAAGCCAATGATTTGCAAGATATAACTTCCCTTTTCAAAAGTTCATAGCATTTTCATCAGTCTGTTTGTTTTATTCACTGAATTCTGCCTCTTCCTTACCAGTCTTCTGGTATGGACATGTTTTTAAGCAGGAATTTAACCTTCTGTTTTCAGTCTTAGCTATGGAAATACCTGTAAAATCTACCATGAAGGGCTCACATGGGAAAGTTAACCTCATTTTATTGCTCTGGCTTTATGTTCTCAGGATACTCCTTGAGACTTTCTGTTGACACCACAAAGTATCTAGTTGGCTGTATTGCTAATGCATTTGAAAAATGATGTATTAGCACTTTATATATAAATTTTGAGGGCAGCTCATTAAGCTGTCTCATGCTTGCCTTTATGCATGTTTCTGTTTTAATCTGCTGGAGTTTTTGAACATTTATTCTGAAAAGTCTTTATTTCTTCTAAGTCTCCATTATCCTTCTGCTCAGTTAAGCTTTATTTATTTTGTTGTTTGTAATGGAAAGTTTTCTTTTCTTTTTTTTTTTCTTTTTTCTTTAAATAGGAAGCATTCATATGATCTGAGCAGATGTCCTTAAAATGTCTTCATATTGTCATTAAAGACTTTTACCCTTTTAATTGTACATTTTAGTTTCTTTTTCTGTTGGGTCTTCCTTTTATAAAGTGCTTCCTGTGAAGTTAAGCAGAATTGAAGGTGTGGGTGGATGTTTTGTTTTGTTTTGTTTTTTCCCTGGCATCTGTTGTTCTGCCAGAGATGTCAGATCTGTACATGGTGTGTTTAATATTGTAGAGGTGTTTTCAGTAGTAATATGAACTCGATTCTGTGGATGCCCCAACATCAACTCAGAAATTGCTTTTCTTCTTGTCAGTTCCCTGATTCATTACTAATGTATTATCTGTTCTTTGAAAGGTCAGATCATTCTGACCTGTATCTTTGGTTATTACAGTTCTTGTAGAATGTGGACCTTTTAGCTGGGAAGCATTCGAGTAATGTATCATTTAGCAGTTCAGAATAAAGGCTTAAAATATCATTTAACCTTTTTATTAGATGGTGCTAATACTTTCTTGAGATGCTCCAGACTAAAGGGTAACCATTTGAGAAATACATTTGCCAGCCAATATTAAATATAATAGACTTGTGTTAATTCAGAAGTCTCTTTGGATCTCAGCGAGGAAATGCAACTCTTGCTAATAATAATAAAAGCTACAAGCAAGTGTGTACTAAAGAAGCTGTTGCTGTTGTTGAAAACACATGTTAATTATCCATTAATATTCACTAACAATGAACTTATGTGAAATAATTAATTAATATGCTGATTGTAGTAGTGATTATGTCAAATGTCAAAAATTACATGGGCCAAAAGGAGCTGATCATGCAAGTTGCAGAAATTTCAAGAGGAAAAAGTACATGCTGCTGCAATAAGTTCTGAAATCAACGTCTTAGGATAAACTTTTGATGTTTTTCCTTTCTGATCTTCAGTCTCTTGAAAAAAACCAGAAAAATAGTTTAGAGTGAAGAGCAGTAGAACATAATACCTAGAGATGGCAGCTTTGAGCTGTGTTTTGAGCTGTGTACTAGTAATTGTGTAACATTTCTTTCATAGTTGAGAGGAAAAAAAATATCCACAGAGAAGAAATTAGATTAAGCTTTTGGCTTGAGCTCCTGAGATTTCAAAGCCTAGTGCTAGACTGGATTGAGAGTGCAGAGCTAGCACTGCCTGATTGTGGTGCAAGGTAAAAATTGAAACCCTGTGATTGACTCTGTGGAGAATGAAATAATTTACTGTGCCCATTTCCCTCAGAAAGCTTCTTTAGTTAAAACTGAAGTACCATTCTTCTTTATTCCGAAGAAAAAAGATCAGAAGACTTCCACTGGTACATAGTTATAATAAGTGACTCGGGCTTTTTATGCATTTGTAGAGGAGAGAGTATGAAAGTGCTCGTGCTTTTAGACCAGCTAAACTCTTAGGCAGTATTACCTTCAGTGCCTCTTGGAAGGTTATTGGAAAGGTGCTGCTTGGCTGGTTATTGGAAAGGTGCTGCTTATCTCTGTTAGCGATTGGTTCTACTGTATCCCAGAACTTGTATATAGCTCCAGGCATCTTGACACTGAAAATATCAACATACTTTGAAATAATTTGTATAAGAAATAGGATTATAAAGAGAATGGATGAAATGACTTGTGAGGTTTTTAGAGCAGACACAAACAGCTTTGCTAAACTAGGCAGGGAGTTAGAGAGTAAAGTTGCACAGTGCTGAATCTCTGGAATCAAGTAGAGAAGGAGTTCCTGCAAGGTGTGTGTGTGTGTGGTCACTGCTGGGAGTTTGCTCAGTAGTGAGTTTGTGGTTGGATCACAGAATTTGGCCTCGTAATTAAACTGTTCCTGGTGGTCCCAGGGCAGTGGAAGGAAGGCTGGGCATTGAAATTTGTTTCCTTTGAGACTGGCAATAGAAATGAAGCAGGCAGGCTGATGTAATAGTAATTGTAAAGGTATTTTACAGTAGACAGACCATTTTATACATAGTTGAATTAAATTAAACTCATTGGAGTTTTATGAATGTTACTTCCACTTTTAAGACTTAATTAAGAAGGTATAATTGTTTTGGTTTCTTTTCCAAATAATCGGTATTGATGTTGAGTCTGTATGTATCTTCTGGTGTTTTTTATTAGTCTTATCAAAAGCTGGCATTAACAAAGCAAAAAAGAGAAACAACTTTTCCTCCTTTAATATGCACAAGATAAAATCTTTCACCAATTGGTTTATTGCTATTCTTTTAATGCCTATTTTTGTTAGCTATTGTAGTAGAATTTGAACAGCACTAGGAATGTAAAAGTATTTTCTACCTGTTCTATTAGTAGGTGTTAAGAGGTTGTACCACCAATTTGCATATTTTTTATTGTTTTAATACTTTTAATTACATCTTATGCACAACTTGCCTTCTAATTCTGATTTGCAGAGCTCAAAAGTATGAGAAGTAGGTAAAATGAGCTGTCATACACTTTTTGCATGTAGTCCAGAGTTCCCTTCGATTAAGTGGACCTTATTTATCAAGAGATTGGTTCTTTATGTAGAAGTGCATTTTTGTTTCAAAATTTTATTCCACTTGGTTTGAGAGTGAAGCCCAAATATGGGCAGCTGAATTAATACCTTTAAGTGTTGGAGAACATGCTGGGTATACCCAGGAACCATGTGGAAAACTGCTAATAATGAAGAAATAAGGTGGCAACACTCTTGATTCAGCTAACCTCCTGACATACAACTTGCTGCTGCATGTGCTGTCTTGAACTTGAATTTGGTCCTGCTGGGAACTTAGGTTATAATATGCTTCTTGTGTAACTTATTCAGGTTTTCATTCAGTGAGGAGATGGTTTCACAATAAGCTGAGAATAATGAATCAGACTGCAGGAGGAAGAGTTAAGTGAACACTGTTTTCCAGTCTGTCAGTCCTGATTTAATGGGAGGATTATTGGATCAAGTAGAAATGGAATTATTTTTTTTCTTTTGATATAACATGTAAAATGTTCCTGATATTGTTACCATATTAAAGGAGAGAACAGGTTGGGGCAAGGCAGAGGAGATATTAGACAGTCCTAACCAGGTGGTACACGTTGAATAGAGAAAACAGGGTTGCGATGGATGAATTATTGCCAGATGACAGTTTTTGAGATTTACTTATATTACTTGGAAAAAAATTGAGAAATTTATTAATGATGTACAGATTCGATAAAACTGTTAGAAATTTCAGGTGAAAGGGTAAAGAACAAGTTCTGATGAATTTGATTCCTGTGAATTTACATAAAGTTCATTTGTACACTAATGCATGGATACAGTCTATGGGAAGAAAAAAGATTGATAGTCTTGTTTCAAGAAAATAAAGAATGACTGTTCATGTGTTTGTGAGTAGCATTTCTTTGGCCAGTTCTTCCAGAACAGGTTGGATTTATACAAGAATTAAGGCAGAAAACTCGTTTCTGTGTAGCCATGATACAGTTAAGAAATACAAAATGAAAATCAAATGGTTATTTTAATGTTATTAACTTGCTTCCAATTCATTGGGAATGGATTATAAATTACCCGTTTTGTTGCATTTTCTTTAAACTTTTTTTTTTTTTTCCCCTACTGCTAACCACCAGATAAGATTCTTTTGGAATGCAGGCAGGATTTGCATAACAGTGTGTCTTTAGAGGTATAGTCAGACAACAGCTGATAAGTATTCTTCTTTTGGGAAAAGAGAAGACTTGTAAAGTCTAAGGAATAAAAATATGAGAGGTTTTAGAAATCTTGAATTACTGCATTTATATGAAGTATAAAATCAATATTAACACTGAGATATGGTGTAGGGAAGACAACCTCTCCAAGGTCAAAGGAACTAATGATTTTGGCTGTCTGTTTGTTCAGGATTCAGTGTGAAGGATGTAGAAGAGTTAATGTGGTTTGCTGTGTAGTCTATTGATTGGGACTTAGCAGACAAGTGGGTGCTCTTCCTTGCTCTTTTGGTGATCTTCTTGAGTATCCTCCTTGCTCTGTTTGGTTTTTTTTTTTTTTTCTCACTGTAAAAGGCTCCTCTGTCAAGGGTTTTGAAGACTTGTTAAGTCTATTATACAAGAGCTGGTGATACTCTCAGGGCATGATTTTTCAGGAGTTACAAGTATGTGGCCTTGGAAATCAGGAACATGAGACAGCTGAAACAAAGTATGTTGGATCACTGGTCATTTTTGCAAATTTTTGCTAAAAATAAATATTAATTTACTTATTTTTTGGAAATTCTGTGTGTTACTTTTTCTGTTTTTATGAAGTTTTGAATGCAAAGCTCACTATATTAATTGATGGTTACTGATGGATAAATGCACATTGTAAGGGTTTATTCTCTCTTGGGCTTCTGAAAGAGCTTTGCCCTCAAATGACAGAGTTCAGACTAAGCCGATTGCCATTTGTGTACCAGAACTCTATAAATAGTTTTTCCTTTGTCATCTGTGCCAGTTTAGCCACAACAAGAAGAGGCTTTTAAAGCTTTTTTTTTTTTTTTTTTTTTTTTTTTTTAAGAAGAAAAGTATTTTTACTTAAACAATTCTGATATTGTTCATGGTAACCCAATGGGTTCTTTTTGTTATTGCCTGTAACAGAAAACTAAATAAGGAAGAGGCTCTCTAGGGGTGGGCCTGTATTAGAAATTTGTTTTTCACAAACTCACAAAGATTAGTCGAGGTTGGAAAGGACCTCTGGAGATCATCTTGACCAACCTCTCTGCTCAAAGCAGGGTGTTCTATACATACTCCAGCTGGGTTTTGGTTATATCCAAGGATATTCAATTCCACACGATCTCTGGACAACCTGTTCCAGTCTTGACTATCCTTACTTAAAAAAAAAAAAAAAAAAAAAGAGTGAAATGTTTTTTCTTACATTTAAATTGAAGTTTTTGTAATTCAAGTTTTTTGTGCCCATCACCTCTGCTCTGGTTACTGGAAAACACTCTGAAGAATCTGCCTCTCTTTTTAACCCTCTCCCACCAGGCATTTCATTTGAGTTATTTGATTATTTAACAAACATATTCTCCAAAGATGATGATGGTATCAATAAGATGAAGAAATTAAGAGGAATTTTACTGCTGTAAATTGTATTGATTCCTCCAGCAGGCATTCAAATTATGACAGTTTACTTTTTTCTCCTGTAGTTGAATTATTCTCTTGGCCTTTTTGGCTGGTCAAAATGTGTATGTCAATCATTACTGTGTAAGAAAAATACCAGATCAAATAAATGTTTTCTTCTTCTCTTGAGAAATGTGATTTAACTATTTTGTTCACATCCTGCCTTTTACCTTATTCCTGCCTTGAGCTGCCATCCTCTCTGCCCACAGCGCACAGTCAAATATTTGCAGATCATACACCTGTTGTCATCTTTCTTTATCGTTGTGGCTCACCAAAAATTTCCACTGAAGTAGTTTTCTCAGGGGGGAAAAAACATGTGATTTGAGAGAATGGAAACATTTATTGGAAAGTTTTGGTTCCACTGAAGGTAACAGCAGCTCCATTGCCTGTTTTGTTGGCTGCCAAGACACCAGCTGATGGATCTGTAGGAGGGAATGTCATGACTGAGGGAGCTGTCTGCCTGCTCAGTTTACAGGAAGAAATTTCTCAGTTTTGCTGGAATTCCCCACTAAGCAGGAACTCTGGACTTATGTACTTTGATTTACATATGGGGAAATTTATATGAAATTTTCATTAAAACCCCACAATGTCTTTAAATGTTTCTCTAACTTCTTAGGTAATTTTATTAATGTGATGTAGTTTATCTAAAATAAGAAAGGTTAATTTATGGAGTAAATGCTCAACTTTGCTGTCTGCCTCTGTGATTGAAGGTGTTGCTTTTGACACTGGTAGCAAAACTTTAAAGTATGAATGTGTTGGAGACCTTGTATCTTTTTTTGGTGCATATCTGCCTGTTGTTTTGTTATCTCTTCCTTGGCCAAGTCTGCCTCTTGGCCTTCTCTCTCTTTAGGCTAAGGAATATGATTTTTAAGATCTTTCATTCACACCTTTTCTGCACTAATTTCACAAAGAATCTCAATTTTATTGTTTTCCTAGTTTTTATTTTACTTTGCAGTCCTGTTGAGATATGTGCTTTTAATATAAACAAATATCTGCTAGTCTTAATTAATTTAAAGGTCAGCAGTGCTTATATATTAGCACTCCTTAAACTCTGTGTCTTGTGTATTTTGTCTGCCAGAAAGCCTCACCTTTACTGTGTATCTTGATTTATACCTAGTTTATAAGTAATTTAGAAAGGTAGATTAAGTTTATAAGGGGATTCTTTTTCTATCACAATATTTATGCTGCTTAGGACCATTTGCACTTGTATCCTTCCTACAATCCCTTTCTGATTTGGCTTTTCCAATAAACATCTGTCTGTATGTGCCAAGTATGTTGGTTTTCTACTCTGTGTAATGATGCTGATAACATTTGTTAATTTTAATTCTGTATTTCCTCTACTGACTTTGATCTCTCAGCCCACTTTTTTTCATGTTCAGCTGATCATCACTAAACTTGTAAAATGTTTTTCTGCAGCACTTGGAGCTTCTTAATCTCATAAATAGCCCTTAGCAAAGCTTAGTTCAATGTTTTTGTGGTTGGTAAAGTAGTTTTCATGACCTTCTTGTCTTTTTCTCTGTGAATATTCTTGTGTATGGGATCTGCTGTGTCACTTATAAAGATTGCTCCTCACAGAAGTGTTCTTTTATCTGAACTTTGAGTCATTTAAGCAGAACTGTGAGGATGGGTTTCTTATTGTCAACACTCTAATTGTTTCAAAGTTCACAGCTCTCTAGGTCACCATGTTTTTTTTTTTTTTTTTTTTTTATTTGTTTGTTTTTTTAAGGTGTCTTTCCTCAGAAATATTGGTTTTTTTTAAATACTGTTATACACACCAGGAACTCCTTAATTAGCTCCCTCTTTTGGCTGTAGTCAGTTACCTGCATTTAAAAATAAGTAGTCTACTATTTTAGTGATGCTGATTTGACTTTTGAGATATATGTGGTAGTGTAATGAATGAGCCATAGAGGATCCTTTCAGGAAGAGTATTTGTTCAAGGTATTCCTTTGGATCAGTGCACAGCCTCCTTCAGCTTTTCTGGGTCTTTGCCAAGCTCTTTGAAATGTTTTATCTCATAGGAAAGGAATGGGTTCAGATATATATCTCTCGAATCCTACTACAAATTCCCACTGAAGGATGTGAACATCTTTTGTTTGAATACCACCAGTCCAAACTAATTGGTAACACAGAGTAGGAACGATTTAAATTCCAAATGGAGAAATGTTTACCTGCCTCAAATGGAAAAAATAGTTCGAAATCTTGCAGAAATTTGAAGTGTGCTCTTGATAGTCAGACATTCTGGTCAGTCATTTGCTGACTAATCTCTCTGAGTAATGAGGAAGCGTTTCTTACTGTTCTGGGCTCTGTTACTTACTGTCAACCACTGGCATATGGACAGCATTATAACCCTTTCAAGCCTTTGTTTTGCTGGACAAAATAGACTGTCATTCCACTGATCACCTGTATTTGACATGCCTGCCCGTTCATCAACAGTCAGGAGTTCATCTTTCTTGATGTGCATGATGACAATAATATGCAGTTTACATTTCTTTTTAGATCCCATCAGTTCCTTGTACAATAAATCTGATTTTTCTGCAGGATTGATACAAACTTCTTAGGTAGCTTTTTGGTCTTTCAGCCTCTCAGTTTCTGAGTCTCAATATTTCATGCCAAGCCAAATGTGCTAAACCTGCAGTGTCCTTTTCATCTATTTATTTAATTAATTAATTTAAACCTGCTAAGACTGAATTTAGGGGTAAGCCCCAGAATATTAGGTGGAAGGATGCAGAAGACAACTGCCAGCTGTACAAATGGGAGTCAGTTCTGGTATGTCCTACCAAAGACTAAGGCTCATTCTCCGAACCAGAGGCAGTTTTTTCTGCCAAGTATAAACTGTCCTTGGGCAAGTCTGTGAAGCCAACAAGCTGGAATTTGTTCTGACTTTGGATACCTTGGTTTGCAACTCTAGGTGAAGTGACATTTAGTAGGGTTTGCTTTCAGTCAATATTTAAGTAAATCATTCATTACTTACCTGAACAGATGGTATTGCTGTTTGAGGTATATGGTTCATGATGACTGGAAAATCTGTTTTGCATCCCTTTAAAAGAACTCAAAGCTATGAGGTTTGCTCTTAACAAATGTTCTCAAGAGGATTGCCAACTGCTTCCTGGGCTGCACCAAAAGCAGCGTGAGCAGCAGGTCGAGGGAGATGATTGTGCTCCTCTACTCCACCCTTGTGAGTCCCCCCTGGAGCCCTGTGTCTGGGTCTGGGGCTCCCAACATAGGAAGCACGTGGTCCTGTTGGAGTGACACCAAAGGTGGGCCACTGCGGTGATCAGAGGTCTGGAGCACCTCCATCCAAGGAGGACAGGCTGTGAGAGAGTTGGGGCTGTCCAGCCTGGAGAAGAGGAGGCTCTGGGGACACCTTATCACACGTTCCTGTATCTGAAAGGGCTCTAAGAAAGCTGGAGAGGGAGGTTTTACAAGGGCATGGAGAGGCAGGACAAGGGAGAAAGGCTTCAAACTTCGGAGAGCAAGTTTTGTTTAGATATTAGTAAGAAATTCTTTGCTGTGAGGGTGGGCAGGCCCCGGCACAGGTTGCCCGGAGAAGCTGTGGCTGCCCCATCCCTGGAGGTGTTCAAGGGCAGGTTGGATGGGGCTTGGAGCAACCTGGGATAGTGGAAGGTGTCCCTGCCCATGGCACGGGAGTTGGAACAGGATGATCTTTAAGGCCCCTTCCAACCCACACCATGCTATAATTCCACACACACGTTGTCCCTTTTCTTTGGGTTCTGATGGCTGTGAATTTTCTCAGGACTGAAGTTACTTTGCTGTTAAGAGAGAATGTGCTCTCTTGTGCACGTGCTGATGCAAATCCCCGTAGACTGTGTGTGTGTAAAATCACATTTTAATTCTGCGAACTGTTCCTTAAGAAAACAATATCCTTTCTGTTTAGCTTTTTTAAAATAGAATGCTGCAGTATGAATTAGGAGAGGCATGTAATTAAAGGTTTTCTGGTTGAAGTAGTCTGTTTGAGATTCATTTTGGTGTCATTTTCATGGCTGGGTTTATTTTTCAGAGAAATAGATTCCTTATCATTGTTGGTTTAGCTGAAATACCATTGTCTGGGATTAGTGTCTGATACTGAGCTGGTTAATATAAGATTAAATGTGAAGATTTAAATCAAATTGCTTAGTTATGAAATATTGCACAGCACAGGAGTGTGCAGTTCAGATGTTATCTGTCTGTAATCCATTATTTGCTTTCTCCTCTCCCAACTTTTACAGGAAGACATCTACATGTATGGAGGCAAAATTGAAACAAATAATGGCAATGTTACCGATGAGCTGTGGATTTTCAACATACACAGCCAAACGTGGAGCACCAGAACTCCTGCAGTGCTTGTACATGGCCAGCAATATGCTGTGGAAGGTCACTCAGCACACATAGTAGAGCTGGACAGCAGAGATGTGGTTATGATTATAATTTTTGGATATTCTTCCATATATGGTTACACAAGCATCGTGCAAGAATACTACATCAGTAAGTCCAAGAATTTTTATCATGTACTGATAAAGTTTTTTTAAAGACTATTTTTAAGTCAGTATCACTCCTATTTTCCAAAAGAAAGGATGTATTTTGAAAAATAAAGAAAGCCTCATCTTTTTTTCCTTCAAATTATGTAGGTCAGATGACTAGGTGAGCAATAGCATTTCATAAATGTGTGGTGGTCCATGACTTTTTCTACGTGTTATTGTGTGCGTGGTTGTGGCACACTAAAGGGGATGAAAATTGAAACCAGAAATGCCATGCAGTAGTAATTTTTGTGATAGAAGTTTAGTTTTTTCTACCACAGAGTGGGAGCAACAACTTAGTTAATTTGAAGGTTCTTTAATGTTGGTAGGTTTTCCTTCAGATTTCTTTTTTTAAAATATCATAACTTAGCTCATCATTGCAGAAAGGGTTCTCTCTGAAGTGTATTCATGTTGCTGTTAGAGAAAATAATTGGAAATGAACACTGATTTTCTGTAAATAATCTGCCATGCCTGTCTGGGTTTCCCCTTGTGAACTGCAAGCTGTTCCTAGGGGTGATTTTAAATTATAGAATTAAATAAACCAAGAAAAGTTTTTTTATTGTACACATGATACATCTAAGATATTATTTCTATGGAATAAACTTGAAAATACATCTCCTGAAAAATTTTTAGGTATATTTATTTGCCCACTAATTCAGATTATAATCTTCTCCTAATTTTTTTGATTCCTTTTTTTTTTCTATAGAATTGATCTGGGTCTCAGTTGTTTATGCAATTGCAGAACACATACTACTTAATATAATACTACTATATTACTACTCTACTACTTACATAATACTTAAACAGGATTATTATGCTTTAACATATAATTGTTTCATTTAGCTTTTTTCATGTATGCATGTATATATAAACACTGTTTAAGCAGATTTATAGGCTGGGGAAATCCCTTCAGAACTCAGAAGGTTCTTACTCTTTTTGAAATTATTTCTGATAGCAGTGTTGAGATTTTAAAACAATGTTGAAAAAAGATAAAAATAAATGGTAATAAGGGGAAGAGCACCATGATGTGCTTTATCCACACGTGAAAAATTTCAATTTAACTACATAAAAACTACTATAAAACTCTGGTCTTAGAATGATTTTTTGCAACAGTATTCTAAGATTTTAAAGACAGGGATTTAAAAAAATTAATAACCATTAAAACACCATCAAAGACCGTTTTTTGGAAAACCTTAATTTTGGAAAGTTGTTTTTTTAACCTATCAGAGTTAATTTTTTTTAATTCCTTGAAGACAACAATATGATGTTCTAGTTTTCTTCATGCTCATTCACTGCCATGCCTGTTGGAGCTGTAAATTATTTGCTGCTTCACATGCTGCTCATTTAGTATGGAGTAGAAGCACCAATTTTATTCTCACCTATTATTGTGGTTAGTTTAATTATGAAGAAGGGAACATGATTTGTAGTGTAAAATTTTCTGCCTGGCTGCTTTTACTGATGACCTTATGTCTGAAATGGACAACTTGTTCCTATCTTCTTTTCTTTTTTTTTAAACTCTGTTTATGGGGGATTAATAGAACAGACTGTAACTAAGCATATATATCAGAAATAAGGAAAGAAAAAAACACCAAACCATTGTTACCAAGCTTTGCGTAAGAAAAATCACTTCTTTGTCAGTTATTGTGGTTCTCAATTATTCTCAAACTTTGATATTTCATTTTAGAGATCGTATTTTTATCATGTGCTAGAGAAAATATACTTCACTTGCATCAAATGAAACATGTAACAATATAGGCTATTACTGTGAAGAATCATTGATTTCAGTGACTTTACTCCTCAAGTGATAAAGGATTGATTATTGGGACATTCAGGGCTTTGCAGAACATGGGCTGTGTGCTGAACTGAACTGAACCATTTCTGCTGTGGATAATTCTCATGTTTCACTTGACCTTACTGCATCTTCCTTCTTTCCCTCCCCTCTGAGTTAAATGAATTTTGTGGTAAATTTTCCTGAATTCTGTGTCAACTGTAGCATTTATCTACAGTTTTGCAGCTGTAGGAACATTTTTAACCATAAAATTCCAGATGGTGTTTTAAACTAAGAATGACTGTTTTTGAGAGGGGAACTTTAGCAGTTCAGAATCCAAACTTAAGACACAGGAGTGACAGAAGTGTTGCTGTGAACTCACCTGAATAGGAAAGAAAATGTCGTATAAATAAGGATTGTGATGTTATGGAAAGAAAAATAAGAACCCAATTTTCTCTCTCTCTGCTTGGTTTAAAAACATGATACCTTAACATGTCAAATTCTACTGCTTTATTCCTTCTTAGTGTTATCAGTCATGGCTTTCAGTCCTAATGAAGGCTGTTTTTCACGAATTTAGCACATGCCTACCAAAAGAAAGAGGCAGCTTAGCCTTTGGTTTGTATGAACTAAAACCTTAAGTGATCCAGTTGTGTTGATGAAGTTGACACATGGAATTCTGGTGCTAAAGCCTTTAGTTACTGTGATCCTGACTTCCATGGAGTCTGGGTAAAGAAATATCTAAAGTTTTAAGCATTTGTGGATTCCCAGGCTCCTTACGTGGGTATGTAGTTCTTATTAACAAAAATTAATCAAAGGTGTACGTGGTCTGAAAACTTCTCTTTGATAGAAATTACTTTCTTCCCTAATCACACAAGGTAAAATAAATTCTGGAATAATCAGACGTGGTTTGTAGGTAGATTTTCACCATGCAGAAGCACGTGAATTTATTTCTACTCCAAAGGTACAGTGGTTGCTGCAGGAACAAAAGGGCTTCCTGTTGTCCTTTCTTGCTGTACCTGGACTTAGGATTTTTGAGGAACCAATAAATCCTGCTCTGGGGATTATGTGACTGATTTTACTAACTTGAACCATAAAGCTTTTCTGGGTTACTCCCTGGGAGAATTTATTTCCCTTTAGGTTAGCAATACCTCATAAACCTTCTAAGAGTCTCAATGTGAGTCTCAAGGTGAATATAATAATGGTGTTTTGTTTTAGCTGAGATTCGTAAAGGCTCCTTGTATATTAAGAGACTTCTGAATAAGTCTTCTGTGATTTTATTTTGCTTCTTTCCAAGGCAGGTTTCTTTGGATTAGCAGAATATCACTTTGATTTTTAGACTGAATCTTTTTATGACTTTAGAAGTAGATTATAGACTGCTTTTGATTAAAAATGTTTATGTGAAAGTATGTAAAAAGAAATGGCTCCATGATGTAACGTGTCCTCTTTTATGTAAGTTAGCAGAAGTTTTGTGTTGCTTGAGAAATTTTGAAGTTTGTCACTTCAAGGAAATGAAGGTGGTGCTTTGAGGTGCTGCTTGGACATTTTGATCTTTTTACCTGATCTGTTTGAAGGTTGTATTGTGGTAAGGGCAGATCAGGCCAATCTTTGGATTTATTACTGTGTATTATTTTTTTTTTTCAAACCTTGTTTTTAGAAACAACTTTATCTCAAAATGTGATTTCAGTATTTCTCCTTTAAGGGATAAAATTATTATTGCTCAGATTTGGAGTTTTCCTTGATTTGGCAACCCTGATCAATTTCACAAAAAGAAATGAACTGGAAAAAAAACCCTTTTTTCTCTTAATTTTTTTTTTTTTTTTATTCTTTGATGGTAGAGTGGTGTTACACCTTTGGATGTGATTAACTTCTCGCAAGCAAAAGCCCGGAATTTGTAACCTTAGCCCTTAAAATCGGTGTTTTTTAAAATCTGAACACCATATTTTATATTTTATTTCAAAAGTATATGAGGATTAATCTTAAAACAGCTGAGGTTTTGTGCACAGTGTCATTGGAAAATTGGTAATAATTTTAGTGACTAAGCATATTCTAGTTCATAGCCCACCTTTATCAACGGCCTTTTTTGTATTCAGTTGTTTAAGGTAAGCAGCTCATCTCCCTGGAATTCTGTCTGAATTATAGACACAGGTCCTCCCTTCTGCAAGCCTAATTAAAGCAACCTCATCTATTCCACTGCCATTCTAATAGTCTGTGTCTGTACCTTTTCCATAGGAGTTCATTTCTCCTGAACATCAATGATTAGAAAAATCTGTGGGATATTCTAGGTGAGATTTCACCAGTGCCTAATTCTACATTATTAGGAATACCTCACTTGGTTTGTAGTAAAATGACTCTTGTACTGCATCCATGAGAAAGTCATTAATGGCTCACATGCTTTCTTTGATGAAAGACTCATTTTGCCCAGTCATTATCAGCTGGTGAGCTTCCAGCTATAGAAATTCATGTTGCTAATCCCAGTGTACAAAACCTTTCAGCTATTGTGGAATTTTGTTCCTTCTTCTGGTAGCCAAGATCTTACAGTTTGTTCTGCACGTTTTTCTGCTACTTCTGTGAATCAAGAGAGCTTTTTATGCTTTTTTATGCTTTTATTACTCCTTAGTGAGTGTCACACAATGCACCCATTCTGATCCCCAAGAAGTCTGCCTGGTAATCTCAGCACCTCTCAACATTATTATTGCTGTTTGTTGTTCAGTGCCCAAATCCCATTCCATCATAATGATTTACTTACTAATTTTCCATTGTGGCACTACAAGTAAGAACATTATGTAAGTCCAGACACCGAGAATACGTACTGTATCCTTCTGGAGATAATTTTTTTAGCTAAAGGTGACATGAATGGTTTGGCACATTTATATTGTCCAGCGAAACAATTTCCCACCATTTCCATGGAATTGGCTCCTAATCATCATAAGGTCTTTTGTATAGGGTGTCTTCTACAGGAAATACCTCCTGGTTTGCTCTTACTGTGATTTATGTCGTCATCTGGGAAGATGGAGGAGGAAAAAGTGGACATTTCAGGGCTAAAGGCAGCAAGAACTCACTTAACATCTCTATTTTTTGCTAGGATAAAATATTTTTCAGTTGTGTTTTATTTTTCAGTCATAATAACTATTGTGGATGGTTTATTTGTTGTCTGCAGTTATTAATGATGTGATGCAAAACGTGAATTTAAATGCCAGTTTAATGAGCTGCTATCCAATTATTCTTCTGTGAGTTTTCAGCAACTGAATAGGTATATTTGCAGTTAACTAAGCAGCAGTAGTTGGAAACTGATTTTAGCTTAATAATTTTGCAGTTACTACCAAATTGTTTGCCCACTTCCACACATACTTGGAGCTGCTTTATGTTCCGTGCTTCTCATGGCTCACAGCAGTTCAGGTTCTGCCAGGCTGCTCCAGACTCCCCATGACTGAGCACAGGTGTTCCTAATGCATCTCAAGGAGCTGGAGCTCTGAATTCTCATCAGCTGTCTCTGCTGAGAATTAATCATGACTGATTTTTTTAGTTCATCCTGTTATTCTTCCTATTTTCAAAGAAGTTTGGGCTTTTTTGTTTGTTTGTTTGTTTGTTTAGTGTGAATGCTGAAGTCACACATGAGAGAGTATGAGATACTGCCTGGCAGCTGTAACAACAAGGTATTTGTGATTTAATTAAGAATAGAACATAATAGTCTAACAGCATTATCCAGCTGCAGATATTTTGAAACATCAGTATAAAATTACTTCTTAAAACAAGTCCCCAGTTATTGCTGTGTTTAGAATTATAGTAGAAATTACTTTATATACTTAAAATTCATAGTACTATGTTTTAACAGAAGTAAGCCTTAAACCTGTGTTTTTGTATATATATTCCAGGGTCTAATTCTTGGCTTGTACCAGAAACAAAAGGAGCAATTGTGCAAGGTGGATATGGCCATACAAGTGTCTATGATGAACTGACTAAATCTATTTATGTCCATGGTGGATACAAAGCTTTACCTGGCAATAAATATGGATTGGTGGATGATCTTTACAGATATGAAGTTAATACTCGGACATGGTAAGTTGGATTTTGAATGTAGGAAACTTAAGTTATGAGTTACTGAAAAAGAAAACATAAACAAAGAGTAGGGTAGGGTGAGGTTCTGGTAAAGTCTTGTAGGTGCCTCCATATCCTTTGAATGTTGCAGATCAGCACATTCTCTGCAACAAAGTGGAAGAATTGGGGTGAGGGACCAGACTTTAGCCAATGGATTAATGGAGCTACACATCAAAAGAATGGTAGGGAGGAAACTTTGTGCAAGTCCTACAAATTAAGAAAAGGTTCTCCTATCCAGACATAACCACGAAGCAGAAATAGTACATGAGTATTGTTTTCACACGGTGTGAATGAACTGCTGGTGTGCATTTAAGTGGCTGTTATATAAATAAGTAGAAAACCCTAAGAAAGAACTGTGGAGGTTTATTTTTCACAAAACTATCAGAAATAAAAAACTAATGGTATTGTGTAGGAATCCTTAGTTATTTATGTTCTTAGTGTTTCTATTTTTGCCAGTTTCTTGTTCCTCAAATTTGATCTAACTTATGAAGGCTACTTTTATGTCTTGTATACAAAGTGACCTTAAATGTTTTTTCTTACCTTAGAGGTCATTTGAGATCAAGAACAGTTTCTTAGAACAACTTATTCTTGTGATTTAATATTTGTGTTGAGTACTAATGGCTACTTTAAGCACATAAAGCTTGCTCTCAGATGTTGGAAACATGTGGGTTTGATTTCACTGAGGCACTTGATTTTGAATGCCATTAACTCATTGCACTTGGAAACATTGTTACAAGAATTTTGTGTTCCTTTTCATGTGTTTCTAAGTCGTTGGAATTTTAATACTTCCTTATTATACTCTATTTTTGGAACAAAGTGGTATTTTATCCTTTGATCTGTTCAGCAATATAATAATAATAATTGGAATGTTTTTATGCATTATTCATATAAAAACTAATAATGATGCATCAAGCTATTCTGTACTAATCTGGCATTCTCTGCAGCTTGTAGAGAATATAAGTCTTCTAATAGTTTCATGAGTTTTCCACTGGAGGTGAATTGTACTGTGGGACTGAAAACTGGCTCAGAGGATGGGCTAATGACGTGCAACAATCAGATCTTTAAACCTTTGTTTACTGTATCTGTGACATCTTATAATCAGTGTTCACAGTATTCAGTGAGGTAACTGAGACTGAGTGTGCCACTGGATGGGTGTGGTAAGAGGAGGGGCTGGAACTAAGGCTTTCTCTTGCCCACGTACATGGAAGTTCTTCAGCTTGCATTTGCTTGCCTACACTGTTTTTCTCTTGCACTCATTCTGTTCTCAGGCAGAGGTTCATATGCTTCACTAAGTTTCGGTATACAGAGCTGTTTGCTTGTTTTATTCAGTGGCATGTAGGTTTTCATTTCTTTATATCAATTAAACAATTAAACGTTCTTGGAACGTGAGGTGGCAATATTTTAATTCCTAGTGTGAATTGTGTTTTTAATACATGATGGGAAATTACAGTGTTTCTAATACCTGTGTTGCTTTGCATTACTTGCCTACTGCTGCAGCTGGCAACCGGGGGCCAATGTGGGCTTAGATAACAGCCTGAAACAGTGGAAGCACCTGCTGGCTGCTGGGTGTTTCCATCACCGTTATGGAATCATGCTGCTGTGTGCAGCACTTGGCATCGGTATAGTTAACATGGACTGATGTTTGCAGATACACGTGTATGGGCATAAATAATGAATTCAGTGCAAAGCCTGCTGAGACTCTTGCAGAATTTACATGGGGTTGATAGGTGTTGGAGAGTTCTCAAGATTGCCTTCATTAGTGATGCTAATGAATAGTGAAAATTGTGGCCAAATTAAGAAACTTCCAGTTCTGCTGATTCTTGAGGAAAATTTACTGTTTCCAGGAGGGATGAAACTTTGCACGCAATATGCAAAAATTAGAGGAAAAATCCATGCCCTCCCCTTCTTGTGCAATGTGGAGACCAGGACTGGGTCACATGTACAACATTGCGTGGCCCCCAAACATCCTGTGGAAACTGGTGATATAACCACTGTGGGGAGGAGAGTTTTCAGTTTTCCTCAGAACAGTGTAGGTCTCTTTAGGCCTTTAGTGATGTATACAACTATTTGTAGACAGCTGCAAGGCAGGATAATCAAGGCAGAGCCTAGCATGTAGCAATTAGTGTAAATTAGGCTATAGGGGCTGTAGAAAACTCTTAAAGCAAAAGACAGAAAGGAATCCTTAGTCTGAATGGATAAGGGTAATATGTTCTTAGTATATTATCACTCTTTTAAGTCACAGCAGCAGTATTTCTCCATTACCAGTTGAAAATAACTTAAAAAATAATGTCTTGTTCTATTTCCTTGTAATTCCAAATATTGTATGTTATTAACTATGAGTAGAACCCAAATATCACATTTTTGGGTAGGTACCAGTAGTATTCCATATCAAGCCAACTCCTAGAAAAACTCATTTATGTGGTGCTCTGTTTTCAAAGAGTGTTAATCAGAAATACACAAGAAAAATGCAAGTTGCTTAGCAGAACAAAAATAAAAGGGACTGAAACCTGAAGCACACGGGTGGGTGTGCTGGTGGCCTGAAGGAATTGTCACTTTTTTCGGCAATGAGAAAAGTCATTTATTTTCATTTAGTCCTTGACATCTCCTTTGATGCTACTTTCTAGGACTGGGGGAGCAATTTATTTAGATAACAATATGAGAATTTAAGTTTAATGCCTTTCTTTCAACTTGTTTAAACGTATAATCTTTCACCACTTTAAAAATATCTCAAGTTCATTGATGGATTTTTGTCTTTATATCAAAACAGTGAGATAGACTTTAAACACTGTCTCCCAAACATGATGATAATGTAAAAATATTGAAAAAATATTATGAATATGGTTGAAGAGAGACATCATGATTCAATCAGAAGGAAAGAGCATTGAGTCAGTTTGTTACAGGAAACAAATGGCAAAAGAGTTTAATCGTAGATGTGAGCAGTGTGCAGGAGCACAGATGGAAGTGAGAGTCTAAACCTGAAAGATTACTGAGACAAGTGGAAGGTTCTGAGGCGAATGTAAAATGTATTTTGCACCGGTGATCTAATCAGCTCTTCACAAACATGTCTACAGCTGGTCTGCTTAACTAATTCAAGCTGGCAAAGCCCACAAATGGTTACTCTCTTCCTTGGTAAGATTTATTTGGAGTGGTTGAATCACGTTTGTGTTCTGTTCTTTCTACTAACCCCACATCTGCCACGTCAGAACTCTAACACTGATAGCTCTTGGCTACTGCTGGGGCCACGTTATTGCTGTGGCACAAAGCAGACCCCACGGACACAGGTGAAAATGAAAGGAGAGAGATCAAAGGCTCAGTGTGTGGGAACTAGTCTTTCTTTTTCAGTACTGAAATTGTGTATATTTGAGTTTACCACCCTGAATAAGTTTTCGAAGCAGTGCAAGTGTTTTTATCATACCTAGAGTGACTTCTATCATGTCTTTTCCATGTCCGAGTGTTCAATTAATTTAAAAAAAAAAAAAAGGGAAGTTTATCCTTTTATTATACTTAGGTTGGTCTAAAAATTTTTAGCTTTCTAAAGAATTCTTTATTGCAGTTCTTGGGCAAATGAACAACATGGGTGAGGATGTATAAGAATAGGAATTAAAAATATTTTGAGTGGGTTTTCATTCAGTTTTTACTAAAGTTTACCATATCACTAGTCATGGCTGAAGAATGCAAGCATGATGAAATTTTTTTCAGATATATTATTTAAAAACCTGGGATTTTTTTATAATTTTAAAAAATGACATTTTGAATGAATGATAAATATTTGTTGTACTATGAGAAAATTCATAATTCTAGAAATAGCATGAACAAATTTCATCATATTTATTAATAGCTTTAGTATTGTCCTTGTGTTTTGTATTGTTTTCATCTATAAATTTTCTTGATGTGCATATACAGTTTTTCACATGTTATTTGTTCTCATATTTTGTAGGACTATTTTGAAAGAGAGTGGTTTTGCAAGATACCTTCACTCAGCTGTCTTAATCAATGGAGCTATGCTCATTTTTGGGGGAAACACTCATAATGATACTTCCCTGAGCAATGGTGCAAAGTGTTTTTCTGCTGACTTTCTTGCATATGATATAGGTATGTATTGTTGTGGGTTTTTCTCATTTGAAGTTCAAATACCACAATGTCTCTTTCAGGTCCAGCTAATATGATTCTTTAAAGCTTTGTTCCCAAACACCTTCAAGTTACTTATAAATTATACAGGTTTTGGTTCCATAGTTGTTTGAAGTTTTTGGTACAAGCTAAAATGATCAGTTTTTGGGAGATGGATTGTGATACATGAATAGACACGGGTTGGTGCTGATAGCTGAGTTGTGTGGATTTTTACTGGATATCTGACAAGTTGGCCTCCCTCTTCCTGCCTTTTCCTATGCATTTCTCATTAGAATATTAATTAAAAGTATCTTGTCTTTGAGACTCAAGTAATGGCTTGATCAGGATAGCTGCTGCTGTATTTTCCTGTTTCACATGGAGAAATACCCCACCCACAGTGTAGCATGAGCATTCTTGCTGAGTGGGAATAAAATCCTGAGGGATATGGATCCCTCATGTAGATTGACGGAATAACTGCATTAAATGAATCAGGGCAGTAAAAGGCTATAGAATACTTTTGCATCATGTTTGGGATAAACTGTGTTTCAATGGATTGTAGGGCAATGAAAGTGTCTCAGCTCTTTGTGCTTAGTTTCAGGGGACAGAAGGTTGTCTTATTAGGATGGTGCAAAAAATGTTTGCTTCTGAAGCACCAGAGCCTGCTAGCATGCAGGACAAGTGTCAAAATATAAAAAAAAAAAATAATTTCCCAGTTACTCAAATTAAAAAGTAGAAGTGAATAGTAACAAAAGAATCTCATAAAACTTTGACGTCAACAGGGGGGAAGGAGGTTGGACTGCCCTTCAGGGGGAGTGAGGTAATTGGAAATGACAGTGGTCATGAGATAATGTGTAATGGAACAAGGTGCAAGTCCTACACTAGGGAAATTATAGGAATTTTCTCCTACAAATTGAAGGAAATGACAGTGGTTTGTGTGTCTGAGTCAGGAGTGGCGTGTGGATGCAGAAGTGGCTTATACAGTCCTAATGAAGAAAGACGCCTCCATGCCGTTCTCGAGGCCTTGGATGTTTTGGAAACACACATTTAAGAAAGACAAACTCAAAGAGGACTCTGCACAGCAAGTGGTATTAAGGCTGACTGAAGCATGAGGGACTTTAGGAGATAATAAAAGGATGTGGTATATTTACTTTCACTAGAGTGGCTGAGAGAAGACAAGATTGTTGTTTAAAACTGTATCATAAGAATACAGTTTGGAGGAAAGCTGTTTAAGACAAGATGGGTGTCAGCTTTCAGTCTGTAGAATGGTTCCAACCATTTGAGCTGTGCATTTATGGAAAAGCCTCCCTATAGGATTGTGGAGGCTATAAATCTAAGGGAAATTAAAGGAGTCCATAGTCTGTTTCCTGTCTTGTTTATTGCCACTGCTGTTTTTACCACAAATAATTTTTCCCTTCCCTGATTTTCATGTCTGTATTTTATTCATAGGCTTTTAAAACAAACATACAGCTCATATTTGGGCCAAAAAGCACAGTCACTTGTCCTGGGAGCTAAAATATGGGAAATATATCAGAGCAGTCTGGGAGATGGACTCATGCATGATCCTGGTGAGAACAGCCTGTGGGTATTGCCTGGGTCTATTTTTGGCAAGCGTTTATCGGCTGCCTACAGTGGTAGAAGAGGCTGAGACATGATCCTTTTTATAGAACTAGTAAATAGCTCTCTATGGCATTCTGTATAGATGTCAATGCAATGTGTTTGCTGTAATACAAAAATAATGAGTAAATATATGGGTTTCACCAAGTGTGGGAATAAAACCTTTGCAGAACAGTTTTTAGTGTATCCCTGGATTGCATATTCCATTGCTTCTGGTAGGCAGCTGATGGTGTGAGCTATTGATTTTGTTCTCACTTCAGTTTACATTTGGTTTAAATTTTTAATGAAAGAGAGCTCTCTCCTCATTTTGAAGGATAATATTACTTATTGGTCTACATTTATTTGTAGAATGTGTACTTGTGAATCAATAGTATGAGCCCCAGGATCTGAGTAAGTGTAACTTGCTGACTTCCACATACCAGCAGGTTTTTATCCTCCTTTATGCAAGTGTTTTAGGTTTTGTTTTTTTTTTTAAAGTGGAACTATATTTTGGTTTGTCCAGTTGATTACCATGTTTAATATGGTATTTGTGTTTCCTTGCAAGTCACATTCTCCATGTGTTATCACACTGGTGTAGTACAAAAGGAATGGATGTAGTAATTACTCTCTGGGTGTAGTAATTACTTTTGAAAAAATGAAGTCTAGGAAGATTGATTTGATTCCAACTTAATCGTCTGTATTATGCATTTCACCAAATTAAAAACACAATTTCACAAGCATACTTTTTCAGAAAGCATTAAATATTTTATTAAGAATGAAATAATTATGGAATGGGTAGATTTCAGAATTTTATCTATATTTTATTGTGAGTTTTTGAACAATGCTTGGAAGAAAAAATATATGATTCTATCAGCATCACATTTCCTAGATACCTTGCAAGTGATTGAGTGTTATGCCCTGTCTTGTAAAATATGGGTGCTGTCTGGAAACCAGCTGAATCCCGGAGATAGTCTATACTATTTATGTTCAAGTTGGGCTACAGAGTACTTTTGATTATCTCTCTTATTATATGTGACATAGTCTTATGGATAGCTTACTTCAGCATTTTATTATCCATGAAAACACTGTTTTTCATATTAATGTGGAATAACTGTTTGGGTGGCTTCATCTCAGTTAAGTTTAGTTTTCTAAAAGGTTGGTTGCTAGTGCAGTTTGGTAATCCACACTCCACCAGTCGAGGGAGATAAGTATCTCCAGAGAGCAATTAATTTTACCAAGCTTAGGAAAGAGTTGCCTTTTTTCCCCTGAAGACTCAGAGATGCAAAGATGTTATAAAAACTATTATGATGGCCTAATTTTCATCGTTTAATTGTTTGATATATTTACTTAAATATCAGTAAATATATGATGAGAAGATTGCTGCATAAAATGAACTTTAGAAATCTGACTTGGGTATGCTTTTGTACTCCTCTGATATTCAAGCACCAAGATCCCCCCAGGTTGCTCTGGCAGCTCCTGAAAGATCCACAAATGGTGATTGTTGTAGAGGTGAGGTATTTTCAGCTGGGCTCTTACTGCTTACCTTAGTCTGCCAGAGGAGCCTTGGCAACGGGGACAGGGCTGCCACTGGGCTCAGTCTCCAATCCTGTGATTGACCTGCAGTTTTCTAACAGATGGTGGTTATGGCCTTTCTTTATTCAGTGAACTGTTTTTCACTGGAGAGCCACAGTTAACACATTTGTTACCTTAAGAAAGCAGCTGAAGGGCCTCATCTGGTGAGATCCTGCCAGTTACGGATGTGACATCAGTGCTCGATACAGAAGGTTTATTCACTTCTTCCCTTATAGCATTTTGAAAGATACTTGTAGCTGTTTCCTTGTTCAGAAAAGGAATTGGAATAGGTGTAGATAGAAGAAAATACATCTGCTCGTGCAAGTCTGTGGTCTGTGACAGCTCTTTGGAACTCCAGGAGTTGTATATGCAAGGGACAGTCATCATACATAATAATGACAGGTCACACAAACTGGGATGTGCGTGCCTGGAAATCTGGCTGCATACTTGTAATTAATAATAGGGATTTATCTTTCAGAATGTGATGATGCCTTGTTCTTTGGTCTTTGCTGTGCAATTGAGAAACTATATATTAGGACGATATATTATATAGACTGAAACTATGTATCAGCACTGCTCGGTAATATATAAAAAGATTGAGACACAGTAGAAAGAAAATAGATGATCACCACTGACTTTAAATTCTGTGAAGTGCTTAAGTCCCACAGAGGTTAGTTTAGATAAATATGTAATGGGACTAGAGAGCAAGTGTGACATGTGTCAGTATTGATGTTTTGATTATCTTTTCTATTTGGTACAGTTAAGTCTGTTTATTTTTCACTTCAGTCAGTTACTGTTGGCCTCAAGTTCACCACTGTAGTGTTGGAGTGGTTCAACCAGGCTGCTGTGTTGGGGAGTTTTTTTCTGAATACTTGATTAATTTATTTATATTGATTGCATAAGGAGTAGAAAACATTTTAGAGAGAACCCATGGTTATCTGTCTACCATACAAAGTTCTAGTTCAACGCCTGCTCCAAAGTATTATTGTTTTGCAGAAATTGGTCTAATTAGCACATATCTCAATAACTGAGATGAATTCTGTGAAAGGTTGACTGGTGAAATAAATAGCAAAGTAGTTCTTAGTTTTCTCAAAACTAAAAAAATGAAATGACTTCATGAAGACATTTCATTCTTTCACCATGAGAATGGATTTTTTGATGCAAGTTAGGAGAAGTTGAGGATGTTTGATACATACAGTTACATGATTTTCAGCAAAAAGAGAAAATAGCATACCTGGATCATCTATCAAATGGCTTCCAGTGTAATTGAACTGAGTTAAAAACTAACATGGATTCTTCTTGCTGCTGTTGGCCTTCAGTTATTGCAGCAGTGATGATAAGCCCTCCCACACAGAACTCTCTGATAATGTCCTGGGAACTTGCAGAAGTTACACTGTGAGTGTTCAGTCACACTCCGTCTTCTGGACTGTGCCAACAGCCAACTCTTTGGAAGCAGATTGTCTTGTAAGCAGATTTGAAGAATCATACCGTGCTCTGTTCTTTCCTGTAGGCTTGGGAAGAAAAGAGGGGTTCAGCAGTGCAGCTTTATTTCTTCACTTTTATCCTCAAACTTTCACAGAAGCACAGACTGTGCTGAGTGGGGAGGGACACACAGGGATGGTCAAGTCCAACTCTTAGCCCAGCACAGGACTTTGTATCTGGTGGGAAGGTTTAAAAACCCCATCACGTGTCTTTCTTCTTTATCCTGCCCTATAATCAGTACTGATAAATGTATTGTATAAATCTGATTTATCCTTTTAATGGCATTAGCATTACTGAAAAGCTTCTCTCTCTCTAAATGTATAGATGGGTATTTAGAAGGCCATGTCCATGTGGGTTTTAATTTTCTGAACAACAGCTCAGTTTTCACCCTGGGGATTCTGCTAAAGTATACTTAAAAATAATTAAAAAGAAAAAAGCCACCACCACACTATGTATTTAATATAAATGTGTCATATATTTTATATGTATTTATATGTATGTATACACAAATGTGCATATGTGCATGCTGAAGAACTTGTTTTAGGCCATCTTCAGATAAAAATTTCGGAGCTGTACTCTAAAACTTTGGGGATAGGGCTGCTGTTTCTATGTTCTCTCCTTGTGGTGTTGTATTTCAGCATTGTTTGTATCTATGGGAGAAGTGCAATAACCCATATATTTACAGTAATGATATACTCCACAATACTTCTTTTGTAAGTCTTGTTGCTGTCTGGATTTCAGTTTATTGTTATAGATTAAATAGTATGCAAATCCAACTGCTTAAGAAAGACAATATTTCATGTGAAATATTAAGTTTCTTCCAGGGTATTCAAACAAAGCGTCAAAGCATTTTCTTTTTTGGAAAAAAAAAAAGTCTCATGAGATTGACTTTAGTTCCACTTGTAATCAAACCTTGCTTGTATTTTGTAATAAAATGAAATTTTTTTATTCATAAATTGTTTGCTTGTGAAACAAGTTCCACCTCTAGTCTCTGTCATCAACAAAATGAGAAAGTTTAAATGTCTGTAAATTTATTTTTTTTCCAATGCAAACCCATCTATTTTTACAATTCGCCCTCATTCTGGAGTTACAAATGGATTATCAATGTGCCATCACAAAGAAAATGTAAAGCAGCCGCTGTGAAAGATTAAGTTTTATGTGTTCCTGAGCACTTAAGTCATAAATGTAGTTCTGGTGCAGTCTGTAATAGCAATTACCTCCTTATCACTGTGCTATTAGAAGAGCAAAGCTGTAATAATATAATGCACTAATTGCTCCATTTAATAGTAAAGCTTAAGGTTGTTGGTTTCTTTATATTGCTTAGGGAGTCACTGTTCTGCATGTAGATGCTGTTGTAGATGTTAGTTCTATAGTTTAAATTCAATTCATGCTGTTCTGAACATACTTGCTTTTGTGTTTTCCTGAGAGTGAGGAGATTTTTATTATCTGATTAAAGAAAAATATTTATGCAGTGTGTTAAAAAATCGGAAAATAACTTTTTTGTTCGTACCTAACTTATATGGTGTTCAATTCTTTGTGTTTTAGTTGTCCAGAGTTACAAAAAAGAGAACCAGACAGAAGTGTAATGGTGTTCATACTTTGTGAAACAGTATTACTTCTTTTACCAGAGGAAAACTAACTAATTACTTGCAATATATAAAGAGAAAATAGAAGCATAAGCTGACATTGCATTCTCTGTAGAACATAATGCTGCACTGCCAGTGTTACAGAGTGCCATTGAGCAGAATAAATACATTGGGATTTCAAATCTATTTAAATTGTTTGTAACTGAGAAATAGTTTCATATATCTTCTCTTAAAACATGTCTTCAAATGTAGTAAGAGGTGATCACTAAATCAGGCTGCCAGTGCAGAGATGCCAGCGTGATCCTGGAGGTACAGTATGGAACGTTGGTTGCTCCTTTTTTTTAAGAGACTGTCTTAACAACTTTTGCTCCCTATTTCTAACAATATTAATGTTTTCTATTATTTTTTTTAATCTGTTCAGTGGAACAGCATTAACTTGGAGTAGTGAAAAGTTACCTCACTAGAACAGTTAGGGTACTTTGCTCAGAGATGAAAGCTTTAGGTTTGAATCTCATTGAGTAGGAAGTGAACCTTTTCCTCCTACATCTTGGGTCATTACTCTAACTACTATTATACTATATAAAGCAAATCTTTTTTCTTTTGTCATATTTTGGAAGCATGAACCCTTTTCATTATTTAAAGGGAACTGTGAGAGTTATCACTCTGAGATAGTTGCACATGCAAGTTCTGAGTGACCACAGTGTTTCTCTTCAGGCTTGAGTGCAGAATGGGGCACTGTGGGGTGGGGGATGAAGATGAGTTATAAATAAGATTCTTTTCAATGCCTACAGTTTTTCTGCCGAGTTTCTGTAGTTTTTTCTGCAAAGGGAGTTTTTAAGTTACTTGATGTTCTCTTTTATTCTTTAGAAAATCTAGATTTGGAAGTGAGTTGTCAAGATTTTTGGGGTTATTCTCGTAGTCTCTTCAGTTCTTGAAGATAATTAAGATGTCCTTAATGCACTTAATAAATCAGGTGAAGAAATGGGTGAGCAATTACCTTTAAAACAGCTTGGAGATATGCAGTTCTTAGATTTTCTTCTATCAAAATGTTAATTGGAGGTAGTTGGATGCTCATCTTCTGTAATTTTCAGAGTTGCTTTACTAACTTAATTCAGACATGGGTTGAACAGAGCTATATTAACTTACTTCTGCTCCAGTTCTGCCCTAGTGTTTAGGCCATGCATTGTTTGAAATCGGATGCGACTGGCAAGTGCAAAGTTTAGACTGCCTTCCACTGCTAAACAGGTTTTCAATATTATGGTCAACTGTGTCTGGAGAGCAAAAAACACTCACAAAAGGACTTGCATGACTAGCAGGATGAGTTAGGATGCTGTGTTTGCCCTATTTTTCCTCTAGTCACATTTTGGTAAGTATGATCGTAGTTAAATTTTTTAAATTAAATCTGTGTTCAAGTATTTTACTGATAGGACAATGTTGATTAGCAATGTGGGTTTTGTTTTGTTTTTTCCTATAGAAGCATACTAGGAAACCTTCTGTTGCAACATTGAGAACTTTCCTATGAAATGCCTTGTTTATCCTCTCTGATATCACTAATGCAATATTGACAGTAGGTTGTAGTTGAGATGTGTTGAGGCCTGACCTGTTGGAGTGTGGACCCTGGAGTGCATTACCCTGTGCTGAGCTCAGCTCAGGTTTTTCTCTGCCAGCATCAGCTGGATTGCTTCCAGTCTGGTGTGTTTCTGTGGTGTGTTTCATATAGGAACTTTTTGTGACTGGCAATTCACTCGCAGAGCCACTTCTGTATCATCTGGTAACCATTTAATCTTCACTAGGGGAGACTATGACCCTATTTCTTTTAATGATATACTGTGATACAGCTTGTTCTTGAAGTAGAAACCTTAGTAATAAAAAGAAAAGCCCCAGTATTTCTCCTTGTACTTTTCAGTGACTAAAAATTTGGCTACTCAATTTGGAATGAATAATATTGTTACTTCATCTGCTTGGTAACTGGTTCTATTAAAAGCAGTATGTGCTTTATATTGTACCTGGTTACATACAGAGACAATAGTGAATACAATACCATACCTTCCACTTACTATCTGTATAATACCTTAAGACTACATAACATTTTATGGAGGGAAGCATTTTATTCTTTGCTCCATAGAGTTAATCATCATCATTAGACTTAATACAACACATACAACACACAGAGTGCTGTAATATTGATAAATAGTGTTGTAATTCATACTGCATTCACTGTTTGGCACTTTTTTCTTGAAGTCTGGAAATTTGGGCACTTAGAGATGTTCAAAACAAGTTTGAAGATGATGGGCAGGAGTGAATCCTATGTGATTCTTTACCAAAGCCCACCAAGAATGAGTTGGCTAACTACCTGTATTTTGTATTAAGCAGAGAAGCTCAGCTCAGGAATATAAAACTGTAGTATTCTTGTACAGCTCTGCCCGATATTCAGTGTTCATTGAGAAGACTTAGAGGAGATAAGAGGCAAGGCTGTTTGCAATGAGCTTCCCTCCCTCGTTTTTCTTGTACTCCATTGAAAAGACCTGCCAGTTTGACAAATACCATCAGTAAGAAAGAAATTACTATATTCCAGCCTTCAGGGGTTACTCATCTCAAAACCAGCCTTTACTGTGGTCTTATGGTTTTCCTTTGGTATTAAATATCACTTTTTCTTGAATAAATTCCTAAGGACAGAAGGGAACATCATGGAGGCATCAAACGCCAGTGTTATCTGGGATATGGAGAATACACAATTTCTGTATTTAATACTACTCCTTGCTTCATCTGAAACTGATGATCATAAGTAGTTAGTTGGTACCCTAGTGCTGTGCTCTTTTCTGTTGAAACTGTTTCAGGAACAACATTTCTCTGGCATGTATATACTTTGACCATTCTATTTAAGTAGAGAAAACTGAATAAGAACAATTGTGAAAGATTAAGTGTATTGATAATTGCATAATGATAGGATAATATAATGTTAACAATATGGTGACAGAAGGTAGAAATTGAGAAAGATTTTGGGACTGAATGAAACTTACTATAGTGTCTTTAAGCTGCTAAATTCACTCTGAGTCCACCATCTGATGTCAAAATTATTGCTGTTTGGACCGTCTGTGTTACTCTGGTAATAATGTGCTTTTAGTTTCTGTTTCCAATTTATAGGGAGCTGTAATTGATTAATTTATCACAGCCACAGTCTCACTCTGGCTCTCTTTATGGGCTCAGGCTGTGATTCACTGGAAGTCAATCCAGTGCTGTGTTGCTGCCCATGGCTGGGCTGTGCTGCCCCTCTCGGGTACCGAGTCCATCCTTGTGGGACACAGCAAAGTGTCCTGACGGGATGGGAACAGCACAAAGTGCTGCTGTGAGTGATTTTCTGAATTAGAAGTGCCAGAACAGCAGCACTGGCAGAGATGAACTGTTCTGACAGTGGGAACGAGCGCAGGACCAGTGTTAACCAGCAGTTAGTGACTTAGGCTCTGTGTGACACCATCCTGGCAGACAATTTGTTCCTCTTAGATTTCCTGGTATTCATTTTTGTTATTTTAAGCTGGAGGGAGAAGTTTTTTGTTTGTTTGTTTTAAATTTTTTTAATAAGCATTCTTGAAATATGTGGTCTGATGGTGATATTTCTTTATTTTTTAACCATATCTATAACTTGCATAAATTATTTCAAATTTTAAAATTAAGTGTACCTTATTTAGAGGTGACTGTCTTCGGAATCTTACAGGTAAATGAATTCAGCAGCACTAGGTAAAATTAACCTGAGTAATAATCCCATTAAGACGCTGGAAACAGGTTTCAGATGTGTTCCCCCTGGTCTTGCTGTCTGCCAGTGACCTTTCCTAAGTGTTGATCTCTGTAGGACACTTCTGCTTCTTTGTGTTACTGACTGACTCTGCAGCTTCCACAGGCACGTACTCCATCCATGTATCCACTTCTCTGTATTAGGGAGAGTGTGCTGAGCAAATAAGCATTTTTTTTTTTTAGTCTTCATGCCCAAACTGTTAGCTTTGCTACTGGTTTAAAATAAAGTGGTTCTCTCTATAAATAAATAAATTAAATTGGAGAGGTCTCTCTCCCTTTAACTCCTTTTCAACTTTGTATTTAATCCTTACCTTTGTGTACAGCAGAAGATTTTTTTTTCTATGACACAACTGTAACCCTCCACCTAATATGAAAGGTTTCTTGAAAGTTTACCCTACCTGTCTCCAAAATTTGTTATGGTGGCACATTCTAGAAATGTTTTGCTTGCTTTTTAGAAAAGTACTTTCTTTGCTCCATTTTAAAAGGATTTCCTTGGAGTTTCTGCAGGTGCTCCCTATTTCTATTACTGTGGGATTTGAGTTTTTGAGGTCAGTAAGGTTCAAGCAGGAAATAATGAAGAAAGGACCAATTGTTCTAAAAAACTAATATTCCAGTCGGGAAAGAAAAGTGAAACCACACCAGAACCATAATTGTAAATGCTCCTATAGCAGTACTAATATGCCTGAATAGTTAATTTGACATGGAGATATTCATGCAACATTCATCTTAAATATGTGCTGAAAGGAAGGTAATTAGTAGCATTCTTAAATCAAGGTACCAAAAGTAAGACAATAATGAGGTGGGCTACACAGCTGGAGGAGTGGTAGTTTATCTTAAAACGCCGATGCAAAGAAGAAGTTTGCTGTTGCAGATGTTCCAAGAAATACGTGGGAAATGAAATCTTTTCACTGTTTTGAGAGTGTGTAAATATTAGGGCACTATTCCTGATTACTTGATAACAATGATGGCAGTGCCTGTTGCTGTGAGTGTTGAAAGTGGCTGTGAAGGCAGAGAACTGTACGTGTAATAAAGCAACACTTCTGTGGCCTTGATAAATGTCAGGATAGATCAGTGCTGCTGACAGCTTCTTGGAGCACCCACTCAACAAATTCATCTAAATGGAGCACCTGTTGATTTGTTCTGGAGCAATTAAAATATAGTTTACATGCCGAAACCTTTTAAAATTATTTGCTGCATGTTTTCACATGCTTTTGTTTTGTCTTTCAGCTTGTGATGAATGGAAGATTTTGCCAAAACCTAATCTGCATCGAGATGTCAACAGATTTGGTCACACTGCTGTTGTCAGTAATGGGTAAATGAAGTGTCCTTTAAATTTTCCTCACCATTTTTCTGAATGAAGAAAACAACAATGCTGTAGCAGGAATTACACTTTTGTGAAGTATGGTTCAATGACACAGAACTGATGGGAATAACTAAAAAGAAAAGTGGTGCTCTTCGGGGTCTTTACTTGTTTTACATAATCAGTGCAGCTAATCTTCATCATCATCATCATCTGCCGTGCTGTGGGATCTGTTCAATGGCATTTGGAATGAACCTTCTTGTGTACTGAGGCATTTTCTCAGTATTGTGACTTACAGTGAATTTGATGTTTGGTACCAACTATAATCCTCACCTAGTTGTGGTGGGAGAAATAATTTTCTCTTTGCAGCTTGCTGCATTCTTTGCTCTTCTACAATCAGAAGATAACCATGTAACTAATATTTGTTGGAAAAAAGACAGGATTTTGATGATACTGATACAGTTATCATCCTTAACCACTTGCAGGAGGAAAAACCTGCCAGCATCTAGACAATATTAAGTGTATTGCTTATCCTCTAGAAAATGTAGTTTCCTTTCCTGCCATTTGTTGAGTAGGGGAGCACAGTAAAGCTTCATCATCTAGAAACAGGAGATAAAGTGGATCTGGAGTTTTCTGGATCTGGTGGCTAAACTCTCTGCTTCTTTTACCCCAATCTCTAAAGATAAAATTGTAGGACAAATGTCTCCTTTTCAGTGGAAAAGTTGTAGAAAACTTTTAGGTTTAAAGAAATTTCTACTGGTTGCTTGTGTCAGTTTTACTTTTGCCATCTGGCCTAATATCCGATAGTTGCAGTGCCAATGTACCTCTTCTACACTATTCATCACACTAATAAATTCAGTATTAAGTATATGTGGGCAACTTACAGATCCTCTGCATAGGGATATTGTGTAGGTCAGAAGTAACAGAGGTAATAAGTAATACTACAAATAAGAGTGTGACTGCATTTAACAAAAATAACACTAGGTTGTAAGTCTGTACACAGAGCACTTGACATTAATCAATGAACAGATTTATTCATTAAGAGAAAATTGCTTGGAATTAATGAATTCAGCAACTGATAGTTTTTCATTCTGATTTGTGTGTTTTGTGACATCTCAGCTATGTTTTATGAATTATATTCAGGGTGAAAATGCCTATTTTTTTTTTGTTTGTTTCAGAACTTAATGGTGTTTTTAGTAAGTTTTTATGCACAAAAAAAAGTGTGCAAGACACCCTTCAGATTTCTGCTGTTGGTAACTCTATGATTAATTCTCTTTTAAAAATATATGATACAAGAGATACACAGGTTTTCTATTACTGTCTCTTACCTGAGACTGTTCTTAATTTTAAATGAGATGGTTAAGCACTCAAGGTTTTGGTTCTGATGTCAGCAGCTACTGCACCAGAAATGCTACCAAAGAGAAATATCCATCTTGCCAATTGTTGCTTTGAAATCTTCTTGAAGAAAAATGTTCTTGTTTTCTGCAGGCCAGTATTTCATGCTCTGTTCTCATTATGTGAGTTTTTATTTGTGTATGAAGATAGGTAAGAAACCAAGGAAATGTGTCTACAATAACAGTTATATTTGCTTGCTTTTTCCTAATAGGTCCATGTATATATTTGGGGGTTTTTCAAGTGTTCTGTTGAATGACATCCTCGTGTACAAGCCTCCAAACTGTGAAGCATTCAGAGATGAAGAGCTGTGTAAAAATGCTCGTCCAGGAATAAGGTGTCTGTGGAACAAGAAACATTGTGAATCTTGGGAATCTGGGCACGCTAATAACATCCTTAGGACAAAATGTCCTAAGAAAACAGGTAAGTGAATTCTAGTCTTTTGGTGTGAGATTTGCATTGTGATGTAGGAGATGGGAGTGGGAGGGAGGTACGGGTGGACAACCCCCAAAATGACTCCCAAAAACATAACCATGCGGAACCAGCAACTGGAATGTTAAGACTTTTCCTCTCTGAGAATACCCAGAGCAAGAGATTTATGGACTATTTTTTAAAATAATTCAATTCTGGAATTTTTTTTGTATTTTAAATACAGGGAAGCAGGTGCAAAAGAGCACAAATTTAAGGTGCTAAGGGAAAGCATAACAGTGGTCAGGGCACAAATGGTCACTGCAAGTGACATGTGGCACTCTTCTACCTGCATGTGCCAATAAGTGAGAAGGAAAGCATGGCTGCTTCAAATAGATTGTCCATCAAACAGGAGTGTTTGTACAGAAAAATATAGCACAGTCACAGCTGGAAAAAAAAATTGAGGCAAACAAGCCCTTTGCTTCAGTGTATCAGAATGGGTTCTAGTTTACCATATGAATTTCTATGCTGTATTGTTTAAAAGAGCAATTTAGTGTTATGAATAACTGTTGCAACCCATTCCTAAGCATTTTGGCTTGTCACAAATAAATTGCTTGTGAAAGTGTTGTTCTTATGTGTCACAGGAGCAGAATATTTATCTCTGCTACATGCACCTACTATTTTTTCTGTGCATCTTTCCTTTCATCACAGTGTTAAATGACTTCCCAAACTTTGGCTGTGTGCAGTGTGTACAAACTGCCATACAATTAAACTGCCAGTCTATGTTTAATGCTTGTTGAAAAGTTATTAACACTGCTATTAATTAACCCTTCAGGACAGTTTATTTGTCTGTTAGCTTTTACTAAGTTAGCTTCTGGACTGCTTATAAAGTTGCAAACTCAGGGGGAAAAAAAAGGTGCATGATATAACAAAATTCGTATCCAGGTAAAGTTGTCTGGAAAACTGTCTTTGTACATTTTCATAATATTTAAAAATCTAAAGCCTAAAAAGTTTCATCTATATATAAAAGGTCTTGAGGCATTAAATTCAATACAGATGAAAGTGGGTCTTCTGAAAAGCTGATCATATCAACAGGTGCTTAAAAAATCCCAAACAAAACAAGGCACAGATAGAAAGGCTGAAGGAAAATAACAAAGTTAGAGCAGTTTCTAAAGTACAGCTGCTGCAGTGGGAATAAACTACAACTCAACTTGCAAGAGGTGAGGTCTGCAGAATTCCAGTTCCAAAGACGTGTGAACAGCACTGCTTCAATGCTGTCAAATTCCTCCAGTTTCAGGTGGTAATTTTTTGCCAAATGCCAATTTTTCTTACATTCTTGTACATCACTTGACTCAATTGTTTCCTGGTTGAGAGTATCATCTGAGAAACTGCTGATGGTCAATATTAAAGGATAAGCAGAAATTTTCGTAGGTTTTCAAAAGATTGATTCTTGGATAGCAAGGCCTCCCTAGCAAGAGAATCTCTTAAACTTGCATGACCCTGAGGCTAAACTGAACAGGAGTTAAAGACAGTAGGAGATGGTACAAATTCTCCTATTTAGGGTCATGGGGTTTTGCCTCCTTTAAAGAAAAGTAACAATTTGTGTCCCAAACTATTTTAAATAACCTGAATTTTAGTCCAAGTTCCAATATTGAGGGTTTAACATGCACTCTTTCTCATATGCTTTTTTGTAGAGAAGAACAGAACTCTACATAAATGTCCATGTGTTGCTAATAGCTCTCTTAGATTTTTTTTTATTTACTATTTTTATCTCCTTGTCTTCTTGCATAGCCATCTTAATATTTTTATCAGAAATCTGCATCTGAAGAGAATCTTTCTTCTGTGTTAAAGGAGTGAAGAAAGACCAGTTGAAAAAACTTTTTCAAGTTCTTAATTAATACATTAAGAGAGCTTGTGACCATTCCTTCAGTTGATACAAGACTTAGGAGCCTTCAAATACAGTTGTTACTAAAAGAATTTTTAAAGGAGTAAATGTTATTAACTGAACAGAATTAATTTCCTTCAGTAACTTAAACCTTTATGAATGGCTAGAATTCAAATGGAGGGTGTAACAGAAAGAGCTCCAGGCAAGTGTTTAAATGCGGTATTATTCCCCTTTTGTGGGCCATTTCTTTGTGACTGCCCCTTGTGTCCCAGCTGCTGCCGACGACCGATGTTACCGGTACGCGGACTGCGCGAGCTGCACCGCCAACACCAACGGGTGCCAGTGGTGTGACGACAAGAAGTGCATTTCAGCAAATAGTAACTGTAGCATGGTGAGTCTTTGCAAATCTGGGAGCGTTTTATCAGTATTTTTCCCTTTCTAGGTATAGCATGTGGTAGAATAATGCTTGATTTGAGGGCAAACATAAACATGTTTACAGTAAAAGTGTTGCAGAAGGCAGAGTTGGACTGCAGCAAAAAAAAAAAATCTAGCTTGGGGTAAAAACAAAATATTCTTTAGGGTTGTGTTACCTACTGTGTATTTCTCAGGACAAATACTGTTGTCCTGTAACTAATGACATTTGAAAGGTCACAGGGTCATTATTAACTTGGATTTTGTGTGTCTGTGGTGTACAGTATGCAGGCAGAAACTGGAATCCTGTGAAGGGTGGCTGTTTGGTTTTTTTCCTTTCAAACAGTACCAGGTCAGTCTCACTCGTCTTGGTATTCTGATCATTGACCATCATAGAAATGTTTTTCTTTAAGTGATAGAGTTAGTTCTCTCCTTAAAGGAAAATGAGTCTCTGTAACCAGGAGTTTAACTGGATTGTGATGATTTGGGGAGATTGTTCTGGTATTTTTAAGTACAAGCAATCAGATCACATAGATTCGTGCAAGTTTGTAGTTTTCTCTTTTTAATATTTATACTTTTTGTTGTTGTTCATCAGCTGCTGCATCTCTTGCTTGTTCATTTGATTTTTGACAAGCTTGTAATAGTATTTTAGCTTTATAAATTTTGCCTCTGTATACTTTTCAGCTAGCTGCAGACACATAGCTGTACTGGAGTTCAAAATCCTTTCTTTACACATTTCCATTAGTAAAAGTAGCTTGCTCTCTGGCTTGAACCTGATGCAAATCAATCTTGTTGTCCAGACAGACAAATTAAAGTGTGAGTTGGATTGACTCAGACTCAAATCTTGCCCATTCAGAGCACAACCAGCTCTAATCACTGGCATTTGTAGCTAGTCACTACTAATAAAAGCAATGCAGACACAAATTCATCAGTAGGCATGTTATAAGTCTGTCAGAGGGATTTCACATTCCAGGCTCTAATGGTTAGTTTCCTTTGGGATCTTCAAGGGCTCTTCTTTTCCTGACATGTTGTACTATATTAGCCACTAATTTTCTAACAGTGGCTTTCAACTCCTGAGCAAGGAACAGTTGCTAAGGAGCAGACCATCTTCATCCCTAATAAATGTGAAGCACTGGGTATTTTAGCACAGGCTTCTCAGTTCAGTGTCCTTCTCTGACAACCTTTCATGACTAAGATTGTCAGCTTAATTAGCAACGGATGCACCATTCTCTGTAGCATTTCCTGTCTTTTATTCAGGTTTGAAGTGGGTGGCAAAGGCTGTTAGTGCAGTTACTGAAGAATGGCATAGCGAAAATTCATCAAAATGATTTCTTAAAAGAGGTGCTGTTGAAGGTGGCTGTTGCAAAATTAGTCTATTGGCTGAGAGATGATGGAGTCTTCAATACAAACCCACCAAAATAGCATCAGCAGAATGGCACCATGTGGAGAAACAGAATGGATCAGGCTGATTATCCATTTTCATAGACTGCTACTTCTGGACTAGGCCCACAAAATGAAAATGTTGTGACAGCACTGTGATGATAATATGGGATAACAAGCTTAGACACAGAAATATCACAAGGAGAAAGTCCCATTTTTTGCAGCTGTACAAGGGCCTTGATTTATGACTTAGATCACAGAACTCCAGATGAGACAGACAATAATGTTTTAGAATCTGCTGCTTTTGCATCATGGAAACTGGCCATTGTACTAAAGATATGCTGTCAACCAGTTTGGCATTGGCCTCATGGTCATAGATATTTGCAAAGCAGTGACTGCTCTGCTGACTGGAAGGCCTGTAAAATATGAAAATTTTCCTGAATTAATTCTCTTTGGAGAGGTGGACTTCATAACGCATGGATGATGCACATATACCTGCCTATAGTCATCATCTGATGTGAGTCAGCACGTTAACAGGACCCGATAGTACTCTGCTGCGAACACTTATGGATCATCAAGGTATATATCATACTTATAGCTGATGTAGCTGCAAGCAGAGCCTTGCAATGCCAGGTTGTTCTGGAGGTCTGACTCATTTCAACACTAGGAAGCTGATTTGTTTTTCTCTCAGAAAAATGTGGGATACTCCTGCCTACTGTGTTTCTGGTTGGTCCTGTCGTATCTAAGGGATGCTGAGGGATGAATGCTCTCATCCTCCACTGAAAAATAATTTACTTAAAAAAGCAGAGTGGTTTGAGATGGTACTGAAATTTGAATAGTGAGTGTACTGGAGAGCTGGCTGTAGTGGCTTGTTGACTGGTTTTGACCACTGAATATATTAGAGATTTTTGTCTGTTGTAACAAGGATTTTGAAGGTTGCCTCAAGTATTACACCAGACTACTTGTGGTGGCTTTACATAATACACTGAGGTTATTCCATAATAAAATGTAGTGTTTATATATAAAACAGCAACAAAAAGTTGGATAATTTTTTGTCTTTGAAATTGATGGAGCTAAAAACGGTATGATCACCTGTTGTACCTTTTTTTCAATAATGTGCAAATACAGACCCTTGTTTGCCATAGGGACAAAAGCAACTCTAATATTGTCATTAATAGGGTCTTATGACAAGTACAGAATTCATGAAATATGACATACTAGTATCTTTATGGCTTTCAAGTTCTTTCACAGAGCCTCCTGCATCTAACCTAGAGCTGTTTTCAGCTTTAAAACACAGAATGTTGTATAAGACTGTCACAAAGAAGGAAATGATACTCAATGTACTTACTATTTTTTGCCCACTCATTGCCACTTATTTCTGCATCAGGGGTGGAAATTTAAACAGGAATATTTTGATTGACTTGTAAAACCTAATATTTCTGTATATGTGTCCCTCTAAGCACTACATATCACTCTGTCTTCTTCTAAATTTGGGAGAAACAGCTTTCTGTCATGCTCATATCTGCATTTTCCCTCAGATTCTTTGTCTCACACCTTCCTTCCTTTTTTTTTTTTTTTTTTTCCAATCCAAAGTTCAGTGTTCTACTTGTTATATATTTCTGATTATTCTGGAGTAGATCATATTGACTTTTACAAGCAGTTCACTGTCCTTAAGCCAATTGCATTGATCTTGCATTTTGACACTTGCGTTTTTGCTCTCTAATATCCTAAGAGTCTGCCTGGTCCTCACTAGTTCTGAAGCATTTTGCCTATTTCTTGGTAGAGGAAAATCTTCAGATCTGGATCTGCTTAAAATGTTTATGAAACTCTATTCACTTTGTATGTCCGCACATAAAAAGCTTTCTCTTGCATTTTGTGAGAATGCTACTCCCTTGCTGATCATGTTGTGCAGAAAATTGACTATATTTATAATTTATAATGGAAATATTCTCAAAAGTCTACCAAAATAGAAGAAAGAAAGAAAAGACTTTGTGGGAGAGATTAATTTCGTTTTAGGTTGGTGTACCTTTACAGGGTATCATTTTTCTTGAGCTAGTAGCATGTTAAAATAAGCCAGGAATTGGTCTGCTCCTCAGGGAGGAGCTGTCCCATGAAAGCAAAATCTTTTTGTACTTTATGACAAATAAAATGCTAAATGACTGAAGAGGGCTGACCAATTGCAGCAAAATGCAAAGTTTGCTTGACTGAGGAAGACGGCAGAGAGCTTGAATTTTATAGTAAAAAATTAACTTAATAATTTTTTTCTTTTGAGAGATGGAACAAAATAATAGTTGCTAAAGTGGGAGAGAGCCTCAATATATTGAATAATCTTTTTTAAGGATTGCAATATATTAAATCCACATTCTGGCCATAAAGCTGTTTTATTTTTTTCAGGCATACGTAGGCACATGTGAAAACTGTGATTGCATTGAAGTCCTGAAAGTACAGGAACGTGTTTTGCTTGCCAGGCTTCTTTAAACAATGTGCCTGAGCAAGAGAGGGTGAGCTGGGTTTGGACACATACCATGCCCACTTATGCTTGTGATTGGCCCAAGTGCTGACAGACTTATAGGCTGAAAAATGTAGAAATATTTATGTTGGCCTATAATACTTCAGTTTATAGAAGTGTTAACTGCAACTGCAAATAATTCATCCCCTTAATTACTTAAGGGAAGTATTTTGAAGGCTTGAAGTGCAGCAGTAATATAATACTAAACTTTACTTGGAAAACATTGAGAGAAAATGTTTTCATTTCAAAACCATACAAGTGCTTGCAAGTGAATTGAAAAACTTCCCTTGTAAAACCTCAACTCTTATTCTGACTCTTCACATTAAGCTTGTTAAGATATCTACTCTTACTGTGACAAACAGCAAACACACGGGAGAGCAGAGTAAAAGGAGAGCACTTAATCAATTGGGATCAAGAACACCAGGCAACAGCACATGAATGTAATAATATTTTTTTGGTCAGAGTATAGTCTCTGATGTGTCGTTTCAAGTGGGGTGCATGTGATTTCTCTTGTTTGGAGAGACTGTGATGGGAAGAGGCACAGCTGAAGCATTTCTGCATCCTCCCTGTATTATGTTTTTGAAAGCCTTACTGCTTTCAGAAGCTCCAGAGAGAATGTGTGTTTGAGACCAGCCACACCATTATCTCCAGTAGCAGTCTCTGAATTTCTTTGGTCTCCGTACACGTGATACGATAAAGCCCCAGCTGATGTTAGTTACGTAAATACAGCCCAAATTAGTATGTGATTTAAAAATGTTGTATATCTGACTGTGGCAACATAAACTAAACACTGTTGAACCAATGAAGAGTGTGATAAAGAGCATCTTGCTGAGGGATGTGGGATACTAGGGAATGCGTCAAAGAGAGCTACAGTCCTACACTGTTAATGTTTTTACACAGTGCTTTAAAGACAGGAGTAATTTTCCTTTTGTGATGCTTGCTTTGCTTCCAGAAAGTCTTCTTTCATGATGGGAGTCCTTGGATGATAAACTAATAGCAATAATCGTAATTATAGTGATCTGCCTACATTTGAGGAATTCAAGGAATAGTCAAGAGGGAAATGTATGAAGCAGTAGAAGGAAATATGAATAGAATCCAGTTTATCTTGGAGGAAAAAAGAAAATTTATGATTAAGGAATACCCAGTAGCAAGTTTTGGGAGTAGCTTCAGAGAAACAGTAGCAAATCTACAAATTAATAATTTACAGTTAGACCAGGCAAACTAGACAAGGTTATATTGTTAATCTGAAAAATCCAGGAGGAGGAAAGAGGTACATAATTTAACAGCAATTTCTGAAATTCTAAGATAAACTACTGTAGTATTTTTCAGTCCACAGTAAATACTCAGAAAATCACTGCAGTCCATAAGTCTGTCTGTATAGAATCATACTGGGATCAGTACTTCAAAAATCTAAGTAACTCAGGCATAAGAGGGAAGGTTTATACATAACACGATTTACTCATATTTTGGTGTGTAAACATTATAAATATCCTACAGCAATATAGCTCTTCTGTAACAGATGGGCTGTCATCTTTTTGAATTTCATTGGGTTTGGTAGCTTAAGTTATAACCTTAATATTGTGTTAATATGAATTACCTATTGGATTCACATCTACATTGAACTAATGAGATTTTCAGGCAAGCAATGTTTAAATTGGATTTAAGGGAAATAAGTGCTGGGAATAAGGGAATACAACAAAGAACATTATTATAGAATAGTCACTAGTACTTTGAATTTTATTTTAAACATTAAATAACCAGCACACAACAAGCGTCATGATTAGAAAGTAATAGAACAAATATCTTGGTTTAGCTGGAAAATTGTAATCTGTGTGTTATACCACTGAAGAGTATATAATTTAAAAAAAATCTGAATGCTTAAGGGTATGTCAACATGAAGTGTTAAAAATGAGTATTAGCTGAGATATTGTAAATGAGCAGATGGTGGTTACTTGTGCTCTAAAATTCACTTTAAAGCATCTCTCGGGCAGTTTTGTGAGAATGCTTCATGATGGAGTGGCACTGAATGTTGGTTTGTACCACAGGTTTTTGTGCTTTACCGTTTGTGTTCCTGTGTTGGCCGAGATAGACACTGTGTTACTTGATGGCATTGTCTTTGGCTCTGTTTCATGCTGTGGTGTAGATCCCTTCTCCTAGAACTGCTTCTCTGGTTCTTTTTGCCTCACAGTAGCCAGTTTTATAGAACAGAAAAATAGTGAGTACCTTTTACAGTAAGTTTACTGGTGAGCATCTGATCCAGTAAAGGCAAAAAATTAAAATACATTGAAATCCCTAAACAGCAGTGTTCTTCACCAGGGATGAGGCTGGTCCTGTGTGAGACAGAGTTCATTGTAACAATTGCATTATTTCAGGATTTAAAAACCATGAAAATAAAAGGAGACTTCTTGTCTCCTCCTGCCCTATCACTGTCCATATTCCATTACCAACAACTGTGTCACTTACTGTCATCCTGTCCCTTTCTGTGTTGTTTAATCATGTTCCAGGAGACTAATAGAAAGAAAAGCAACCAAAATTGTCAGTAAATCATGCATGTGCTATCCAAGTGCAATCCATTTTTGCTGCTATGTATTAATTGAATCTTTTGTTATTAGAGAGAGACAAAAGTTGTTAGGGTTTGACAAGAAGGACCTCCAGAGGTCCCTTTCAATCTCAACCACTCTGTGGTTCAGTGAGTATAAAGCTGTTTTGCATTAGGGCTTAGTTGTAATTATTACCTTGAAATTAAGTTGGTAGAGACAGCCTTATGGATGAGCTGATGCATTGACTGAGGATTTAGTGCAGTTCATTAAGTAAGATATCAATATTATGTCTTAATTAAAAGTGCTATGTGGAGGGAAGAAAGATTTGTATTCACAATGCCCAGCTTGGAAAGGGAGACTTCAGTTTTAAGAAAAAAAACCGAAAAGCAAACACCCAACAAGACTCCCCAAGTGGTAATTCCTTCAGTATTACTGCTTTTCTTTTACACTGAGGTGACAAAGGTATAAAGTTATCCCTGGTTTTGTCATGTGTAGAGTATATTCTTGCACCTTTGGTAAATTATGTGTAATTATTTTGCACCTTCTGCTGTTTTTTATGTTCTGTTTGACTATTATGCTTGCTTTAACCTGCATAGGATGAAATAATTTAGTGAGAGTTATATAAGACAGATCTGGTTTAGTTGTTTAAGCTCTTTTTGGTCTCTGTTCAGGGAACTGACCTCTTCAAAGTCTGACACTCATAGTTGTATAAAACAGGTTGGGGTGATTTGTGCTCTAGAGATGCATTTTTTTTTTACTTTCTGCAACTGCTAAAAGAATCTAGAAAAATCTTAAATTCAGCCTGGCTTTTAAATGGCCATGATTTTCTGGGAGTGGTCCACGTGTTTTGTATTTAATGTTTGACTTCTCTCTTTTTTTTTTTTAACAGTTTGACATATGTCTGAGATGCTGTTTTGTCTGTTTTATTTTTACAGTCGGTTAAAAACTACACCAAATGCCACGTGAGGAACGAACAGATCTGCAATAAACTGACGAGCTGCAAGAGCTGCTCCCTGCACCTGAACTGCCAGTGGGACCAGCGGCAGCAGGAGTGCCAGGCACTACCTGGTAAGGGCTGGGGCGGCCACGCTGCTCTGCAGAGCCCCTTTCCAAACTCACTAAACCTCCTCTGCTGTTGTCAAAGAGTTATTTGTTCAACGAGTAGACCAGGGTTTGTTTAATTTGTGCGGGTGAACGCAGATGTAGTTACACCGCTGATGGGGGTACCAGTGCTCCCTTTAATCTGCCTAGGAGAGGTGATAGCAGTAGTGAAGGCATAATGGCATGTACCTCTGCATGAGTGAGTGACACACTCTGGCTGTGGGGACCACTGAGTGCAGAGCTGAATTGGCACACTGAGTGTTTTACTGTTACATGTGCACTGACACTGTTACTTTTGCTAGCTGGGGTTCTGCTTTATAAATTGTGATTCAATTATACTTCAATTTTCCTGTGCAGATAAGGCCCAAGATCGAGTTTCCTGATTGTCTAATGTTGGTACTACTGTGAAAGCAGTGAATATTAAAATGCTAATATGAAATGTTCTCAGAAGGTGACTGTTAACATTCTGAAATAATATTTATTCTGTAATTTATATTCATAACTATGTATATGCAGTTAGATGTCAGAACCTTTTCCATTTGATCTTTATGTCCAGATGAAATTAATGAACACATTTTTTTCCTGCAGAGATTATACTTTAAATAACTTGAATCAGTTCATTCTGTGCAGTTTAAAACTGAATTTGTGCAATCTTTGTAAAGATTGACTATAACAGTTGTTCTGAGTTAGTTACGTATCTTTTAATAGTTATCTGAGTGTGACTAAAGCTGTAAAATGTTGAAGAGGAAATATTTTTCTCAAGGTGTTACCAGAATTTCCTATCATTCTGATTGCATTTGTATCTAGGCAAATATAAATGCAAAGATAAGATGATAAAACAAAGAGTAAAGCAGTGATCTCTTAATATTCTACATAACATTGAAGTAAAGGGATGGGTTGAAACACTACTAATTAGGTACATAATATAATCTTGATATTGTGCTCAACTTTGAGCAGGGAAGAAATAGGACACAAGAATATTGTTATGCTGAAACTTAGCATATATCTTTTACGAATGTAAAAATAATTATAAGTTTCTTTCCATAAAAATACACTATTTTGTATGATGCTGCTTGGTATTTCAGAATTTGTGACGTGAAAAGAAAAATTGACTGTGGGATGTATTTTGATTTATGATCTCGGGAAGGTAAAATTCAGACTCCCTTGAGTTTCTTAAAAGTTTTTTCAGACCAGCTTTAATCATATGCTTTTTCCACCAGCTCATCTGTGTGGAGAAAGATGGAGTCACATTGGAGACGCCTGCCTCCACATAAATTCTAGTCGTGAAAGCTATGACAATGCTAAGCTGTATTGCTACAATTTAAGTGGAAATCTTGCCTCATTAACAACCTCAAAAGAAGTGGAATTTGTTCTGGATGAAATACAGAAGTACACACTTCAGGTAACCTGAGTAACTATAATTGATATTTACGTGAAATTAATTTGCTTTGAGAAATCTGTTACAGGGCTTTGTCCAAGGAGAACAGAGTAACATGGTGCTACAGATTGGTGTAAGTGATGTATAGGTATTAGGGAAATCTTATGTTTAAAGCAGTTTCCAAGTGTTTCTCCTTACCAGACTTAAAGGTTAAAAGCTACTGGTTACTTGCAAGAGAATATTTGCTCAAGAGAATGACTGGAACACTGATTTTGTGTCCTGGTCTCATCTGTGATAGTTTTCTTTTTGGTAGCTGGTACAGTGCTGTGTTTTAGCTTTAGTATGAAAATAATGCTGATAAGGAGAGGTGCTTGAGGACTGGGAAAAAGCAAGTGTCACCTTGGTCTTCAAAATGGACAAGCAAGAGGACCCAGGGAACTACCAGTCAGTCAGCTTCTCCTTAATCCTGGGAAAGGTGATGCAGCACCTCGTTCTGGAGGCCACCAGTATCCACATGAAAGGAATAGTCAGAATGGATTCACTAAAGGTAAAACAAGGTTGACAAACCTGATTGCCTTCTACAAAGAAACAGCTACATAGATGGATGAAGGGACAGCAGTGGGTATTGTCTACCTGGACTCCAGAGAGGCTTTTGACAATCTCTCACAACACCCCCATAGGCAAACTCGGGAAGAGGGTGGATGAGTGGATGGTAGGGTGGATTGAGAACTTGCTGAATGGCAGGTCCCAGAGGGTCATGATCAGCAGCAGAGAGTCCAGTGGGAGGCCTGTCACTACTGGTGTTTCCCAAGATACAATATTGGCCCCAATATTGTTTAACTTACTACCAATGACTTGGATGAAGGGGCAGGTGCCTCCTTGGCAAGTGTGCTGATAACACGACACTGAGATGAGTGGCTGATACCCCAAAGAGCTGGGCAGCCCTTTGCAAGGGTCTTGACAGGTTAAACAGATGGGCAGAGAGGAACCTTCTGAAATTCAACAAAGGCAAAGGCAGGGCCCAGCAATGGGGAGAAATAACCCCATGCAGCAGTACAGCTGGTGTGATCACAGGATTCTGTGATAACACACTGATGTTGTAGTTATTGCCAATTAATGCTCCCCCTGAGTCAAGGAATTTTCAGTTCCCCATGCTCTGCCAGCGAGCAGGTGCTTGAGAAGTTGGGAGGGAGCAGAGCTGGGACAGCCCAACTGGCCAAAGGGATATTCCAGAGCACAGAACATCATGTGCAGTTTGTGAACTGGGTGGAGTCGACCAGGAGTCACTGATCACTGCTTGGGGATGGGCTGGGTATAGGTCAGTGGGTGGTGAGCAATTACATTGTGTATCACTTGTTTCATTTGGGTTTTATTCCTCTCTCTTTTTCATTACTATTATTATTATTTTGTTTAATTTCAATTTTTCAATAGTTCTTATATCAATCCACAAGATTTACCTTTTCTTTCTGATTCTCCTCTGGAAGAGCTGAGAGAGGTGACCAAGCAGCTGTGTGTGGTACTTAGTTGCCAGCTGTGGTTTTACCATGAATTCTGGGAAATATTAGCCTTTTTAATACACTATGACAGCAGGAATCAAAGCAGTTTTCACTGTAATAGAGGAAAACAATCCTGACTTGTCACACCAGAATCCATAAAACTGCTCATAGGATTGGTTTTGGGTGGTGAACAGCTGGGCTGCAAGTGATTGAGAACAGGGAGGTACTAAAGATGTGAACTCCTTCAGAAAAGCCTAAGTTCCTATACAACTGGCATTTGGGATCAAGGAGTCACAGAGAAGCTGTGCTAGTATGTGAAGCATGTAGAAATTCCCTGCACAGCAGCACTGGAATTAGCAGGAGCTAATTATCTTTCTCTGATAATGGTGGAGGAGAGAGAGGGCTGAAAACTCTTCCCTGCCTCTGGCAAATACAGCAAGCTACCATGCGAATATTCCTTAGAAAAGTGATCCGTATTAATTTTGTTAACTGTGAGACAAGAGAGGAGAAGATTAATTACCTGTTCCTGGGTGGTCAGGTTCAGTTTTTCAGCAGTTTAATATTTAAATTCTAATTGCTGTTTTTAAACGTCATTGGTACAAGTATATGAAATGTAAGTGTGCTCGAAAATGTCAGACCCAACAGAGTACACTCAGATGGGATGTCTTAGCAAAGCAAGATTCCATTACAAGAAGACTAGTTCTTAGCAAAGGACATTTTTAGAAGTGTGTATTTTGGTTTGTGGAACAACCAGCCTTTCATTGTCTGTATAAAACCCTCAATTTCTTAAGTAGCTTAGGATTTTACAGTTACAGGAACATAAAGATAATTGTGAGTAATAATTAAAGCTTACACCAGACTAGTATGTGATTTCCAAAGCTGCTATGCCGTGCAGATGAATTGAGAAGCATATGAATGAAATAATTTAGGGGTTCTGTTATACTGAATCTGAAAGCAAAAGTTTAGGGATGTATATTGTGAAACAAAATGTTCTCTAATTATCCTTCTTAGCAGTCCATTTTACAAAGTAGATGCAAACATAGCTTATGTACTTGAGGGTTTTTTTTAGTTTCCCCCAATAAATATAGGACCTGGAGAGAGCAAGTATTTTTTTTTTTTACTAGGAAGGCATGTATTTTTTATTATTTGTTAATAAAGGAGAGAGTGAGAAGTAATTAGATGTCAGACATTCTTTCCTGATACTGTAGTTAGTGCATCCTTGAAACATGTTCTGTCTGTCCACTCTTTGCTATAAGTTAATGTTGAAAATGTAATTGAAACGAAAACAACAAAACCATGTTGGCAACACGATTGCTGTAATTATTTAATTTGCTGCCTTATTTATTTTTTTTTCTCTCTCCCTGAATTCCTATTAAAATACTGCCCAGGAGGCCTTCAAATCTAATAATGTGTGATAGACTGATATGACTGATACTGCCTGGCTAGCTTGAGGTGTAGATGAGAAGCAGCCTTTTTTTAGTGTTTGGAAGAAAGATTTTTCTTACCTTTCAGACTTTAGAGCTTCTACAAGGTGACATCCTGCTGAACATATCTTTATTTAAATGAAATACATCCTGAGCCAATGTGGTGATGTAAATTTGAGATACCTCAAATACAGTTTATGCAATTGTAGACAAATGTTTACAATTTAAAAGTATATCTTTGGTTAAACAGTCACTTAGCTATCAGAATCTCTAATGAAATGCTGCCTTGACTTATCCTGGTGTTTTCAGTGGCATTCAGAAAAATAAAAATTTCCTTCATTCATATCTGTCCATCCTGTTGCATTTATTGAGTGTCACAGCCTAAATGTGTTATCAGGTATGACAGAAGCTCTCTGAAACTTCTTGATCTTCTTTTGTCTGCCTTTTCCTCTCAAACTGCAATCATAATGATTTAAGGAGTGAGATTTCATTTTAGATGGCTTGTTTCAGTAACAGGTTGTGGTGTGGAGTTCACAAATGTAGTCAGAGCAGCTGTAAGGTGAACAGCATGCCTTTAATCTCTTTTTATCTGTGGTGTAGTTTGACTTGTGGGGTTAATATCAAAGGCTTTAAAACCTTTAGCCTGAAGAAAGAAAGGTTTCACAAATTTTCAGGATGAACAAATGTGTCAGAGCAACATTTGGAAATAAGAACGTGATTCTGATTTTATCTCTGTGTTATTTGGTATTCTTATATTGAGAAAAGAAAAGCAACTTTTGTAGCTGTTGTGTATTTAACAAACTGGTAAAACAGTAAATACTACAGCCTGGGAGGACTTCAGAATTCCTTATTTTTCATAGAAGCATTGTGTGACTTTGTAGATTGTTTCCTAATACACAAAGTCCTTGTTTTGGGACACATTTAGGACAATTTCTTTATCATGTTTGGATTAATATGTTGATTTGGAAAGGCTCAGAGGGAGGAGGCTGCCGTTGTCTCCACGCCCTGTCCAGACCTCATTGCGTATAAATAATTTCTCCTAATCCCATGTGAAACTGGAAATCAATAGGTTGCCTCCTTTTAAAGGGTAAGGAGAAGGCTTTGTTTGGTACTAAACAAAGGGGAAAAAAAAGGATCTTTGTGGTATGAAGTAAAAAAAAATTGTTGATTTTGCAGATGTATTCTGACACTACCACTGGTAGTTTCAAAGTCTAGTTTATATTTTTCATTAAAAAGAAATTCTTTAGGAGAATGCCAAAGTAAACATGGTGGATAGGCTGCAGATTACCACACTAAAGCAAGATGACACTTGTTTTATTTTTTTTTGTTTTTTTTTTTCTTGTATGCTTTTTTGACCTAGTAAGCAAAATAGTATGAAAGGGAAGAGTTGAAGTTTTGTGCAAAGTAGATTAAACAGCAATATGAGGTTAATTAACTGTTCCTGCTAATATTCAAATGTTGTATATTCATTTAAAAGTGCAATTAGCCCTCTTGGGAGTTTACTTGCAACTGTGGGATTTGACTAAAAATATTAATTTTCTTGTTAGCATGCAATAAATTCTAGAAAGATTTAGTTTTGGTGTAGTAAGCATAAACAAAGAAGAGGAGAATTTTACACAATGCCTTTCATTATATAAACGGTTTGCAACTTTCCCTTTGACTCACTGCTCACAAGGCTAAGCATCTTTTTATAAATTACACTTGAGTTCAGGTTGCAGTTAATTAGTGAGCTTTGCATACCAATGTTCTTCCTTGTTACTTCAAAGTATTCTCAGAGGGCTGTATGTTTTTGTGGTTTTATCGTATGTGTGGTTGTGGTGAAGCTGATACCTACTTGTTTTCCCCTGAGTTACTCTCTTTACTACAGTTTCTAGCAGTCTCGCTTTCCTGTTGTGGTTTTGGAAGTCTAATAAATTATTTCAGCACTTTGTAGTCATATTAAACTTGTTACATTGACTGTCCATTAGCTCTCCTCTAGTTTAACTGTCTTCCTGTGTTCTGGAAGTGAAGCTCAGTTTACTTTGGGTGCCTGAGAACTCAAATTTCCAAAAAATTGTCCCCCATAAAGGAAAAAGAAAAAAAAGAAGAAACCAAAATTCCCCAGGAATACTAGATATAATCTTTGTAGATGGAAATTGGGGAGGTTGTAGTTTTTTCAGTTTGCCACAATTGTACATTTTTTTTAAACCACTGGATCTATAGGAAACTTTAAAAGTAGAAGAATTAAGTGTTCTCATGACCTTAATGCATGACTTCTACTACTAATTGAATCTAGATTTCATCATTAGTGTCTAATAGATACTGAGACACTTAAAAATAATTGTTTGCTGCCGTTGCTTAAAATGTGTCATTCACTGTGTAAATATTTGCAAAATATGAGCTGTGCCATTGGGTGGCATAGTCAGAATTGCTGCACAGTTAAAGGATGGAAACAGTGTGGCTGCACATGGAATGCGTGACTTCTCTTCATGTCGCTGCTGTCTTCGGGAGGCAAGGTTTTTGTTCATAATGAGGCAAATTAACTGCAAGCCCTTCTCCAAACTGTGAATGTTGCGGAAATACGAGCACTGAAGTCCACTGTGTTTTCAAAGTTTAATTATATGTTTCATCCTAGAACAACTGTTTACCTAGAAATCAAGGAGTTTGAACAATTCTTGACGAGGTTGTGGTCTTAATAATATGCTGTGAGGCACACCTGTAGCAAATGAGACACTTTCAGGACAGTTTAGGATCCAAAATAAAAGGAATTTAAGTAAAGGTGGCGATAAATTTTTGAAGGAGATATATAATCCCTAAGTAATTTGCATAATTAAGAAACAGGGGAGATTTTTGAGCCTCAGTAGTAATTGGCTATTCAGTAGACTTGCTCACTTCACTCATCTGCAAATTATTCAGCCCTCATTAGATTAGTGCTGAAGCAGCACCTGAAGTACCTGAAATAATGTGTTGAGACTACGAATGATCCCCCTTCACTGCAGATCTTAAGGCAACTTAATCTGATTTAAATTCTCTGAGTAAACAGTGGATTTAACATGAAATATCAGCTCTCTAGTTAAGATTTCACATTTTTCCTTTCTAACATAGTTCCATAATTACTACTTAAGAGCAAATTACAATTATTTTTGATGTTACTATTCATCAGTGTTCAATAAATTCCTGTAAGGGCTAAAAGCTGGCCTTGTGTTCAGTTAAATAGGACTGTAGATGAGAGTACAGAATGACTTTCTTTCGGTGTGCATTTTATGATTGCAATTTTGCTCCTCTGCCAGATGAAATTAAAGCCTTGCCCAGAAATTTTTCTCAGAATTTAATAATTCCAAAATATTTTCTAACTTAATGTAAAGCTTGATTTCTCACTCAGAAAAGGTTTTTTTGCCAACTACTTATCAATGTTATAAAAGATTGTTCTATGAAAGCAGATAAACTGTGAGTGGTTGTATTTAAAACACAAATATCTGGCTTCCAAGATGAGCTATGAGTTCTGAAAAATAGCCTAGAAAGATATGGATGGGCGGACAAACATATTCTGGAGATGATTCTGAATTGTAAATAGTGTAGTGGAATAAAGCTATGGAATATTTCTCAAGATATATTTGATTATATTCTCAGTTGCAACATTAGTAAGGCCTGTTACAACTTTTCCCAAGATGGATTTTGATCACCTGCTGTGTATTGCATTGCTTTCTTTCACTGTAAAATTTTACTTTGACTTCTCAGTGTTTTTCCTCTAGCCTCTTTTTTTTATTATTTTTTTTATTTTAATGATAATTTGTCTAGAATGCTACCAAGTCTGGTTTGTTTTGATGTTGCTTTAAAATGATTTGAATATTATGTATAAAGGGAGTCTTTATAAATATACCTAGATTGATAGAAAGAAAGAAAGAAAAAAATCTTCAAACTCTCTGAGGAGCAGCTTTCTTCCCACTTATGGGGTGAGTAAAGATCAACTGAACTTCCAGTAAAGCTGGTATACTTGAACAGAAAAAATTAGGCATATTTGGGGATGATTTTCTGTCTACAAGTGTTTTTCTGAAGTGTTGATTTGTACTGTTTTTCACCCACCTGGCCTAATAAATAATTTTCAAGAGGCCCGTGAACTAGAATCCTGCATGAGCGAGTTCTGGGTACAGAGAACTGGCAGTCTCATTTCCTTTCTGTCTGATCCTCGTCAGAAGCATCTTTGGCAGGATATTAAAAGTAAAGGAAACAGTTTCCCACATTCATTCTGCATTAAATGAAACAACCACAGAGTTCAAGTGAAGGATGTTCAGCTCCCCTTATTTCTTAAGCCTGAAGAAGAAGCTGGATTGGCATTCTCACTCCACACCTTTGAAGTCCCTCAGTTGCTTCAAGTACTTTGAGACTCCCAGCTATTATTGACCAAACCTTTCATCAGTCTGAGGGAAAATTTATACTAGATTTATGCTTTTCTTTTTGGAAGAAATTAGTTTGATAGACACAAAGCCCTGGTGGCTGCAGGTGTCACACATGGAACCTTCTGAATTTTCTCTTCACAGTTGGATTTTTCCTGTTGGCTTTTTTGCAGTGGAGCAGCAGTCATTTTTGGTGCTCAGCTTTGGTGATATCAACACACAATCTCTGCTGTTGCCAACAGTCTTCACCTGTGGCCCAACCCCTCATGGAATCGATGCCACATAATTGAATATACATGTTAAGCATGTCATTGGAGCATTTGGGAGGCCTTCCTTGGGTAATCTGTCTCTGGCATCCCAAAGCCTGCGAGGTCATAGCCTTGATGGCATGTATTTGATAGCACTCTCACCAGTGTCCAGGTCTGTATTTTGATGTCCTGTACTAGCAAAGAGCCAAAGATGGTACATGTGGAATTTGAGGTGCCTGACATGATGGCTATAAGCTGTCCAGATAGTACAGCCATTAAGAGTGATTAGGACTATGGTATGTGTTGGCTTGATAGAAATCTCTCATTTCAGAGATGCTGGCTTTATCTCTTATGGCTTCTTTGGCTTTCATGATCCTTCCTGGGAGTTTGCCATCATTAAAGGGATTCCAAGACAATCTCCTACTCAATTAGAAGAATTTTGTCTCCAAATGCCACTGTTGCACTGTCAGTTTTCATTATTGGCCTAACACACTTTTCACTATAGCTGGAATAGGATCTCTGGTTTTTATATACTGATGCTGAGGCCAAATTATTTGGCAGTGCAATTGGAACAGTCAGTAATATGTTGAAGGTTCTCTTGGCTGGAATCCCTTGATCCCAAAACAGGCATGCAGGGTTGGCTTATGTTTGTGTTTGTCAGCAATTTTTCCTGCCTAAGCCCCTGACATTTTTTTATACGTGTACACACTCAGCATTCTACAGAGAGAAGTCTAGAGATACATGTAGATATCAAAGATCTTCTGAGGCACGTGGACCTTGAACATAGACAGCAATCCAGGCAACTAAACAACAAATAAGACAACAGATGGGCATCTGGGAAATGATAGATAATACAAGTTCCACTTTGACTGTTTGCATCACGTTCTTTTTGGTACCCAGAATACAGGAGCTCTGACAGACACCTGGAAAGTTGGTCACCTGAGGCAGCAGTGAAGTTATGAAATAAATACAGAAGTAAGACATGAGAGTGAGCAGTGGCATATTTGCTGGATATTCTTGTTGCTGTTCAGGAGCAGGGTGCATCACTGCTTATCAAATGGAAAGTTTCTTAGTAATTTTCTGGTGTATTTAAGGTTTTTTTTGTTCCTTAGTTGGTCTTGTAGCAATTTTTGTTTGATTGTGATCTCAACTAATGAAACAGAAGAAGAGAGGATAGGGAGTACATTTTAGTAAGGTCAGGAATACAGATTATCTACCTACTGCTTTTTTAAAAAGGTATTTATTTACCACTGGTATTACATCCTTCATATTTCAATTTGGTCTAGCAAGGCAGAGGGGAAATAAAAAGGAATGCTCTGATTTGATGTAGAATTAACAGTAGTGAAAGATTTTATTTTTTTCAGCCATGGGTTAAACTTGAGTGGCCAAAGAAAGATGTGAGATCAAAGATGAGGGATCACTCCGGTAGAGAATGGCAGTAACTCTTGGTTCCCTTGTGAAATAGCACATAGATCTTGAACTGTGGCAGGTTCCCTTTAAGTATATTACAGCGATTTACTCACCTTGGCCTGTAAATTAAATCAGTGGAGAACCTAATTCACAATCAGATCAATACATCTGCTTGGGAGCTGGCAATGTCTATTCTCTGCCTGCTGCAGACAGCTGTGTTCTGGCACTGTGGTATTCACCTGCCAACACATACCTGTCACAGTCCCCTTGTCTCTCTGTATCTCTGTGCCACGTGTTAAAACTGGGCTTAATAAAAACTGCCAGCACAGAGATTATGGAGGAAATGTGTTTGGTTTTGGTGTCTTGAGATTTTTATAGTGATGGGGGCAAGTAATGTATGTAGATTTATCCTGGAATCAGCAAAGGCCATTATTCCTTAAAATCTGTTTTTTCTCTTGGTGATTGTAGAAAGAGTAAATGATAAAAGTTATTAGAATATGTGATGTAATTTAAATTTTTTTAAAAAAGAATTAATGCTTTTAATGTTTTCTAGACTGTTTTCTATAACATAAATAATAAAAGCGTATTCAATGGTATTGAAGTTGTAAATGTGCCACTTTAATCTCTGTCTCTGAATTGCCTAAAGTTGATCCGTATTAGCAATACAGACTTTAGAGGATAGAATATTTATCCTATTTTTTCCCCCGAACTTTTATTTTTCTGAATTGCTGTTAACTTATGTGTATTTTACTATCCACATTGGCCTAGCAATTAGTAATCAGTATAGTAACCACTGGGAAAAAAACAACCAAATTCGTTGTCACTGGTATCAAATAACAGTAATCTGAGAACAGAACATGGATTTTTAGTAGAAGAGAAGCACAGAGTGGGTGGAGTTTTTGTTGTTTTTTTTGGGGGGCCATTGGAGGGTGATGTTCTGCAAGATAGAACAATTAAGATAAAAACTATGGATGGGATGATAAAGTGAGGTAAGAACATAATGAAACCTGAAAATGTGAAGTTGTCGCTGTTGGGCTATTATTTGGAATGTTTTAAAACAACAAAACAAAAGGCATTTTAAATATTTCCCTCATTTGTTTTGTTCTTTTTCATAGAAAATTTCGCCTTGGGTGGGTTTACGCAAGATCAACATCTCCTACTGGGGCTGGGATGACATGTCCCCTTTCACAAACACGACCCTGCAGTGGCTGCCTGGAGAGCCAAATGACTCCGGGTTCTGTGCCTATCTGGAGAGAGCAGAGGTGGCAGGTCTGAAAGCAAACCCGTGCACGGCAATGGCAGACGGCCTTGTGTGTGAAAAACCTGTGGGTAAGCAACCTCTAACACCCTGTTACTCATGCTGGCATGTTTGGGCTTTCATTTGGCTAAGAGGGATTTTTTTTTTTGACAATTTGGATTAAATAATTACAAGATAAATCACTCTTTTATTTTTTGAAAGCAAGTGTTTATTTGAGAATGAGTTTATGCAGCTTATTTTGCGTTAGAAGATCTTATAACTTGCCTCTAAATCAGTGACAGTGATAACAGTTAATTGCAATGTGTGCATCTGTGGAGGTGTTCGACAATGCAATGTTTTCTTTCTGAGTCTTGCTGAAGATTAATAAATATTTTAATGGTCTAAAAGACTGATAAAACCAAAATTTTTGTTTTGGTCTTTTAGGTTTGCTTGTGAATAAAGTTTACTGTGACAAATAGTCACTTGACTGTTCAAATTAGCATTTTCAGTCTCCGAGTGGCCTCTGATTCTCTTGACAGCTGTAAAGTTGAGCACAAGAAGTTCTTTAAATTTAAATCCTTTAAATTTATTTTGTGCATTGCCTGTACAAAACTGGAAAATAGCTGCATTGTTGGTGTGCTGGGAACACCCTATTAATCTGATGGTTTATCTTGTGAACTTGCAGTACCAAACTGCAATCTTACCAGTCCTTCATTTTTCTTAAAGAAAAAAGAGGTTGAAACCTGTGTTCAAAACTATAAATGTCTGTGGTCCTTTTCCAGTCAGCCCCAACCAGAATGCCAGACCCTGCAAAAAGCCGTGCTCCCTGCGCACCACGTGTTCCAACTGCACGAGTAACGGGATGGAATGTATGTGGTGCAGCAGCACCAAGCGATGTGTCGACTCAAACGCCTATATCATCTCCTTCCCCTATGGACAGTGTCTGGAGTGGCAAACAGCCACGTGCTCCCGTGAGTATCTCAATGAGTGGGCATCTTATTAAATATAGTGTTATATTTTTGCCACCCTAAGGAGCCTCTGTATGAATAGGATTCAGCACATTCACTAGAGATAGAAACAATTACAAATGAATGGCCTTTTATAGCCACTAACGTGAGGAGTCAATAGTGAGTATGTGTTTTCTAGGTACAGGTAAAATACTGGCAATTCTTTTCGGTTAAAATATATTTAGTCTTTTGAAACAGTAAAAACTATTTATTGCTTTCAGATAAAGAGCAGTTACCATGATTGTTTGTATGAACAGTGTTAGCATGCCAAACAATGGCCATAAGATGGAACAGAATACTGTTAGAATTATATACAACATCAGATTTTCAAGAAAAGGAAATGTGCTGAACTTTTAAATATTTTAATGTTCTGTTTTAATTTTTTGGATTCAAGGAGTACCATTTTCCTAACATGCAACGATAAAAGCAAAATTATAATAATTATAATAATAGTCTTGAGACTATTTTAACACAAATGCAAACCAAATGATCTTAGTCTTAATCTTCCTTGGATTCCTCTCCCTTGCAAACACTGAATATTAACCCTTGAAGATTGTTTGTCCTCTCTATGGAAGCAGAAGGAATTCTGTTAGGCCATCAGACAGGTGAAGGAAGTACAGAAAACTTTTGTCCTGTGTGATCAGACTGGGTCAGGCTGCATTAATGTTCAAGGTTGCTCATTTCATCCTTTGGGGACAAAAGGCAAGTGATTTCTTTGTCAAGGAGCAAGGTTGCTCCCTGGATGTCCCCTTTGGAAGCACGTTTCATCAGAAGTTGATACAATGCCTCTCCGGGAAAATTAAAAACCTACTCAATGTACCTTTTGCTGTGCCTGTCAGGTAATGTTACTTCTTCCCAATTCTGTAGTGACTGGACCTCATTAAGTTCCAATGTGTATCAGTGCCATAGCTCCTGTAGATGCTGGAGCAACCTGCCTGCTGCCTTGAATTCTTGTCTTGGTTGAGGTTTATTTAGAGCAATTCCTTAGTCACCATCCTACAGAAGACTGGTTCTCAGGAACTTTGCTGTCCTTCAAGGCTTGATTAAAATATTTTCTATCTGTAAAGGACCTAAGTTTAGTGTGACCCAAACTTAATATACAGGACTTCTGAAATGTACTATTGAACTCTCATAGCTCTGCTCTGAGAAAGTTTCTCTGGTTACTTCTGCCTTCCTTTCCCTCTTCATCAGGGTCTTTTGATAACAGAGCCTGTGAAACATTTTACTTCTAGATATCATGTGGCAGGATTGATGATCTTCACAACAAGAAGCAACTTGCTTTCAGCGTAATAATTAGATCATGATTCCATTGGAGAGATTATGGATGCAAATTAAAAAAAAACCAAACAAACCCAAACACAAAAGGCAATTACTTGCTTTCACCTAAGCCTCAGGAAAATCTTGAATAAAATAAGCTCTTGATGTGTCTGTAATAAGAGTCACTGATATATACTAATCTTAGGAGAGAAAGATGGCTGTATGTACCAGGCTACTACTGGGTGGCTAGGAATATAAGGCATAGGAAAGCTTTTCTTTCAGGCTAAACTGACCAAGAGCCCATATTCCTCTTAAATGAGATTCCTTCTTCATCCTCAATAATCATAAAATGTGATGAAACAGTACCATGTTGAGCTGTTCTGGTAAACTTTTTGGCTTAGTTTGTAGATTTTAGATATTAATCCAAGTTTTAGTGTCCAGGTTCAGTATGGGCTAGAAGGAGGGTTTACATGTCCCTTGGGACCATCAGTCAGCCCGTGTTTGGTCTAGGAATAAAGAAATAATAGGAACACTTAGTCTCTTGGCCATATATTTGGAATAATAACACTGTAATTATATGAAAGTTTCTCTCTCATGACCATTCGCTGAACTCTTTTTTTCTCTCCTGTAAGGAATCAATTGTACAGCTTATAAAATATTGATAGAGTTGTGGCAGAACATAAGTAGATTGAATATTTGGAGATAAAATTGACAGAACACCACATGAATGATGCTTAGGTTTTTAAACTAGCAGATATTATGTCAGCTGGAACTTTCAATTCAGTTTTTGTGTTTGTGTAGTATTTGCACATTGTGCTGATTCAATTTGTTTGAGGAACAAAAAATTGTTTTTAATGTGATTGTCATTTTTGTCAGGTCTGTAAAAGTTTATATTAAATAAGGCAAATGGGATTTGCTACATACTAGTTCATCATTTTGTAAAGGCAATTTTGTACAAAAATGTATGTTCTGTTCAACAAATTAGAGAAAAACAAGATTGTGTCTGTAAGCAGTTTTCGCAGAGTTTTATAGCATCAGATATTTTGCATTTAAACAAGAAAATGTAAGTCCAAATGAAGAATAGTTCAGACATTGTTTTAGTCTAAATGACTTGAAAATTTTATTAGATAGATATATCATTATTGCTGCTAAAGTAATGAAGGATTAAGTGGATTCCTTTATCAAGGGGTAGTGTTTCTACTTAACTTGTAGAGTGGACTGTAACTGTACCTTTAAAAAAAAAAATCCTCCTTGTTTATAAAATTCTGATTTTATTTTAAATGACTAATTTCTTAGCGTTTGGATGTTTTGCTCTGAATAAACAAAACTTCAGACAAGCATGTATGATTTAAAATCAAAAATATAACAACTGAGAACTTCACATTTGTTTTCACAACTTGGATTTAAAATGAACAATGCTGTTTTATTGGTGGCACTTTGTCATTTTAATACCTGCTTGCCAAAAACTTGCATTTCCACTCTTGCCTACATCTTCCATCCACTATGACTTTTGATTCAATAGCTGACAGCGGAACAGTCTTGGACCACCTTCTGAATTTCAAAGAAAACAATATTTCTGCTTTAATATCCTCTTCTTCCATCAGCAGTAGCTTCTCAGTTTGCTCTCTTCAGTTTTTCAGCTGAATACCACTGCAGAGAATATATGAGGATTTTCACTTTTGGTTCTGTTTTATCTTCCATGAAGACAGTGCAGCTGATACTTCAGAGCTTTATAAATAGCAACATGAGTATAAACAGCAGCATGAGATGTGTTTGCATCGTTTGCAGTGCATCTCTGAAAGGGCAAGTCAGCCGGTATAGAAGGATGGTCTTGATTTTCCTGCTGATCTGATGCATTCAAACCCCCAAATTTCTATCATTCAGCCTCAGTTCTGATGGTTTAGAACTGATTTGTCACGTGCTTGACAATTTTCAACAGCTGTTGAGCTTCTCTTGTCCTGCCTTTTTCCCCCATTTTTGGGAAACCTGAAACATTGCCACCTATTTGGATTCTTCCAAGTCTAACGATGCAAGAGTTCATGCTCCAGATTTTTGCACTGTAAAAGTCCTTTTGAGGTTCACTCAGATTCTTAACTGATTGTTTTGGTATCTCCACCTATCTTTGGACTATGAAGTACTTCTTCCTCTTTCAGTTTTCACTACTTTTAAACAATTTTAATAGTTGCTGAAGCCAGAGTAGCTAGCTTTATTCTGCTCTCAATTTATTAAAGTAGTAACAAATCATTCTGCTTTATAGCATGGCTTGAAGTATTCACTTTGTGCAGCAGAGTGGTCCAGGTAGCTGAGAACAAGAGTTGGGTGTATTGTCCTGGCTGCAGCTGAGCCAAATGAAGAGGTTGCACTTATGTAGAAGCCATTTGAGTGTCCTTCAAAAAAAGCTCCATGAACCTTTAAACTACTTTCTTATTTTTAAGGAGAAACTCAGATAATTTTGGCTTCTCATGTATGCTTTTAAAATTTAGGTTTTGAGTGCCTATAAAGTTAACGTGAGAAGAGACAGTGATCAATGTTCAAATGATTCTGATGTTAATTTGATTCAGTCTTACAGCATTAATTAAAAAAATGAAGATGTAGCAGAAAAAGCTCAAAGAAGCCTGGGAACTTTAATGGTGTTCCTGAAGATACTAAAATGTTAATTTCTTATTAATAAGAAATGACAGTAGCTTCAGAATAGGAATTTTATTTGGCTCTAAACAGATTTAAAATATGAGGAAGACCATTTAGTTATTCTAAAGGAGTCGAGTATAAAAGATCTAGAGGGGGATTTGATTTTAAGCATGCAATTTAAAAAAGGAAACCTGATTAACTGATGAGAATCTTAAGATAGTTTAATTAAATGGGATTGACTTATGTGTAGTACGCCAACTTGTTTCAAAAGTTCTGTTTAAGGAGACTGAGTCATATTTGTAGGTGAAAATTTAGGTGAGATCCAGTGATACTTTCTACCCAAATAAATTTTTGGTGTGAATTTGAATTAACCTGTTTTTACTTTTTGTCTGTTTGTTTTGGAATAATATTATCACTCTTATTTGGATGACTGACCTTGTATTGAATTCTAAGAGTTTTCCTGTTGGAAGGGCTGCTTATGTCAGTAAAATTAGTAATATATGTATTATGTATTAATAATAAGTAGCGAGTATATATTTTATTGTGGGATTTAATGATGATGTGTAATATTGTTCTGCTTAGTTATCTTTATTTTTAGTTTTTATTGTTGCATTGTGATGTAACAAACACCTGCTGTGTATTTTGTGAGGAAATACAACTTTTAAAGACAACTGAGATACTCTTACTAATGTTACTGATTTATTTTTTTTTAATTATTGTAAGGAAATAGAAACTCTAAATTGTTTCATCAACTGTTGTAAAATCCAAGCATGTCACTTAAAAATACAAACAAAAAAAAAAATCCACCCAAAGCCCCAAATGAAAAAACAAACTTAATATTGTATTCTGTGTAATCAAGCTCAAAACTGCTCCGGCCTGAGGACCTGCGGACAGTGTTTGGAACAGCCTGGCTGTGGCTGGTGCAACGATCCCAGTAACACCGGGAAAGGACAGTGCCTGGAGGGATCATCACGGGGCCCGATGAAGCCTGTTGGGGTGCACTCCAGTGAAATGGTGCTTGATGCTGGGCTCTGCCCAAAAGAGAAGAATTATGAGTGGTCTTTTATCCAGTGTCCAGGTAAGATCTGCTTCCATTCCTTCTTGTGTATGAAATAGGAGATATTTCTCTGTTTAAGCACACCAAAATAACATATTTTTTTATTATTTTAAGTAATTCAAACAACATTTGCATGAGATATTTGTTTTTCCTAAATACACAGTTTCCTATGTCTAGAAATTGCTTCCTCTATATATAGTTTGTTAGTCTCTGTCTACTGAACACAAATGTGCCTCCTCTCATGTAGGTTCACATGTGAAACATAACACAAGTAGTTTAACCAAACCTGCCATTTATTTGTAAATAAGTTTTCATGCACCTTATCCTTCCACTTTTTAAAATCCAGCTGCATGAATTTGCTTCAGCTCTTGCTTTCTCACGAATTTCATATCCATCAAAGGAGAGTGGGGAGGAATTATCCATAGGTGACTGCTGATGGGCAGAATCTTCCCTGCTGCTCGTGCCCTAGTCCAGCTGGCTGTGAGGGTGGGGAGCTGCCAAATACCTGAGCTGTGTCTCCAGCCAGCTTTTTAGATGTTTGGGGTGAAAGAATGTGTGCTTGTGTAGCCTTAAAGAGAACCTCTATACTGAAGCCACACCAGTCTGATTAAGTATTTTAGTTTTATGTTGAGTGGAAAGGTGAGGAAGGCGTCAGGCTCAGTGGAAGCTGAGCTGGTGCAGCCTCCTGTGTGGAAATGCTCCAACCTTGAAAGCAGCAGTAGAATAGTGCAGGCAAAGGAACAGCACACTGGGGAGTTTGACAGCCCTCCAGTAGTAATTTACAATAAATAATACAGTTTTAAAGGCAGCTTGGAAACTTATTTTGGTTTTTTTTTTTTTTTTTAGAATAAATAATGTAATTCTGCTCAAGTTTTTTTTTTTCCCCAGCAAATGATCTGCTGATGATAATTTTGGAAGCTGGAGGTTCTGGAGGATCAAAACTTTTATGGGTACATGCAGCTGTTTGCATTCCTGGCTGCTTTTTTTTATCAGTGTGTTCCCTGTGTGTATATGGATATATATGTGCACATTTATAAATACAGAGTAGATTTTTTTTAAGTTGTAGAATAGTGAAATGAAATTGAAAACTAAGTGAACACTGTCAAAAGTTTGGAGTTAAAAAACCCCCAAAAACTCATGCCGTCTCCTGAACAGAGAAGCCTCTATTACATTTTTGGAAACAATTCCCATTCTACTATATAGAAACTTTTAGGACTTTGTATGTTAAAATACATGTGTGTTGTTAAGTGCATTGTTGGCCTTTCAGTGCAATGCACTGTTTCTATCACTAGTGAAATTATAAGGGATGAATATAGTGCTTGTCTAAACTCTTTGAGTTAGAAGATTTCATTGCTGTGTTTAATGTTTATTCTTCACAGATAAAATTCTGTATTCATTGTCCGTTCTGACCAAAAATTTACTGAAGTTTCACTATTTTTAGGAGTTCATTGGTTTTATGAGTTTAAGGGACAAATGCTACAGAAGTTATATAATTAAAATTTCAATTGATGTGAAATTTCATTTTTATTGGTATTTTCATAGAATATTACCTGTAATGGGTTATACTAACATGTTTTATTCTAAGCACAACAATCATTTGATGTACTTGAAACAAGGTATAATTAGACTAAGTCTGTGCAAGCCTCCTGAACAGCTTGTGGTTTGGATGAAAATAAAAATTGTTTATATGCTATAGTTTAAAGATTATTCTGCCACATTGATGAATAGTTGGCTAAACCATTGATGTTCATTCATGTATACATTTAGTTTTCCTTGTAGTCCATATCCATTCTCTTTATAGTGCCTCTGGGAATTTGTGTTGGTGATAAATATTTTAAATTCATTCTTATTTTCTGTCCAAATCTTCAGAATTAGTATTTAGCAGGTAGTATAAAAAAATACTTATTTTTGTGACTGGTCACTTTGAAATCAGTAGTCCTCAAAGAAGCTGTCATAGTATTTTGATATAAATGTGATTTTATTTTTTTATTAGAATCTTATTTTAACTGAACTATTATTATAAATAAAATTGCAAATATCATACATGAAAAGAAAAATGGCATTGACATTTCCTCCCATGAGAAGAGCAATTTAGATAGAATTCAAGCCCAAATCTTGTTTTAAAGTCTAAATTTCTCCTCTGTAAAAGAGCATGAATGAATTCTAACTAGTTTGTTTAAAACTAGATGAAGCATCTTTATGTTAGATCTAGATTTTAACGCAGAAATCTTCTTCCTATATTTTCCTAGTTTTAAATATTTTCTTAAAATTATAATTATCAACAATTATCAGCATCACCAACCGTTGCAACGTGGAGGTCAAACCAAATTAGGCCTAAATTTGCTTCTCTCCAGGGCAGCCTCACTGAAGATTCAGCTGAAGCACATTTTTGTGTGTGAAGAAAATTTGTTGCTGACAGTGATGTACATTAAAAGGACATAAAGAAAAAAGAACTGTTAATAATTGAACTCCTAATTCTTATTTAAATGATCATTACAGTGTCTCCTTATTTTTACGATTGTTTTAATTATTTAATATTGATGTCTCCAGTTTGACTGCACTGAAACAACTTGGAAATTTATTGAACTATGCAATTCTTCTGACTTTTCACTTTTCTCAATGAGATATTTTTAGGGAAATCAGCAGTTATATGATATCATTTTTCAATGGTGTGTCATCTCAGTTATGGATTGCATTGGTTCTTATTGTGTATATACTTTTTTGAAGTTGATTTTAAAATCTCCTCCATTTTCTTTGCCTTAACAAAATGTAAGAATTCAGAGCTGTCATATATGATCAGATAACACTATGACTTGCAACGAATTAAAGTTTAAGATTAAAGTTGCTTTCATCACCCTTTAAATAATACAAAAATTTAGAAATGCAAAACTAAGCATTAGGAAGAATAGAAAAATTATAAATCACTAGTTAGAGAATATCAGAATTAAGTATTTTTCCTATGCTACGATATGGTCTTAATTAGATAATCTTACTTTAATAGAACATGTATTTAATGTACTCTTTTTTTTTTTTTTTTTTACTTTTGGTTTATTGGGATATATATACACATATATATTTTAACCTTTCCTTTAAGTAATTTAGTGTGTAAGATGTTTACACAAAACCCAAAATGGAGCTTCAACTCAGGGTAACTTTTGTGTAACTTTTCCTGAGAACAGCAACAAACTGCAGAAGGGGAAACACCACAAAGGTGTCTGAAAATGAACTATTCTTAGGAAGAATAAAACTCTGAAGAGATTTAGTCAAAATAGTGAGAAAACTTAATAGTACAGAAATATTTGATACTTGTTTGCAAGACTCTCTGGGCACCGTTACAGGAGAGGGAAGAGATTGTCAGCTGGGGAGGTTTAATGGTTTATGAGCCAAGCCCGGCAATGGCTGTAAATATAGTAAGTTACTAAATTATAAAGTGGATCTAAAAACTTTTAAATCATGCAGTGAGGATTGGTTTTTTTTTTTCCCTTAGCCAAGACACCAGTCACTGTGACATTTAGGTTAAAAATCCAAATTTAAAAAAAAATACCATCTCACTGAGGTAGCTGCCCCCTGCCCAGCCTTCCAGCCCCTTCAGCACGGAGGAATGGGCGGGTTTGACATGGTGTGACATTGGACAAGCTGCTGGAATTGACAGGTGGCTAATCTGCTGAGATGATGAGCAGTGAAATCCCACTCTACGGGGAGGTCATCCTTCCAAACCTGGCAGCAGGATCAATGGCTCTGGCAGGATTCACGTTGGGATTTTGCTGCAACAGTGATGGGTGCTTTCGGAGTTTCCCCATAACGTGAATCTGTGGAGTGGAGCTGTTGTGCAAGATCAGCGGTTTATAGTGTTGTTATTTGACAAAAAGCAATTTTATGCTTTCAAGGTCAGGTGTAAAAAAATTTATGTCAGTAAGAGCTCAGTTTTTTCACTTCCACCAAAATCAACTGTAGTGAGGAGTGACTGGAGTTGTTTGTTGTGGTCCTGATGTCCTTAAAATTGCTTTGTATGCGGAAGCTAATGAGGGTCAGAAATGTTAAAAATAAGATTATATATAATTAATTTATTTTAGAAGTTCTTTCTCCCCAGTAGATGTAAGTCTGGCTGTGAGTTGTTCACATTCTCCATCACAGTAGCCTTTCAAATGTTTCTGTGGGTTGTGTATTGGGGTTTTCGTGTAGTCTCAGCTGGTGTCACTACCTCTGAAAAGATTTAAGTGACTGGACAGCATTTTCAAGCTGTGAGGACTGATTCAGTCACTCACAATGCCAAAAACCCCCTTTCTCACGCGCCCAAAACTCAAATGTACTACAAAGTCAACTTTTGTGGTATTTTGTGTGAATTCATGTTCTATTGCAGCGCTATTTTAAAGAGGTTCTGTGTCAAAGCACACATATATATGCTGGTTATTAGTCAGGACTAAACTACTCACAATTACATTGCACTGCAATTTTGTAATCACACAGGCATGATTTTTTTTTTTTTTTCTGAAAGCAATTTAATAATGTAGCTTTTAAAATGTTACATTCCAGCCTGCCAGTGTAATGGCCACAGCACCTGCATCAACAGCAATGTCTGTGACCAGTGCAAAAACCTAACAACAGGAAAGCAGTGTGAGACCTGCATGCCCGGCTATTATGGGGATCCCACCAATGGGGGACAGTGCACAGGTAAGTCCTGCTGGGCGGAAAGAGAAAAATATCAAAGTGACATTCCTGTTCAGTGTTTACTTTTTCAATTGCTGCACTGGAGGATTCTCCTTGAAGTGACAGAGAGAATGAAGGCCAGTGTTCCAGATGGTTTTTGTATATTGGCTTAGGGCTGCTTTTTCACTTGCATGGGTGGTTTTAAAGTTGACAGTAGCTCCTTCCCTTAGAACTAAATGGTGGAAGTGGGAATATATTCAGTATGAAAACTCATTAAGGGAGTTGACTTTCAATCTAGGAGGGTGCTACAAAGTTTTGTCCCATGACTTTTTCTTCTCCCTTACTGATGTTTGTTTAACAGGACCTTTGCCTCTCAAGGCATATTTATTCATTTGAAGGGTTTGTTTGTTCCTCAGCACTCAGCAGGCAATGCATAAAGCTCCCCATCTGGTAAACTCAAGCACAGTATGTAAAAACTGTGTTCAAGGGGATGGAAAGATTAATGTCTACCCCTATTGACAATTGAACATTTTGCTGGTGCTTTATGACGCTTTAAATAATTCTTAATAGTTCTCTTTTTTCCTGAAGTTGACAAAATGTTCTTTTGCTGTCTGTATCACCTTTATGGCAAAATGATGTATTCATATGGCTTTTCTTCTTCAGGGATACATTAGCTATCAACCAAATAAGCATTCCATCACCTTTAGTGAAATATGCATGGTGCAATAATGGCGAAAATCAATTTATAAGACCAGTAAAATTATGAATTTTGCAACTTGTTTTTTTCAAAACTACTCTGTAAGAATGCATATTTTTTTGGTAGACATGATTTTAATAGAAGCTGCTTTGAATGAAGAATACTTTTAAAAATGAAAATGATAATTATTTCGAGGTTTTATCTGCATTGGCATATTGTATACTGTAGTACAGAGCCCATAATAAATATGTTTACATCTTTAGGATATTTTGAAGAATGTAGTCATTGTGAACTGTTAGATTTTCTTCAGTATCATGGTTATTGTTACAGAGGTGCCCAAACTGTGGGCCAGGGATTTCTGCAGAAAAAAATACCATTGATCCACAGATAAGTCATATCGATGTTACTGGGATTTAAGAGGATTTTGGAGCCATAGCTGGGATTAGGCACTGTACAAATATAAAGGAAGAAAGTGATGGTTCCAGGTTTTTTTCCCCTTCAACCTGGTAATGCTTTTGGTAACACAGAAAAAAATCCACCATGGCTGCAAATTAAAATAAAAGCTTATGAAAAAAATACGAGTGGAAGAAAGGGCAATCCAGTCAGGAGCTGAGATTATGTTTGTTTGAAATTAAAGAGAAAATAAGACAGGAAATGATACAAAATAGCCAATCAGAGGATAAAAAAAAAATCATTAAGAACTATAGTAACCCAAGCCAGTCATGCTCACTGGTACATCTTGTGTCACTGGTGCTGCTGCCAGCTGAGTTTCTGGCTGGACCTTACCAAGTTCTCTCTTCTACCAAGACTCAGCCTTCTGTCTCAGGGCTGCCTGAGCATGTGGTGCATTTTTACCTCAGAGCTCCTGAGTAGTTTCTTTGAGGATCCAGATTGAAAACTTTGTAAAGCAATGACCAGGTAATGAGGATAACTCCTAAAGTACCTCTGCAATACTGCAATATTCTTCATATATCAAGTTGCTATGGTTACAAGGGCATAACTTGCTTATGAATTGGAGAGCAGTCGAAGCTGGGAAAGGGGTTGTACTTTTGTACTTGATCTCTGCAGTGGAGAGGTAAACTGGTGTACAGTGGGAGAAAAACAAAGTCATTTTCCTAACATTTTCATGACATAAAATAATTTTTTTCCCCAATGTCCTGACTAAAGTATTAATGTATTCAGAACACATAAGATATTTTTGGCTGTCATGATATATGTGTATTTATATAGGCATATATACATAAGGTAAAATCTGACCTCCAGTTTAGTTGGACTGTCACTGATACAGATTAAAGGATTTGCTAAGAAAACCTTCCTTTTATTTAATAGACTACATTAGCCTTTGTTTTTCCTGAGATCCTTGATGATCTTGACAGGAAGGAGAAGGAATGCACAGGACGCCTTGTAGTCTTTGGAAAACTTCTTTTTTTCTTAACTCTGCCAACCACTTCCTAAATCCTTTCTGTTTATACTTTTAGGATGTATTTTAAAAAGCTCCGAAGGAAGCTGAATGTCCACCCCTGAGTGATCAGTTCTGTTCTGATCTTTGTCTAGGGATGGAAACTTCTGTACAAATACAACTTTTTTTTTTTTTTTCTGCTTTGGTACTAGTGATGGCTTTACAACTGTCAGCAGATAACTGACACATTCATAGTGTATTGCATAGTGTTATGCTATTGAATTACTATGGAATGAGTAACAGTTGTCATAGGAGAAAGATATAATTCATGTTTCAAAAGGTTTTGAATAGTTGTGATTAAAGAATGGATAAAAAAATTGACTTTTCTGGATTTTCACTCACTATAATTGCTGACATTTCAATAGCTTTGAAACAGATTTAAGGACTTGCTTTGCATCCTGATATGATGCAGGCTTAATAAATGTGACAAACCTCAAAGAAGGAAAAAGAAAAGATGGAGGCATAATAACAGGCTTCAAATGTGGGAAGGGAAGCTGAAAAAAGAGAATGATGATAAAATGCCTTCCCGCCACCCGCATTTGGTTGAGGAGGAAGTAATGGGGTTAGGCTGCAACAAGAAAGATGAAGGTGGAATACAAGACATACTTTCTGCTGGTTAAACTGTAAAACAGATTGCCTAAAGATGATATGAAATCTGCATTATCACACTGTGTTTTTCAAAATTCCAAACACCTCTAGCTTTGGAAATGGGCAATGGTGTAGCTGATTCCACACGTTTTTCTCCAGTCCTAATTTTCAGTAGAGTCTTGAAGTCTGAGATCTAGAAAGCAGGGAGTTACTGTGGAAAGAAAGTATTCTGATTTTACAAGGAAATGCTCTTTATGCAGCCCAATAGCTATGCATATTTACCATGCTACCAGTCCTTAATGTCACTAAGATGTTACTAAGTTAATAACTTGTATACTAATTATTTTTAAACCTGTAGCATTTTTGTTATTGTGGAGTTAAAAAGCTTTCCATCTAACGCAGGTTTACTCTGTAACCAGAGTTCTGGCTTGTTTTTGTGCCGGAAGTGTTGCTGATGGACAATAATTTGATAATGATCATAATTTTTATAAATAATTACTGCTCTCTTTCTTCTTGAAATAACCTTGCCTAATATCAATTATTCATTTAAATTCTGGCAGTTGCAGTCTTTTTTCAATACGGAGAATAAAGTTTGCATTCTTGGTGTAAAAATGAACCTTATGTTTTGGTAGTCCTAAGATGTGGCTTGCAGTAAAGATGTATGTCCTCCTTCAATTCTTTATGACATTTCATTGTACAAATATATAGTCTGAATTATTTTATACTTGAGTCATTGCTGCGTTCTATACAAAAATCAGTAATAAATTGCAGGAGTATTTTATTTGATGTTAAAGGAAGTTCTATGACTCTAATTTATTACAGTTACTTGTTCTTATACTTAATAAAAATGGTTTCAGGTAGTCTGTGGTTTCAATATGGTAGCCATAATAGAAAATGAAATTAATTTCCGACCTTAAATTTTGAAATATTTCAGCTGTACAAAAAGACTTGCATTCCTTCTTGGAAACAAATGACAGTGCACAAATTAGTAAGTCCAGACCCTGTGCACATGCTTAAGATTTGTAATCTGAAACCCCCCGTATGGCAAAGGAAAGTGTGAAGCAATAGTACTATGTGAAGTTACAGTATCCTTTCTAGGCGTTATCTCTGTGAAAGAAAATAAGAGGGAAGGCAGAGGCCTCAAACCCTCTAGTGAACAGAATAAGGCACACTCACACTCTGCTGGGGGGGAGCTTAGGTGGGAGCTGTGCAGCTCAGGCTGCTTCTGAGCAGGACAAGCTACTGAGATGTGGGACACCTGGGAAGCCTTTTGGTTTGAGGTGTTGAAGACTTTGAAGACAGATAATCCAAATAGCTTTGATTTTTTTTTTTTTTTCCCCCTAAATTTTGCTCAAGTCCCATTTGAGGTACAATGTTGAAGGCATGAAAATCAAATTTCAGTAATAGAAAATTTGCCATTAAATATTAGTGGCTTTTGCGGAAAAAAAAAAGGCGGGTTTGACTGTAGATGGAAACAAGTCCTGGCTTGCTGTCCTGGTGGCTTCTCTCAGTGTTTCATTTTCTTCAAGGCCATGTGCTGTTACGTACTGCATGTCTGGGAAATATGTATTTCTAAATAGAAATTCCATACAGTTTCTAATGGAAAAAACAGAGTTATATGCGTTGTACACATATATACAATTATACAGATTATATATATACATGTATACAGTTATACAGACCTGCAGCATAAAGTACCAGGATAAAACAGTTATGGGAAGATTACTTGGAACACTTTTGTGTCATCTCAGCAGCATTTCTTAGCATTATTTTCAAACTTCTTAATCATCTATGTAGTTGTCAATGTAAAAAAAAAAATTGCTCTAGCTGCTTATCATCTTGTCATTTTCTTTATGCATGGTATATTAAAAAAATTATTCTTAAAATTTATGAGATGCCAGGAAAAAATTCTTTACAGTAACTTATGACATACACTGTGAATGCATAAGAGATTTAACAATAACATAAGCATTTTGCTGTATTGCCATTTTTTCATAAAGTGATAACATCTCAAACAGCATTCAGTTTTCCCATAATTGTGTTGCTGTTGCCTTTGCAGAAGGAAAACTCTGAGTACCAGCACAGCAGGAACTTTGTGTTTTAACTTGCTCTGCTTGCTCTCTGAGCAGCCTTAAGAGGCACAGAGTTTAGGACACTGGAGACCACGCAGTAAAAGCCTCCTACAGACAAGCTGTGGGGTGGGGGTTTTTTGAGCAAGTCTGCAGCATTTCCATTGCCTTCACAGATCTGTTGCCTTCTGTGCTGTCACACGTTGGACAGCTCTAATACTTCTCCCCACAATTGGTTTGTAAATGTGAGGCTATTTTTTCGTTGGAAACATTAAATTTTTTTTAACCAGATCTTAAAATTATTATTCAAAGTTAACATGTTTCTAGTGAGTATAAACCATGTGTGCCATTAGCCAGTGGCATCCATGGCAGCCAGGTTAGAGGTCTGGGTGAATTTTGATCCTTGAGTACATAGAGAGTGAAAGACAGAATAAATCTGAGCTTTTTTACTTTTAAAGCATCTGTCTCTGCAAAAGCATGCTCTTTTGCTGTGTCATTATGTAACTTGGCACTTTTCACCTGTATTTATATACATGTGTGTACATATATCTACACATACTGCTCCTTGAATGCATTCTGTGTAAATTTGGACGTCCATGCATTAGCCATCCAACTTACATGTATCTATGGCAAGTGCATCAAGAGATTAAAAAAAAATAAATCATATGGATGTGTGTATATATATATATGTATTTGTGATTTCTGTGTTGCTTAAAAGGATAAAAAAATAACCCTTATTAGTGACTTGTTAACACCAAAGTTGTATCTGAAGTAACAGGAGGATATTCCATGGTGTTCAAACCTTGCTGCTCAGAAAACGTGATTAATTCTGCTGAGTAACTGGCAGCTGAGATGTGGGGGTTTGAGAGAAGAGGCCAAGGATGGCACAAGTCATTACTTCTAGTGTCTACAAAAGAGAGACACAAGTAAGATGTTAAACTCATCGTGGCAGCAAATTGAAAATGGTCTCCTTGGATTTTAGGCCCTGTCTAACTTTGAAGGATACCTAATGGGTAGTGTTACAGTTTGTTTTCTCTGGCAGTGTTTCTATCATTTTTACCTATTCAGCAGTAGCAACCTTTATAACATGTTTTTGTCATGACCCCCCATGGAGGAACTGATAGTGATTTCCTTCCTTTCTCCAGAAGAAATACTATTAAAAGAGCTACCATGGGCACCATCAGAAGCAGAGCTCTGTTCCTGTAGAGCACAAAGGGCAATCAGTGTGTTAATACTTGAAAAAAAAGAATTCACTTTCAAGGACAAGGGGCACATGTGCACTGGAGTGGGTTTTGGTGTAGCCAGCATGTCTAAGGAACCCCACAATTACTTTGAAGTAATGTGATTTATTAGAACGCAAAAATCAATTTATGTAAGATTATCTATGGAAAAATAGGTGAAGCATGCTAAAGAAAACCAATTGGAAATAGAGCTTCCTAATAATGTCAGGGTGGGTGTCCTTATTTCCCAATTTTCTTTCCAATACCACACCTTGTTGCTGTCTCCAAGCTGGATCAGGTTTCATACAATCCACTTAAGCTCCTAGGAGAGACTCCTTTTTTCCCCCTCTCCTCCAGTTTCTTTGATTCTGCTCTTTAGTACAGGTAGACCTTTTCTTTTCTGAAACATCTAATTTTACTCCTGCTTCAGGTTTTCACCTTCTTGTCATCTTCTTTCTCAACCCCCCACAAGTTTTTGCAAAGCTTGTAATTTTTCATTTCTTCCAAGGAAGAAGCAGCTTCCTCTTCCTTCTGGAGAAGAAAGTAACCCACAGTGCCCAGGACTGTGTAAACAGGCAGTCTTTGCTCCCCAGCCATATTCCTAGGATACAGATACACACAAATATATGTATATCTGCACAGCATTTGTATATGTACAGCAATAATTAGCATAATTTCACACATTACAGAAAACAACCTGTCTTTGGTAAAGGAAAAAGTTGATAGCATGACAAAGAAAATTTAATATTAATTTTCTTTTTTGAACAAACATATACTGTTCTGTACTAAGTTGATAGAAAGGTACCTGGTAATGTACCTTTAGACTGATTTTTCTACCTTTCAAAAAGTTACACAAGCAATGAGGGAACAGAAAATAGGAATCTTAATTTTTCACTTCAGTGCTATCAGTATGTAGCTTTTAAATTACCTGTGGTTTTGGCTTGCATAGGGAAGGTAGAGAAGCATCAAATATTCTGAATATAAATATTTTATGATGGTTTTTAAGACAGTAAACCTAAAAATAGAATTAATTATTTCCTTGACAATAATTTTATTTATTAAATATCAGAGTACAATGACATTATATTTGAGTTTTAGTCTCAAAACACGTGGAGACAAACAGCATTAGAAACTGTATGATGATGCTTTAAACAGGCAATTGCTGTTGCCCTGAGAAATACTTATTTGGAAGGAGAAATACAATCTTTCATTTAAAAAGATTTTATTTTTTTTTTTTTTTTAGTAATCTAAAATCACCTTGTTCTGTTGTGATTCAGAACTCTACAAACAGATTCTGCAGCAATCTTGGCCTTTGCCACTGCTTTCAGCAAAATTAAAACCGGGAAACTGGATTCCCATGGTGTGGATGGGTGATGGGCAGGCCCAGAGATGTTTAGATTGGGTATTAGGAACATTTTTTTCACTGAAGGCTTGTCAAGCACTGGAACAGGCTACCCAGGGAAGTGGTGGGATCATCATCCCTGTAACTGTCCTAAAAAACATGTGGAGATGGCACTTGAGGATATGGTTTAATGGTGAACATGGTGTTGGGTTGATGGCTGAACTTGATGATCTTCAAGTATTTTCCAACCTTGATGGTTCTATTGTTCTATGAAAAATTTTAAAAAATAGAGCTTGTTCAACTGGGGTACTCATTTCTTTATTTTATTTGCACCATCACTTTCTGCTGCTGTGATCAGAAAGTGCCACATGTCCAGATTAGCCTGTAGTAATAGTTGGTTTTAATAGCACAAAAGCAGCTGTTCCTGGCTATTAATCTTCAGTGAGCAATGACCTGATGCTCTGCTCATACCACATATTGTTTAGAAACAAAAGACAGATGTTCACAGTCTGAATTAATACAACATAATGCATTTCTATATACAATGAGTATAGGAAGAAGGCAGGAAAAACAGAAAATCTAAATTTTGGCTCTCAAGCAATTAATCTTTCCTCCCATTGAGTCTGGCAGCCATATAAAATTGCTCATTGAAGTCAGGGAAATTAAAACCAAGTTGGACTACCGCATTTAGTTCTGTAATGAGTGGTGTATAGAGAATAAAAAACCTCTAAGAGAACTTAAAAAAACCCCACAATTTTTCTGCATTTTTGAAAAGGATTCCTCTTGTAAATTTTCAAAAATGGGGAATGATGTATTCAAGCGCATGAGTCTGCTGCTACATGAAGCCTTTAGCACAAGCAGGATGCTCTGAGCTAGAAAGTTCTGGTGGGGATCACCTCCACTCCTCAGAAGGCAATTCCCATCCCTCTTTGCAGTGATATTTTCCTTTTCAAGATGTTCATTCCAGTACATTTAATCCGGACTCCACCTGTGCCAGGATGCTTTTGGCCTGTGTTGACCGTAGACTTCAGTGCTCTCACTGCTGTGAAACCAATGAGAAGAATAAAAAAATAAGCTCTATCACTGGGCAGGGTTTGGTTGGTTAGTTTTTAATAGAAAATATAAGAGTGGTGTTCAATGCTTAACTTGATACCAGAAAAGATTAAGTGGGTAACTTCTACTAGGGTTGTAGACAGCTGTAAATTTGGTCTTTTATTTTCTAGAATACATTTCTGTTTCAAAAATCTTATATTCTTGGCCCATGAGTGCTGTGTAAGGTGGGCTAAGAATGAGGACAAAAAGCTTTTAAGTGTCCGCAGCCAGAAACACTAACAGAAATGTAGCAACACAATATCCTCAACTAGCAGTATAAACAGCATTTTCTTCTGCACCTTCCTAAAGTGGAATTAGGAATGAGCATGGATTGATGGGAGTTTTGACGCTCTTATGAAATATGGGATACAGAGATTTTATATAGTTTTCATGTTCAGCTGTTTTAATGCCTAGCATGTAGAGAATTGCATTTATGGAATCCACTAATGCAGGATCATGCATTTGGCATTCCAGTATTAGATGTCTAAGGTTTAGGGGAAATACTATATTAGGTTAAATATTGTGTTCTGGAAGCCCTCTTTTCACAGTCTGTATAGTTAACAAATCAAAAGAATCTTTTAGTCCAGGCACTTTGTGGTTATTCACAGGAAAAAAAAGGTTATTCAGTGACACAGACCACAGCAGTCTCTGTGAAAAAAGACATTTTACCTAAAAATAGCTAAATGTTGAAGATAAGTGAATTTTAAAAAAAAAAAAAAAGTGTGGTATTCTTTGTAGTGTCTTCAGCCACTGGAATATGGAACTAAATTAAGAAAAAACAACCCACTGCTACTGTTTGCTTGTAACTTGGTTTCTAAGAAACAGTGGGTCACAAGTTCATAGCAAAACTCTGTGATAAGAAGCTGTAATTTAAGATTATTCAGACAAAGAAAAGCTCACATATGCTAAATTACAAGAGAAAACATGGTTTTCTTTTTTAATGCTATACAAAGCAAGCAAGGTTTTGGTGAATGAGGGGACTGTCAAGAAATCTCGTTTTGCAGTCAAAGTGGTGTTTTGTTTTATTTTTTTTTAAACTATTGAATAGAGATGACAATTTTGGGTTTTTGTTTGTTTTTGTTTTCTAAACATCTTATAGAGTAAAAACATTACTATTAACTAAAATACTGGAATTTGGTTTTAGTAGTAGGTGAAGGGAATCTTAGTACCTGTCAAATACAAGGAAGAGAGATCATAGCATGATAAGCTATTCAAGAAAAACTTCATGTTTCTTTTTGAAGTGATTGTCACACTACCTTGAATAAACACTCATTTAAAAAGACTATTTTCCCCCAAAGGTGATTTGAAAATGTGTTTTCCTTCCTTTAATGAATGCTGTTTATTGAACAGTGTTCAAGATAGTCTGACCACTGAGTGTATTTGGGCTTAGCTATGGACTTAAATTAATTTCATTTCAATCAGAAGGTATTCAAAATAAATCCTGTGCTACTAAACCACAAGTGGATTGCCACAAGAAAAACTTAGTTGAGGAAATTGAAAGAAGACATATTTAACATCTACTGTTCCAGTTATTGTTTGACTGCCAAGCAAAATGTGCTAAGGAAACTTCTCAATATGCTGTTAATTGTTGTGCATACATGTAATTTTCTTTTTGCTTTTTTGTAGTATAGACCTCTATTACAAATTATGATTTCTAGCACACTTAATGGTAGATTTAATAAAAAAAATACTCAACTAAAATCAGGAACCTTTTTACAGATACATTTGTATTCCATAACCTGTCTTAGGTGAAGGACCTGGAGTTACACTTCAATGAAAATGTCATTGTCAAGTGTCAGTAGACATTTAGACGTCTATAATTTTATGAGAGAAAAAAGAAGAAACTCTTAAATGTAACTCAGCCTCCAGAGAGAGTTTATTTGGGTGGCTGTGGGATTTCATAAGGTTTTCACACAATGTCTGATCAGCATATTTAACTTTTTTTTTTTTCTTTCACTGGATACATGAGTTCAATCCAGTCTTGAAATTCCTGACCAATAAAGCTCTGTTTATTATGCTCAACAGTGATTAAAAGAAATTAGTCAAATTATCTTTTTTACTCTTTTAGAAGATGTTTTTTCCTCGCCTAACAGAGTTTTCTTTCCATCCTGCACAACCACTGTGTAGTTAAATCTGCAGTAACTCATTTTATTACCTGCAGTTTTGTTCCATAAGCCTCATGGCTACACTGTGTTCCTTTGCATAAATGTAAATTCACCGTCCAGCACAGTTAATTCTAATTTACTCAAGTGGAGTGAGAGCAATGTAGCTTTTTTTCAAAAGAAAAATAAAAAGGCAAGGCTCTTTCCGAGATTTTACAGTCATACAGACAATTCTGCTTACTCAATAAACTTAATTAGAACATTTTTCAAGATCTACTATGCAACAAAAATATATGAAATGGTAAAAAGAATAGGAACAACTTAATCTGTTTAAGTAGCAGGCGTTTTGTGCTTATTCAGCATCTTATCTTGAGAACTTAGAATTCAGGCATCATTTAATTGATCACCACTTATTACTTTTACAGATATTGAAGAGATACATCAGTTTGATTTATATTACGTTCCTTTATCTCTGTGCTTATTTTATCTATTTGCAAGGATTAATGACAATTCTGTTGTTTCCTCTGATGCTGGTGATCAAGTCCTCCTGCATGTTGTTGTGGAACATAGTTTTTGACAATGATGAATGAGTTGCTCTGCATTCATATTGTTGTGGGTGGGGTTTTTTTTTCAAGTTTATATGCTATAAATTTGTTTTATGGGATAAGGAATATTTATAAAATGTATTTCTGATGTACTGTCTGAGCTTTATATTGGTACGTTCACCTTCCTGATGAAATGTGTAAATCCACTGGTTTCCAAAAGGTGTTCCTGGAGGAGACAGGCAGGGCATGATTTAAAAACTTCCAGCTGTCCAGAAATATATGGATTTTGTCAGCCTCTTATAAACAAGCATATTTCACCTTGTTTTGAAAGAGATGCCAAGAGTTCACGCAGCTGTTGTGTCTGGCTCAGAAGACACAAACCTGCAATTGAGGGCGGGAGGTGTAAAGCGAGATGACATTTTCTTAAATCACCCTTGCTTGATCCTCAAATAAGCGTTTGACTACAGTCAGTCTTCTCACCCCAAATGCCATGGGAAAAATAGGCATTTTATTTATTTGCAGTTTCAGTATCTCCCCCTTTAGGTGTGTTTTGCATTGAAGTGATCATCCCTTTTCCCAAAGGGGTCTTGCAAACCCCCTTCCAGCTGTTGAGGAAATAGATTTTAAGGCACCACACGACTCATTTCCCAACTGGTCGAATGAAGATTCTCAAAAAAACCCCTTGAAATGGAGTTTCTTTTTGATTGCAGTTGATTCTGTCTTGCTTTTCTGAGTTCTAAATGCAATACATTATAATGCCAGACCATGTTGGTTATTTAAGGGAAAAAAAAAAAGCTTCGCTTTGGACTGAATACATTAAAAATCAGTCCCATTTTGTACCCCGAATGGCTAAGAGAGGGAAATGATTTGATGACTTCTTTACATTTTGTGGCATTTTTGTCTGATAAATTGTGAAACTCATTCCTTTTCTTCGGGCTTTTACTCCGAATGACCAAATACAGACAAATAGTTGCAATCAGCAGTTGTTGATTTCAGATGTTTTTCACCTTAGATTGGAATATTTTTTTTTACACTTAAAGCTGCTTTGAAAAACTTCTGATTGTTTTTAAATTGTTTTGCTTTTCGTATTGCCTTATAATATGTTTGGGGGGGGAGGGGGGTTTATTATAGTTTGGGAAGTAATATATTCCCTTTAGAGAAAGGGGGGAAAAATAGCAGCCTTTTGCTGAATGGAGATTTAGGCCAAAATTTCCAAAATAGTCAGTGGAGAAGCTGCTGTATTTCTCAAGAAAAATTTAAAAAGACACAATTAAAAAAAAAATTTAAAAATTCAACAAAACTAAGCCTTTTAGTGTTTGAAAAAGTCTTCTTAAACATATCTCAGTTTGTATATGCAAAGATGAAGGCATTCCAAGTCATCACTTTGTATTGTTACTTTTAAAGTTAACTAAACATCAAAGCCCACTGTTTTAGTTTTTACTAAGCTTAGTATAAGTTTTAATCTGTCATCTGAAATTACTTCTAAGTAATTCTAATTTTATCTTCTGTTTCCATGTGAGAAATCTCTTCACAGCTGAGAAAACTAAGAGTAATTTAAGGAATAGTGTTTTTTATCTTGTAAGCTTGTGAAGGAAAAATCTATTTAAATGCTTGATGCTGAAGGAACTGTCCTATACATCTGATATAGATTTCAGTTTTCGAGTTAGGCTCAAACTCTGCAGCTTAACCAACTGTAAAATTTGTAGGCTATATATTTCTTAGTAACACATTGGGTTATATTTAGAAATGAAAGGAATAAAAAGGAAACTGATAAGTATGACATGTTAAGCTTCTCTCCAAATAAAATAATTTTTCTCTTAATAATTTTTTCACTGGAATTTTAAAATTCTCTATATTCCAAGTTGGTATAGAAGTTTCAGTTTTTCACAGATTAACATGGAGAAAATGAAATCAGTGCTGCTGTATTTCATGAGTTTACATGGAAATGCTTTGGTTCAGCAGGTTTGTTGGCAGAATTCACATTATTCCTGAATTATTCCAAGACTAAGCTATAAAAATTCTGTACTGTGGTTCAGTATTGGCATGAAAGATTCAGGCACAGCAAGACTCTTGTTAATTGTTTTAGATTCTGCTCAGTTCCTAACGAGAAAAAATATCCTGTCTTTGAGTGTTAATCTTCTGTGTTGCAGCTTCATTATCTACTTGTATAAAAGAGAATTATGGTTTTCCAAGCTGTCTTTACGCTGTTAGTTTCTGATGATTAAAGGCAGCTTTAGTATGATTGTTTGAAAGGTATTTATTACAAATAAACAGCAAAAATCAGTTAACTTTTCAGGATGAATGCTTTAAACATAAGGAATAATGACATACAAACACTGCAGAGCTCTTTTACCTGGGTAAAAATGGCTAAAGAACAAACGCAAGTGTGAAGGTTGCCATAGGACTGTGTCTGTGTAACCAAACTGAATTTTGTTTTCTGTAACAGAAAATCAGCCTGTTTCTTGTTTCCCAGATTTGTTTTGGGTTTATTAGGATAAATATCTGACCTGGCTTGAAATGATATATGTGTAGTATATATGTGTGTGTGTGTGGTTGGTGGTTGATTCCTGCGTCTTTTGCTGATTCAAATTCTGTATCTTAGTGACAATAAATCCTAAAAATATGTCTTTTCTGTCTGTCTCACAGTTCTTAATACTGTGTTAATACACGTGGGTTTTTTTCTTTTCTATGCCATTATGGTACTATAAAAAATAAATTTGTTTGGACACCAAAATAAGGTAAACCACAAGATAAACCAAGAGGGATTAAAATCAAATTAGTGATATGTATGTGCAAATTAGTCTAATGAGACTGATTTATTATGAAGGTTATCCAGGTTACTATAAAATGATAGCTCCATTTCTGCATGTCCTTTCATATAGCATTTTTTCCTTCTTTTTTTCCCCCTTACTTTTATTTTTGTTGCTCATTGCTTCACAGAAGATCTGTAGCTTAATTTTAATGCTACTCAATTAGTGATATTTTAAAAGTGTTATTGGGCACATGTGTTTGCTTTTACATTGCCTGTCTCACAGGTTGAGTGTATGCCTTTCCTATAAAAGCAACTGTTGAATGCTAAAAGTGTATCTGGGGCTTCTAGCTAAATATACATTTCTAGAAAATTAAGTGACTAGAGAGTTTTGCAATGTTACTAATGTGGAAAATAGTCTCTGTAGGGCAGTTCTCATATGAGTAGACTAATGGATAATATAGGTGAACATTTACAGTGGAATTGAGCATTAAAATGTTGGATCTAATACGAGTTTACACTTGGCATTCCTTACTTAGCCTAGTTGCATGAGAAAGAGTGTATCTCCTTTTTTTTTGGATGCATGTTACCAAAATTAATACCGTAGTACACCTCAGTATTTAATACCCCTGTCATAGCTTCCTTTTGAGCAACATCAGTCTTAAAGAAATTATCCATGTGCAGCCACTGGTTTAGCAATCTTTCATGTAAGCAAACATATTAAAGGATCCTTTGTGGCGAGCTCCTTTTGAAAGAAAAACTGCTCTTGATGGAGATGGGGGCTGAGCAATAGGTATTTTTAAATTCAATTGTTTAAAATGCACGCTTCATGGAAGTAGTGGTGGGTATTCTTTTGGTGTCAGCAATAGCAAGAACATTCATATGCTGAGCTAGCAACTCAGAATCAATCATACTGTGGATTTATTATTAAATAAATTCCACAGGGTTGTGGGTTTGCAGCATGGATTTACTCTACTGGATTATATTGTTTTCATGTAATATTTCTGTTCTGCTTAGAATCTGTCTGTTGTACAAAAGAGTATTGTGAGCTGCTCTTTCCCTAAAATTAGAGTAGATATTGCCAGGAGGGGCTTTTTCTTGTTTTTTTTTTTTTTTCCCCAGTTAATATGTAAAAAAAACCAAAACCGACATAACAAAAGTAAGTTTAAATCCTATATTTCAAATAGTTTTTTATTGTAAGCCATAGATTATGTATTTATTTATTTATTGAAAATAATTATTGATAAAAAGTTTGCATGGTAATTAAGGATTTAAAATAACTGCTTAAACAAAAACATGTGTGCGTAATATAAACCCAAGTTGGAGATGAATGCACACAGTAGTATGGGAAGACTCTTGAAGTTGGGCTGAACTCACTGTTTCTATCCAAGGCTACAGCACAGAGTACAGAGAATCATGGAATGATTTAGGTTGGAAATGCCCTCTAACATGACGAACTCCAGGCATTAACCCAGCACTGCCTGACTGGCACACCTACCCATCTTTGGAATCCCTCCAGAGATGGTGACTCCACCACTTCCCTGGGCAGCCTGTTCCAGTGCATGACAGCCCTTAGCTTACAGTGAAGAAATTGAGGTGTGGGACCTCAAAAAAAAAAATAGAGAAAATATAAATTGTGTCTCTTGTTCTGACTTCTGCCAGCTGACAATGATATCCTTTTAAAAGAAATTCCAAAACTTGGCATATTTCTACAAGTATTAGTCTGGGAAAGATGCTCCCTTAGCTACAGTTTGATCTGTTGACTTACAGTACTATTAGAAGAGAAACCATTCACGGAGAGTAGTTAAGCAGAGAAAAACAAGAAGAAAATGTTAAAAAAAAAAAGTAAAGAGGAGTATGGAAATATAGACGTAAAGGAAGCATGTAAATCTTCTGATATTTTGAAATAAAATGCAGCTTTAACTTAACACTTATTAATTAATAAATACACTTCATATTCAGAATTTTTAATTTCCTTTTTTTTTATTATTCCTGTCTAGGCCAATGGGGAAAAGACCTGCAGTGAGACAAAAAGATAGTGGCATTTAATACTCTTTCCGCCTGAATGTATTATAATATTGTCCTGCTTCTGCTATTGCGTTTGTTTGATCACATATATTCACATTTGCTTCAATAACAGCAGTGATGGGTTATATGCTTTTTTTCTTTTTTTTTGGGTTACTCCCCACACAGAGATCCACAGATGGATGGGAATGCATTTTTCATTATAGACATGCAAGCCTGAGGTTAATTAAAATATGCTTTCATTACTGTGAAACAAAATTTTTCCAGATGAGATTTTAAAAATGTAAATGCAAAAGTGTTGTCCTTTTTCAAGGTATTGTCTGGGGAACAGTTAAATCACTAGGAACTTTCTCAATGAGAGTAATTTGTCTTCATGCTTTAATAGAAGAAAATTAGCTGCTGGGGTTGTCAGAGCTAGCTGTTTCATAGACAGTCCAGAAAACAAAGATCTGAGACTTCTGAACTCTTCCTTTCTTCTCTTCCAACCATTCTGACCTTAGCACAAGAGAGGCTTCATAGGTGTCATGACAATGCAGCTGAGGTAGAGCAGCTTTGTGGTATCTTTGGTGATATGACTGTATCTTTTTGGTGAGAGAGACCAATTAATGTATGAATCTTTTATTTGGGTGGGCTGTGAAGACACAGGTTATAATTTAGACAGAAATCTATGGGAAAACTAATTTTTTCAGATGTTTCTGTTAGTTAATGACACCCCAGAATCCTGAAAGCTCCAGAGATGAAGTGTAAAAGGTGAGGCAGTTTAAATGGAAGGAGTCTCCTGGCTGGTTGGACAGGAGTTCACCTGTGCATTGCTGTGTGAGTGAGCACACAGAACATTGAGGGGCCCTGGGCCCTGAGCAGGTGCTGATTTGATTCACATGTCCCTGGGGCTAAATGCTACTGAAAAGTTTGATTTATCCATCATGTAATGGACTGGGTACACAAGTCATGTCGGAATTGACAGAGGAAATTGTTTACCACAAAGTCTCACAGAGCTGATACGTCTGTTACTTCTACTACATAATCTATTTTTTCCCCCAATAAGGTGATAAAGATGCTTGGTGTCCAAAGGCTTTTATAACTTTGGACTGAAATTATTTTACTAAAAAAAAAAACCCTACTCTAGTAAAGAAAGTTCAAGTCTCACATTTGTGGTCTCCTTCCTGTTAAGTGAGCAATAATTGTGGGAGTAATCAATTAAGGCTAGTTGGCAATTGCTTCTATATTTGTCAATATATTGACAGTTGTTGGAATATGATTTGGAATTCAACCTTTTAGTTCCTGTATAACTTTTGTGCTGTCTTATAATGATGCATCACCATTAAGAGAAATTAACCATAAGCAGAAGAAGCTGTTAAATATATACTCTTTTATTTTTCACTGAAAGTATAGCAAAGATTTACACAATTAAAATTAACTTTTGTGAAGAGGCTTTTCCAGCTTAAAGTGCCTCAATAATCATTCCATAAATGTAGAATGGAAATCATGAATGGATTCAGGAAAACATAGCTGATTATACAGTAGCAGCACTTCAGTGAACGCTTATTGTAGACTGTCAAAGTGACAGCAAAATTACCAAATGTAGGACTCTGTGGTAACTGTAGGTATTTTTCAGGAGTGTTGTGATATGAGAGAGAGAAAAACATCACATATAACTGTGTGCTGCTTAGGAATTTCTGGTATGTGTTTCTTGCAGACTCTTTGAATGCCTAACACCTCCTTAGTTAGAATTGCGCCTTCAGCTTCAGCTGGCTACTTAAAAAGCTCTGAGAGCTGAACAAAGCACTGAATCCTAAAATTGATATATTCTGTCAATAATATCTTACATTTATTTGTGGTTCTACTCTGTCTTATTAACTTTTTCTCTATTTGTCTTAGGCTGTGGCAGAGAGGTGAGAGTGTGTATGGGATGGGACACTCACAGAAGGATCCATTGTGTGTTATTCCATATCAGTAGAATAGGAACATTAAAACTCAATCTCTAATAGCAATTCAATATTAGATTATCAAGTGGAGAATAAACTTTATACAGGTCACCACTTAATATCATATCTGTTCCCAAGCATATTTTAAATCTTAAAATTTAAATCCCATATATTAAATCTTTTATCTTAGTCATAATTAAAACTTCAGTGGAAGCAGAATGTGATCATCAAGGCAGGTTTAGAGTTACTTTGTATTAGAGAAGGACTTGGCATGTAGTGTGAATATTAACATATGTGGGGATGTATTGATACATTTCCCAGAGAGATTAATTAAGTTTTAAACACATGGTTAGGAATAAAAGATGGTTGCCTAAACAAGATAGTAATCCAAATAAACATGGGGAGAAAAAGCAAAAAGAAAGCTCAAGGACTGGGAGAATGAAGGTTTGTTTTGAGGTGAGAATCTATCAGGCAACAAGAGTGACAAGGAGCAGACCACTGTGGAGAGAATTAGTGCAGCCACTGAGCTTAACAGGATGATGTTCCTGTGATTCTCCTTGAGTTCCAATTTCAGAAGCTTGTAAAGGTGTCTCTTTCTTGCTTCTACAAAATTCTTGGTGTAGACAAAGCAGTATTAACTCTGTCGCTGTTCAAAGGGTCTGTTTTCTCTTTGTTCATTTTTGTCTAAAGGAAGCATTCCTGTTACATTAGATAGTTTGCTAAACATCTGCAATAATATTTTATTTAGACATTTGAAACTAAATGAATTTAGTCATTGGTCAGGAATAGAAAAGAGGCATTCTGTATAGAAAAGATGCATTATTAATAATATCCTCTATTGCACATTGAACTCGTAGATTTTAATGTCTGTTCTCCAAATGTTGTTATTTAAGGTGTGGAGGAGAGCCCTTAATGACGCATGAATAGTTTTTAACTCTGCAGAAAATAAACTAAATGATATGCTACTGCAATTTTGTGGGGGGGGAAAACTTATAACTGAAGTAGTAATAAATATATATTTTAAGGCAGTTTGTAGGAAGTGTGTTTAGGATCAAGTATTAAAATCTATGAAAATTCCTTTAGTTCTAAAGTATACTGTGGGTGAAATCTCACTTTTCCTTTTTGATTTCACAGCTTGCACATGCAGTGGACATGCAAATACATGTCACATGCAAACAGGAAAATGTTTCTGCACAACTAAGGGAATCAAAGGAGACCAGTGTCAACTGTGAGTACAGTTAAATGTAGCACAAAGTTGTTGCAATTCATGACTGGTGTATAGTCACTTTCCCCCCTGTTTTTGGTTGTTTTTTTGCTTCTTCTTTTTTTTTTTTTTTTTTTTTTTTTTTTTTTTTTTTTTTTTTTTTTTTTTTTAAATTTTGTGATTGACCTGACAGTGTTTTAGTGGTGAATCTAGTGTGCCCTACATTTCTTAGGAAATTTCAGTGTTACTTAGATTCTGTTAAAGAATTACATCACAAATATTAGTAATGTTTTGCAGACATCACATACTTAAAAAGACCTAACTACTGAAAGAAGAAACTGGAGAATTACCTGTAGTTGTCTTCATTTTTCTTAAGGTTTTAAAATTCTTGTAAGTAAAAAAATAAATGTGAAATCGGTAATTATGTTCCTTAGATTTGTCACATACCTTGATCAGAATCTACAGTAATAAGATTTTTAGAGTTCTGGAACCTTACTGAGGTGCACAGTGTTTCAGACATTTCCTCACATCATTAAATCTAGACCAGAGCGACGTGTAGACCTGTCATGGAAAGTACAATTAGTGTGTCTTGTTTTGTACTGGAGTAGCTTATTGTGTTTAGAGGAAGAGTTTGAACTTCAGATAGAGCATAACAAATGGAGCACTAAGAACAGTAAAGTGCTCAAGTGGAGTCACTTGTCACATAGGAGAAGTACACATTCAAGTTAATTATGAACAGCCTTATATTTAAAGATGTTTCTTTCAGTCTGTTCTATCCTGTGCACTGTGTTGCTCAATAGGAACTTTATTCCTTTAACAATGAAAGTTATTTTAGTGGGATCTGCCAAGAAAATTGTCTTAGCAATGTGGGTTGGAACTGGGGAAGACATATAAATACAGAATATTCCTCTCCAGCAGGGAGATGTGCCAGAGGGTTATATTCTGCTGTCACAAGGCATCTGCTTTCACCACATTTGTGAATTTCTCTTTGATACACTGAATGAACTGCTTGAATCCTACCCTTAACACTTTGCTTGATGAATAGGCAAGCAACAAGAATTTCTGGGGCCGAGGCTGTGTGTATATTCGTGAGAAAGCTGTGCTGGCAGGTGTACTGTTTCTGTGCCACCTCGGGGACTTTTTGTCCAGAGAATTGAAGAGTCGAAGGACTAGATGGGAAATCAAGATTAGGACTAAATGGTGAATTTTTATCATGACAAAAGCTGGAGTGATAATATCTTTAAACTCTGAATTAAGTCTTCACTGTGAAGTTTTTTGTTCCCCTCTTTGTGTTGAAACAATCAGTTTTAGATGTTAATGAGTGATTTAATTACCTGCCTGCTCTGGACTTATATCGATGCCATTCTACCTGTTTGCAGAGAATGGAAAGATAAATCTCAGCAACTTACTTCTCTGCTTTGTAACACTTGAACTAAAAAGCCAGTTTCTTTGCTCATAACTCCAATTATCTACCAGCTGCCCTCCACCTAAGGCACTTTTTATAGGCCTTTCCCCCACTCTGTATTTCATGTACCTATGTTGTTATTGTTTTCCATTGTCTTGTGTCCATTTAGTCATTGGTTTTTCTGCTCTGATGTGGAATTTTGACTCACGTGGTGGGTTGTGCTGCTCAGCTGTATTAGTCTGCTGTCCTGAGTTTGTCATAAAATATTCATTTACTGAACATTTTCCTGGTTGTGGATTTTCCTGGTCAGCAATTACGGCAGTTCCACAAGACAGAGGAAATGGAAATTTGACCTTTTGACTTAAGGGTAAACTTAAAATTGCAATTTCAGACTGAATCCCTGGTTATTTTTAAACTGAAAATCCCTGGTTTTGTCACATGTAATACATTCCCCTTCTAGATTCACACATAGACCAAAGTCTTATCTAGGGCAAGCTTTGATTTTAAAGCGTTTGCTATTCCAAAAGTTGAGGTGTGTTGTTTTATGAAGTAAAATCTGTAGAACAACCATTTGCAGTTGTATTTTTGGCTGTGATGACGTTTCAGATTGTGAGACTTGCATCTGTTGGGTTCATAAACACAAATAAAAATTGAATTTCTGCTCTTAAGTCCTTTCCTGCCTCTGGCCTTTAAAAAGATAACTTAAAAAAAGAAAATAGAAGGCTGTGTAGACTATCTAGTTTATGACAGCACATGCAGAAAGAGACCAGTTCCAGTCCTCAGCACTTTGAATGTGATAGGAGACTATGTAAGACAAAATTTCAGTACTAGACACTCATTGTTCAGATCAGTGGATATCCTGAGGAAAGCAAATAATCACAGATTTAGAGTAAAAGTTCATGTCATCAGAAGACACATTTAGGAATTGTCACTACTCTGATGCTTGGTTTGGATGAGAGATCTGTTCATGTACAGATGTTTCAGCCAAATGTTGTTTTTTAACTATTTCCCTTTGAATATCAGGAGATGAATGTGAAAAACCAGGTCACTTACGAATCACTGAATGAAGTCCTGCTCTGCCATCTAATTGTAGACTTCTTATGAAGAAAACAAACTCGATCAGATTGATATTAATATGACAGTTAAAAAACCAGAAAGCGATTTCCTCTGTAAAAATCATCTGTGCACTCAAAATCTCTTTTGAAAGTAGCACATTATGAAGATATCTGTGCAGTCCTTATCTAGAAGATACGGATCAATTTAAATCAGCTAAATGCTTTACTTGTATTCATTACGTTGTTATTTTCAGTATAAGTCATCTGGAACTTGATTCAAAGTGTGAATTCTGTTCTCCATTGCTCTGGAGAATCTTTTTTCTTTTTATTTATTTTTATTTCCTACTGGTTAGTTAGGCTGTTGTGCCATTTCAGCAGCAAACCTATAACCCTGTGATTTCTAAAACAAGGATTTGTGTGAAAATTTCAAACTCTAGCTGTTCGCTGTGAAAGTTAGATTTATATTCCTGTCAAGAATCCTATTGATTAAATAGTCATAGCTGCAGGGCTGTGTGTTATCTCTCTCTCTCTCTCTGTCTCCCCTCCCGCCACCTCTTCCTCCTCCTCTCTTAATCTGCTCCTCATGTGAAGTACATCCCATGCCTTGGGGACAGGGTTTTTAGGAAATCAAGGAAAGCTACAACACTTTTTCCTTTTTCTTTTATTTTTCCTTCTTTTTTTGCTCCATACCTGAACAACTTTGTGCTTTTAGGGAGGATCTTCTTGATGTTACTTAAAAAAAAAAAATTAGGTAGGTTTTTTATATACCTATCTCTCAGTTGTATTAACTTCTGAATTGTGCTTTGGATAACATGAAACACAATGCCATTTAAAATCAAAATTAGTGTTGTAAAGCAGCTTTGAGCATGTGTTTGTATTCTGTTTCACAGTGATTCTTTAATGACATGTGATCCCATTTTGTCCAAAAATTAATGTTTGTGTTTCCTCTAAGTAAGTAGTTTCAGTTGGTAAAAACCTGTAGTCCTCTCCTACTGAGGAAGGTTTGATTTTTCAAAGTAACTGGACTCTGAAACATTAAAACCAGATACAAAGAAAAATACTTAGATTGCCCCCTTCCCCTCCCCCCTTTATTTTGATAGTGAAATATGCCATTGATAGTGACATGAGAATCATACTGACTTAAACGATATTTTTAGGTGACAACTATTACTGCTAGGTAGTTTTATTTAGTTTTCATTAACCCTTGGCTTACTTGCTGCTTGTTTTAATTCGTCATAGAATTCTGTCTACAGAGGTTTTAAACTGTCCATATGTTTCAGTGTATCCATATACAGGATTATACACAGATAACTCTTCAGGGACTGGGCCGGTGGAAATGTAAAGAATATGCCAAGGGAATATTTCAAAGTCAGTGAGAAATTTTGCTCCATGCATGGAAGACAAATATGAAAATGATGAGATGAAGTGAGTAGTGACATAATTTTTTGAGAAGTTTCAGTATGTCTGGGCCCTTCCAAGCAAAAGTCTTCACCTGGCTATGTGTCCTGTAGCTGTTGGCATCCCTTGTAAGTCTGGGGAGATGATGAGCGTCTGGTAAGGATACAGGGTGACAAATCCTTGGTGAAAACAAGGTTTCATAGTGAATTTTTCAAGTTGTCAGGTTTTACTGGATGCACTGTAACGTTTATTGCACTGTACTTCCCACTTGCAGCCATTGCTGTAGGTTTGGGAGAAGGAAATCCATCTCTCTTGTTAAGTACTTTCCACTGTGGCAGATTTCAGGCTATTGGATGTGTCCAAAACTGTGTGTTTGGATGGTGGGCATATCAGATATCATGTTAGAGTATCTGAGTTCCCAGGGATTAATAAGAATAATTTACTTAATTGTAAATTCCTAAAATGTTGAGAACAGCTGTGCTGGTGTGTGAAAGAAAGATCTACCAGAAAGCTGTGTAAGAACTGGACTAAAATTTGTCTTCAAAACTTCTGCAATGAAGAAATACTAGTTGGAAATAAAATATTGGTGGAAAAAAAGATAAATCCTTGTTTTTAATCTCAGATTTCATGCTATATTTTGTGTAGTTGTAAAAAGGATAAATTTAAGATTATAAAATGTGTAGACCTAGAGTATTCAAGAACGACAAAGCAGTGTTTTGCACATCTTTAGTCTAATAAATGTTCAAACTATTAATTTTTAGCCGTACTGTTACTACTTCTGAAGAAGTGGAAAAAATACTATTTTATTTATAAAAATGTATCCTATTTATTTGGTAAAATCTTCCCTGTATAGAAGCTTTAAATAGCTATTTAATATTGTAAGGATCTGTGCCTAAATAATAAGCACTTACTGATAGTCTAATTTACATAATAATAAGATTTTAAAACATCCAGCTCTTCTTCTGTATAATTTCCCTCCCCAGAATGGCACAATTTCTCTTACCAGATGGAAAGGCAGGTGAAAAAGATACTGGGTTATGAGTCAATTATTCTGTTGACATCACTGCAGCTTTACTTGCTGATAGTGCAGTTAATCTGTTCCCTGTTGTTTCTTCTGAGCTCCCCTTGCTGCTTTCCAGGAGGGGAAGAATTGACAGCAATTATACAAAAAATTTACTTTACTGGAACTTCCTTTACCAAAGACACACACGCACAGCCCCCTGAAACAAATAAACAAACAAAAAGATTCTAGTTGCTGGAAATTTAATAAAAACCTGCCGTTATTGTATTGAAGAACTGCCTTTTCCTGATCAAGAGTAGAGTCCATTTAATGCTGGTTACTATAGTGGTTGGTAGTTTTCTAAAGTGAAATTAAAAAGTATAATATTTAGTGGTTTAAAATACTAGGGGAACAGCATTTTTTTTCCCTGTTTTCAATACTTTCCCCTCCATTTCTACCATTTGGTTATATTCCATATAACCAAATAATATATTCCATATTCCATTCCTAATACAACTATAGTAGGTTGTATTTGATACGAGGTGTTTTTTACTTACTCTTGCTGAGTCCAGTTCTTGATTTGTCAGTATAACAGAAAACTCTGACATACCTGTGCATGTTATTCCATTACCTGTGATGTTTCAAGGAGAATTCCAGCAAAATCTGTCATGTGGATCTCGGTGGGTTTAGAACTGCCTCTCTTGTGTAGCTGCCTGAAAATTTCAGCTTGCTTCTGTAAGGACAGGTTAAAGCCCTCAGCTACTTCTCACAGACCTGGATCATTAGGTTTCTAAGGAGCACAATAAAATAAAACTCCCACTTCAACATTAAATATATGTTGTAAATGTACTAATTTTCTACTCTACATGTAGTGGTTACTGCCAGATCTATCAAGGATTTGAGATACTTTTTTCTTTAATTATGTTTCTGGCATCAGTCATTTTTGCTTAAATTGCAGCTTTCATTTAAACAATATGTCTAATATCAAAGCTTCAGAACATGACCCAAGTGCATTCTAATGGCTTAAATTCTCAGAAGGCACTTGAAACATTAGAGATCTAAAATTGAAGAGAAGAGAAATATGGGTTTTGGCAGTATTGTGTGTCACTCCCAGCCTTTTTGTTCTTTTTCTTCTTGTTCTGCAGTAGGCTCCCTTTCTGTGCTTTGTTATGTTCAGTTCATATGTAAAGTTCATGATGCTCTCTGGGATCTTTCAGAGTTAGGATCTGCCATAACTGACTGTAGGCACATATAAATGTCTTTTGATTTGGCAAACTCAACAGACCAGAATTCTCTCACTCCTGGGATTCAATTGTTTTCTAAGGTTTTTTTATAATCATTACTTCCTCTTCAGGCTACCTCCATAAATGCAAAATGCAGAGCAAAACAGATATTTTTTACAACTTTTGAGACACTCTTGGCTGTAAAATAGAAATGTAGGCAGTATCCCTGGCTCTTGTGCCCCACTGGTTTATGTCAGTATGCATGCTGGATGTAGATTTAATTAAGTTATATCTGCTTGGTTTCCTGTTTGGAAAATATATTGTATTGAATTTTCTTGCAAAGTAAGTGAATCAAAATACCTTGTTTTTAAAAATTGTTCCTCCAGTGCCATGGCCAAGCCATTCAGTGATTGGCATTTGAACAATCTGTTGTTCTTAGTGCGTGTTGTATCAGTGGATCAGGGCAGCCTGCCCAAGTCTTTCACAGGGGACATGCCAGTGAGACCTGTTTTGAATTCCACTGCTCAGGATGCATTTGTTATAAAATGCCAGTAATTTTTGGTGCTAAGTGTTGATATAGTCCCAATTGTCTAGAGATGTACAGGTAAGGTAATGCTTCTATGTGCTGTTTTTATTAAAGTAGCATAGCTGAAAAGAATAGGTAACTTTGCAAGTTCTTGAGGTCTGAAATAGACCCATGAAGATTTAAAGCTAAATATAAGCTGCAGATTACTATTCTGCCTTCAGTTAGGTATTGAGCCTGGGCTGAGATGAATTTAGGAGTGGGAGTGATACTAATGTTTACTCATTATAGGAGAAAGAGAAACAGGCATAGACTGTGCCCCGTGGAAGAGTTACTGGGAAGAAGAGAGGGAGGTCCTGACTGCCACAAAACTGCTTTATTATTGAGTCTGATTTTTTTGTTATCCAGCAAAGTTGTAACCTTCGTTTCTGTGCTTGTTTTTAGAAAGAAGGAAGGGGCAAAGAGCCTTGTGGATTGGGCTGGCTTTACATCTGGCCTAGGGGTAGCTTTGAAGCATAATTGCACATATCTGCAGAGCACAGTGCTTTGCCTTAGTCTCAGACAGGGTCAGAATAGGTTGCAAAGACTTACAGTTTGGGACTTTCCCCCCGCTCCAGTTCAAGCTGGTGAAAATGACAGGGCTGTGCTGGGTTGCGTCCTTCGGGTGCAGTGAAGGCACCTGGGAATGCTCCTCTGTATCCAGGACTAGAACTGCAGGTAAGAGTTCATGAGGCTGGGCAACATCAGTCACATAAGCCAGAAATCAGTGTGAACAACTTTTCTTATAAAGCATCGGCCCAGGGGGAGAGCTGCTTGCAGTTACACCATCCCTTGGCATTGCTTCTTTGAGAAGATGTAAAAGGAGACCGGAGAACTTCCTGTAAGGCAGTGTTGTTCAGATTCCAGAAAAATCATGTAGGATGTTGCTGATAGTGGAGAAAAGCTGCTTTGCAACATGTGGTTCTACCAATCATTTGTCTCTCTTAATCTGCATCAACCAAATACCCCCATTGTCCATTCTTTCTGTCCAGATAAAATGCTGGGGTCTTCAAAAATTATAAATACATCCCGTTTGTTTATCATTGCCACTAACTGCTAACCATTAATAGAATTATTCTGTTCTTTTCATGCTGCTGGGGTCGGATTACAAACTGTTGTTATTCATGGGAGCCATAATTAACCTCACAAACCATAAATTGCCATGTATAGGATAACATTTGTGAATTACTGTAGCTTACTTATTAATGAACTGCCTTGATAAAGCCAGGCTATGTGTGCCTGATCTAACCATTTTACATCTTCAGTATTCACCCTACCTGCTGTTGGTTTCCAGATATTTTTCAGATAGCAACGTGTCCAACTGATGGTCCTGTATGTCTCACACCTACCCAGTGACCTGCCACTTTTGGCCAGAGAAACTGTTTACACGCTTCAGTCCAGTAAATGGCTTTGACCTGTCATTCAAAACACATCTTGGTGACAGTACAGGTCGCTAAGAACATCTCCCAACTGTGTTGTCCCATGGCACACGACCTGTGTGCTGTGTGGGCAGCTGTGGTTGTTGTTCTGGAGTTGGGAATTCTGCTTGAGCAGCTGGGCATCAAACACTTTGGTGGTGAGAGAAGCATTGCAGCTCATGTGTCTCTTTGTGGCTTTGGTTTCAGATCCATTCAGTTTTGATGCTCTTCATGTTCCATTGCATCCCCCTCTTTAGGAGGCAGTGAAGTTGGAGTCTTCTCCCTAGGTGGTTGTCCCTCTTTGAAGTCTGTTAAGTCTTTCTTTACAGACTGTACACCATAAAATTAGCTCTGGAAGATTTTATTTTTTTTTTAAAGAATTAAAAAGATGGCGCTTTTTTTCCCCCTAAATATCAAAGGCAACAATGCTTAATCCTCAATCTCTTCTGAACCCAAAGCCACACTTTGATTTTTGAAAGTCAGAATATTTGCTGCAAGCAGGGGGGCAAAATAACAGACTTGCAGCAGAGTATGAAGTTGGTTGGCCCTTCCTACTGCTTTGGTTAAAGATAAATGGTACTCTTTATAGAATGAAAAGAAAGTAATCAATGGCTTTTCTGACTGCTCATCGTACTGTCATCAGTTAGAAACCCTTCAGCTGAGAGTTGACTGACAAACTCAGATATTTTGGGGAGTTCTTTTTCAAAATTCTACTGTATATTGCTCTGTTGTAACTGACTAAATTCAATGTACGCTATGTTACAGTAACAACCCTCTACCTCATTATTATTACTGCTGACTACTGCTACTGGAGTCAGCTTTGGACAATTAGCTATGGAGCATAAGGGAAAAAAGTGCTGTTTCCTTTGTGGAAGAGGAATATTTAAGGAGGTTTGTTTGGATTTTTTTTAAAGCATTTAAGAGTAAACACTCCTACAAAACTTTATGGGGGACAAAACATTTTCAAGGTGAGCAACCAATGTTGCTAGTGCACTTTTTCATGGTCTCTGTATTAAATTGAAGAATTTGACATATATTATTATTATTACCTTCATTAAGCACAAACACTGGTCAGCTTTAGAGTATGTACACATTTGAGAAATCAATGCTATCTTAGTGATTTTAGTTTTTTGGTCTTCCTAAAAAGTTCTTGGCTACTTCATGAAATAAAGATCAACCTTAAAAATGGTTTGCCAAAATATTATGTATGATTATTGTTCCTTTTTTGCTGGAAAAGAGCTGAGGAGGAAAGCCAAAGAGTTTCCTGACATGCCCCCATCCTTGCTGATCATAGTCCATATCAGCACCTTAGACAGAGGCAGTTTTTCAGTGGTAGGGACAGGGAAGAAGGGAAAGAACTGAAAAGAAGGGCTTACAGGAGTATTGCTGCCCCTTAATCAAACTTAATTAATTTTTTTTAATAGCTTTTTAAAATAGCTTATAAAGCCATCAGTTTTCAGTTGTTTAGTAAACAAGCAGGTTCTTTTAATAAATTTTCAATTTAGGGTAAGATAAATCAATGAGAATTTTCAAAGTTGTGAGACTACAAGCAACAAGAAGTCAGTCAGGAGACAAGGCTGAGTGTCCTCCAGAGTCCAGGAGCCACACATCCATATATTCATGTGGCAAAGAGTCGTAAGTACATGCTATTCATCTAATGTGAAGTAAAAGCTTTGTGAAGATATCAAAGAAACCTTCCCTCTCCCTTGACTTCCCAGGACTCCCACTTCTTCATTGTGAAGTGAGGTGGTCTGCTGGGATTGCAGGTCCCTCCCAAGGTGTCCCCCTGTTGTTGCCTTATTGACTTGCTGCCCCCTGCAAGCCCTTTGGATATACCAGCTGCTTCTTGCCCTGGTACAACGCAGCTGCTCGCTGGAAATGGGCACCAAGGTGAGAGGTGAAGTAGCAGATGCTGATAGATGATTTTATTTGCGACATCTGGAGATGTGTGAATTCTTTATGAGCTTCTTTGTGCAGCTTCACCTTTGTCCTGTGGTTTCTACCAAGGATAAAATAGATAACATCTTCTGGTAGAAGCACTTATATATATTGCAGTAAAAAACCTTACTGAAATTATTTCCCTGAATCATTCATGGTTCCACTGTATTGAGGAGCTAGCAAGACTTTTTTTTTTTTTTACAATATTTTATTAGCGAGAAAGGAGAACTGGTTCATTTTCCTGAAATGGTGATCAGCACAAATGAGGCTTGGCTGGCTGAAGTTTTAAGAGAGTGGAGTTATATTGTAAAGAGTATTATGAGTTAGTTACAGACATTGGTTTCAGTACACGGAACTGGTATTTCATTATGTGCTGCTGGAATTAAATACTCTTTAATGGAAAGTCCATTTGTGAGCAGTACAAGTAAGAATTGTGGGCCACAGGTATATTGAGTTTTGATACAGATAATGTGGTTTCTTGTCATTTGAAAGTCTTCTGTAAAAGTGAGAATTTCAAAGGAACCCCAGCTGGGTCTGCACAGAGAAAGTTTTGCATGTTATTGTAAATTCTGACCTTTTTTTGAAGTGTGTGACAGTGAAAACTCTATGGTGAGCTTATTAAATAGTAGTGAATATCCCCCAGAACCCACTTTCTCTGTTTCTGTTGGTTTTGCCATTTTTTTTTTTTGCTTGTTTGTTTGGATTTTTTTTTTTAAATAAGGCTGTATCTTTCTGAAATGACAGCATTCACTCAGGCTCAAAGTGTCGATTCTCAGTAAATGATGAATAACACGTATTAACACTTTTTAAATGACTGAAAATATTTTTTCTATTTTAATTTAAAGAAAAATCCATTTAAATTGAAATGACCAAGGGATTATTTGACCTGTTCTATATTTAGTATGTTTTTATGTTATTATTATACATAATTTTATATCTGAGATACTTGGTTAAATATAGTCTGAACTCTTATTAAAATGTTTTGATTTTTTTTTTTTAAACTGTAAAATAACTTTGTAATTAAATCCAGTAGGAAGTATATATAGGAATTCCTTCCGTGAAATTGTCTCTTGAACTATCAAGACATCATACAAGCAAAATAAAGCAATAGGATATTACCTGTCAAAATAACAATTTCCCTTACTATTTCAGTATGTGGAAAATTTAAAATACATACTTAATGGGAGGCGACCCAGCCAATTGATCACCTAATTTTGATGAGGACTGAGTAAAGGCTGAAGGGACTGTATTTGTGTGTCTGCTGTCAGGGTTTGTGCTGTCCAAGTCAATACATTCCAGTGGATGTACTTTATCAAGGGAAAACAGTTTTCTAAGGTAGATCCATCATGAGCATCCACATTTTCCTTATTTTCAGGGCACAAGTTCAATGTATGAAGTGATCCCAACATTTTACTCTTTTAAATGAAATAAATTGTGAATTTAACAAACCAGATTTTGTGAATCTCAAGTTCTCAGTAGGTCCACAGTGCTTGTGACTTTTTGAAGCTCTTGAAAATTTCTTCATTATTTTCAAATTTTAACCCACGAATAAAATAGTATGCATTGTGCAGTGTAGACCTGAGCTGATAATTTATGTCTGATAGGCCATCAGTATGGTAATTAGTAACTGGTGCAAGAGTTGTTAGAGTTGAAATAAACATCTGGTTTAATCAATTTGTCATTAAGCTGGTGCAAGTATTCAGGTAGCAAGGGGAAAAGATAATGCCAGTGTGAGAGCTCCCAGCTCTCTCCAAGTTATCAACACATAGCTAAGTTGGAAATTGAAATAGTGCCCTTTTATCTTGCTTGATATGGATTGCTCAGTACTCAACTCGCACAAAATACCGTGCCCTGTTTTTATTTTAAAATCTATTTTCAAAATCTTACAAATAAGTGAAAGCAATGAAGCTACAGTATGATGAAACCCCTGTTTATAGATGCATCTATCAGCTCCAGCTTGTGATATTTATTCATTTTATTTACTAAGAAAGGGAAGAAGGGCAGTTTTTATATGGCAATAAGGAAAGGCTAGGTCAGGTGAGTACTGAAGACACTACTTGTTAGAAATGTCCTGGTGATGGAAAGATTGCTTTTCTTCTCCTCATATGGTCTTTAATAGAAGTAATATGCATCTTCCTACTGCTGCTTTCATTTTCTGTTTTCTCTTTCAGTCAGTTGTATACCTTTACATATAGATGAAAATTTAGCTGCAATAGTTATATTTCTGGTTTTAAAGTTTACAGCATTTTGTTTCACATTGTTGCCAGTTATTAGTTTTAAATTGCTTCAATAGTTGCTGAGGGTGTTAAAAGAATGCACATAAAAGATTAAAGCTGTGCATAGACAGAACTAAGAACTGTGTTTTGGTCTTAAGGCATGGGAGTGAGAAATGCATTGCTTCTCATTTCTTTTTCTGTGAAGCTTCTGATAATTATATAGACTAAGCACATCAATTACACAGTTAAATCACACAGCTTAAAGACCCCTCTGTCTGAGGAGCCTGCCAGTCACAACAGACTTGCGTTCTGCTGCAGTTGTATGTGCAGACACGTAGAAGTCATGCAGGTTTTCTTATAAGTTGATTCTTTCCATTTCTTCTGTCCCTCTCAGTATTGTGGCCGCACTTGCTGCAGAAGAGCCTGTGTTCTCGTGCTTCCCCTTGTTCCAAGTACAGAAAGTGCTAGAGGAGCTTTCTGTGCCTCTTCTGTATTAATGATGGGATTACTAAAATGACACGTTCTTTTCATTCTGTTGTGTAGATAAGGGTACTGCATGCAACGTTTTGAAGAGTTGCTTAGAAAACTGTAGATACTTGAACTATGCTTTAGCAAGTAACATAAAGAAAAATAAGTTGCTATAAAATCTGTGCTGTTTGAAGTCCTCACCAAGTCAACAGCTGTGTTGTGGTTGAAGTCCTGTTCTTTAGTTGGTTGCTGAAGTCTAATGTGATTACCTGAACTGTTGTTCTTCCTTGCTGCAGTTTTGTCTAAGAGGAATATTTGTTTCACTCCTCTTTAAAAATCTGGAGGTAGGCTACCTGGGATAATGCTTACATAATCAACCTTTTTTCTTTCTTTGCCTTCATTCTTAGCCAGCATTATCATGTGAATAACATAAAATAATCAAAATTTGAAAAGACAGTAAGTTAAAATAAACATTATTGAAATAATAAAATAAACATTATGAAAACTAGCTGTAGTATTTTACCTTTTATGTTATAAACTCAAAGCATTTGACACCAAAAGCAAATTCTCTATAACAATCAAGGTATTTTCAGGGAATGATAACTGATAAGGCAACAATGAGTAGCATAGGACCAATCCTGTTTTTACCCACCAGATGAAAGATAATAACGTCTTAAGCATTAGAAATGCTCCCTTATTCTTCTTTTGTACTGAATAATCACCATTAGAAAGTACAAAATATAAATTAAGCTGTGTAACCTTTGCATGCTTTGAGCTCTCTGGTTTTTTTCTCTTGTGGAGGTATTGAAAAGTAAGTGGTATTCTTTATCTAGTTACTAGATAATGTGTCTGGGGAGCTTGATTACAAGGACATAAATCAATTCAAGAACCCTGATGATATCCTAAACTTCAGCAGTGGTGAAGCCTGAGTGGTTTATTAGATTATCACTTCAGAAGGATTGACTCACAGATTTAGTTCTCCATCTATTTTTTTTTTTTTTAATAGGAAAAGGAATTTTTCAGCAATTTAAGAAAAGAACAAAGTACTAGAAGTGAGAGTAAATACCTAGCTAGGAAAGCTGTTTTAAATAGAGTCAGGAGTCTCATTTAGAATCAAAGCAAACTTATAATCACATCTGAAAATTTGATCTGCCACAACACTTTTCTTCCAGTGTTGCACAGAGCAATGGTAAATTTAGGAATATTGAATTACAGCAGGAGGCCAAAGGGAGAGCAGTGAGATTGGCAAAGCTACCTAAGAAATGTGTCCAAAAGGGCTCACTGTCCTGGAAGAAAAGATTTTGGGCTGCTCACAGAGAAGTGATAAGAATTAAAGGGTAAAGGAACAGTCAGATATGCTGAAAGAGATTTAATAAATCAGATTTCATAAAGAAGGTTTAACTTTAAAAAAAATATTTATCCTGGAAATGAGTTCTTACAAGATCCGTAAGGAGATAAGGGCAGCAATTACTTTCTAACAGATGCTACAAAATGACTTTCTAATCCTGTTCTCCTTTAGGCCACTTTATCCTCTCTTATGTGTAGTGTTGATTTAATCACAGATTTGGGCCCTGATTCAGATAAATATTTTCATACATGGTAACACCTTGTTCCTTAAGTTTAAGAGGGAGCATTTCCATGATTTTGTGAGAATTGGGGAACATATGGTTTACTTCTAGTTTCCTCTGCTCTTGGGAGGCTGGTTGTGAATTGCCACGTATGGAATAGCAGTAAGAGTTTCACAAAATACGTCCACAATGTCCTTTTTACTCCTGATACTTTGCTTCTTTTCATTCATTCATTTTCCCTCTCTTTATTGTTTTTTGTTGTTTTCTGTACTTGGTAAAGGTAGGAGATTTTTTTTTTTTGAGGAAAGGTAATGTTGAAGGTGAAAAATGACGATTGTAAGAAGAAAAAAATATATAAATCAATCCTTCATGTTGAACAAAGATTGCCTCCTCTATATTTATGAATAAAAGAAGAGGTAATAGCACATCTAAACAGATGAACAACTTCATTGCAGTTCAGTGCCAGCCACGTGTACGTTAAATAAGTCTAAGATTCAGAAGTGGGAATTATGTAAATCCATTATTTGTGAAAGATATGCATTATTTTTTTTAAAGGAAATGCATTTATTGTTCAATAGTACTTTAGGTTTTTCACCTTTTTTCTGTTGTATTTATGCCACCCTCACGTATAAAGTCAAATGCATTTTCCAACCCTGCTTTTAGTGTAGAAAAAGGCTAAAACTTCATGATGTTTTTTGTTTTCTTAACGATTTTGTCTTTCTGTCATTGACTTTCAAGAAACCTTTCCTGTACCATTACTTTATTGCTTCTGCTCTTGTGTTTGTGGAGAATAGTTAACTGTGTGACTTAATAAATGGTTTGACATTTGCCCTTTGGAAGCTTTGGTTAGAGCTTCCCCTGGGCTCAGTTTTGTAGGATTGGATTGGCCTGTTTTTCATTGTCCAGTCAATATTTTTAAGTATTTCTATGTGGTTAAAGCTATGATAACATTACAGGTTGTTTTTAGACTTAGTTGTTGTGCTGCAGGATGTTGATTGTTTTAATTGAACTATTTGAACCTGTGCATGCGCTCTGCCTGTCCTCAGCCATGGACACTTAATTTCTTCAACCTTAGAATCTCTTGTTTATTTTTTTTTGTTTTTTTTTGGTTTTTTTTTTTGTTTGTTTTTTTTTTTTTTTTTTTTTTTATGTTTGCATCAAGTGCAATTTTCTGCAACAGATATCATTTAAGTACTGCCCTTAAAATAAATTACGAATATTCAGCAAACGGTAGTTCTCTCATTGGGGAAAAAAAGAATGAGAGAAATGGTGACTAATGTGGTTTGTTACAAACATGGTAGAAATTCAAGTTGAATTATCTCTGTTAAATGCAGGCCTAGAAGCAGAAAAGGAGCATTGAATAGTACAACCCAAATATTCTGATGCATCCTCTTTCTCCATAGTGGATGTCTTGAGTTCTACCCCAGATATATCCAGCTTTAGTGTTTCTAAATGGTATATTGTCCCTGATTTTCTGTATGCTCATAATATAGCAGATTGTCATACAGTCAATTAACACACTGTAAAGAAAACCACCAGGTAGCATTTTGTGTGGATGTTGTCTTCTGCAAATTGCATATTCACAAATATATTCCTTACAGAAAACTGTAGTTCTTGATTCCAGAATCCAAGCCTGATTTATCACAATTTTCCTGTTGTGGCAGTAGGTTGTGTGGCGCACGCTTCGTTTTTAAAACAGGATATTTCACTGTAGTTCTTGTATGTTTCTCATTAGGTGTTCCTGTCAATTGAATATTTTGTCTTTTGAATGTGTCATTTTTACAAATAATATAAATATTACAGATAAGCAAATCCATGATTGCTTATAAAACATTCTGCCATTTCAAAATTGTTGTAGTGCTTAAGACACTTCTCCAAAGTCACTCTTGAAGTAGAGCTTTGAAATTAGAGGGTCATTTCAGTTACATTTTGTTTAAAAATAAAAATCCAGAAGGGAAACTTAATATAATTATAGTGAATTATTTGGATTTCTTTCCACTCTGATATTCCCCAAAGAGCATTTGTCTCAGAGTGCATCTCTTCACTGTGCTCTCAGTTGATTTCTCTCTCTTATTTATGGAAAATGTAACAAGTACTTTGTTTTTCTGACATGATGGACCATTTTAGTCACCAGAAATGTGTTTCAATTGACATTAAAATATTTTGCATTTCTAAATTATGGATAATGTTACAAATTATAGCGTTAATTCTGCATAAATTAGAAACTCAAATCAGAAAACAAGTGAGAAAAGAGACCTTAGGAACACAAAAACAACTGAGGGTAGGACTGTATTTTAAATGTTTTTAAAATCACATATATTACTGACAAATATTCTAACTGAATTTTCCCTCTCAAATACTAATTTTGATATTATCTCTCAGTCAAAAACCATTTCACAATATTAAAACCATTGGCTAAATTATTGGACCAAGGGAGTTTATTATTCTTCGACTTAAGCAAAATGACTTGGGACAGATTTTCATGCTGGCTCGTAGAACAAATTTAATTCAAGCTGAGATGAAAGGCGGTTAATGTAATTGTAGCCTATTATCCTATGCAGGCTGGAGTTAAGAAGCAAACCAACAGACAGTCAGAAAATGATGGATAGAAAATAGAAATGCTCAAGGCTGGTGAAATAGAGACTTGTGAAGGGATTATGGCAAAACTGTTCCCACTCAATCTCTGCATCAGTAATATCCCACCTCTACTCTGTTTGGATTACTAAACAGGATTTTTGTATGCCTCCTGTGTTCTCTTTATTTCTCTCTGATGTCAAAAAAGCTCTAAGTTTAGCAAATTTTGGTACTTTGTGATCATGATTTTTCTTTTGCCCTTAATCTACGCCCTCCATCAGTCCCAGGGATGCCATAAAGCATTCTGTTTTCTTTTCTTTCTAAGCACTTCTTTCTTTGTTATCTCACAGAGTGATAGCAAAGTGGTTGGCCACATAAATAGTTAGTCTTTGATCCTAAACACTTCTTTGGGGCTCATTGCTAGCAAAAAAAGTATTATTTTTATTAGAGTGTTTAGTTAAAAATAGTAAATAAGAATCAGCTCTCAGGTTTTTCAGATGTAAGAGTGGCTGGTTTTTAGCCACATCCTTTGGATGTGGCACATCTCAGGTGATCAGATGGTTTTTTTTAGGACTGCATTCTAACAGTTTACCTATTTTTTTTGTTATTCCATTTAATTTTTCAGTAGCAGAAAAATATATATTTTTTTAATATATACCAAATCTTGCACTGCAAGTTTTTATAGATCAAAATGACATGTCTTGGCCCCCTCAGAATATCTATGGAAAGGTACTAAGTTCTACAAAAATATTTCAGTGCCTTGTCCCCTTTGGCATAGCCCAGGAAGCAGAGAAAGCACATACTTTCCTGTAAAATAACTGATCATACCTTGTGCAGCACACACATCTCAAGCAATTCTAGCAATATCCAGTGTGATGCTTACAAAATACAGGAGATCAGTTGCTGATCAGAAGTCCAGCTAAAGCTGCTGCCTTTGAGGTACATGGGCTGGAATGCAAAAACAGCTTTAAGAGAAGTGTAGGAGTTAGCTTTCCCAGTCACTCCCAGGTGGAATGCAAGACTTTTCTCATCCATTGCTAGTTCTATCACCAGAGCTCTTATACTACCTGAATAATTTGTTTTCTTTTTTTTCCATCTAACATTGTTTAGGATGAGATTTTTGTGCATTTGAAAAATACTTTATTCTGTGAACTGCCCTTTGGGAAGTCGTTGGGATTACTTAAAGGCTCTGTTCTGTGCTGTGCTCGCCCAGGAGCAGGCCTTGCTTTCCAAGGCACTCCTCTGCAGTCTGCCTATCAAGCCCAATATAAACATAGTTTGAACAGAGCAAAACTCCTGTTATGAAATGCTTTACAGTGCCCTGCCATGAGGCTGTAGTGTCATTTTAGTCAACTTTTTCCCCAGGCATCCCTTTTAAATTTTCTTCTTAAAGGTTAAATAACTTTTCAAGGAGGGTTGGCCAAGACTGGAAGTGTTGACAAACACAGTATTGTTCTTGCAACACAGGCAGTAATATGTATTTCCACTTATCTGGCACTTCATAAAGAAGTATCAGTATCATCTCTGCTCCAGGAAATGCATGGGATTATGTGCTCTAATGGACTAATGGAGATTTGGGCTCTTCATAGGAAATGGGCCAGGGAAAAGCGGGTGTTTGTATTTACTTTGATACTTTCTCCAGCAACCCAAACACTTTTGTGTGTTCTATTGTTAATAGATATTTCTGTATCTCTAGGATTGATATCTTTTTTAATAAAGTCAAATAAAAGATGGTGCAGGTTAGATGGGGTTGATATCATAGATATTAAAAAGGACCTAAAAAGAGGCCAGATGTGCTTGTAATGGAACAATGGTAGGCAATAAGGTATGAATTTTATAGAGTTTTCCATGCAGGGGTGGGGTAAAGAAAATTCTTTTAGTCAGGACAATAACTATCAGAACAACATATTGGATAGATTTTCCAGATATTGAAGTGATCTGATGGACAGAAGTGTGGTATTAAAGCCCAGCAGGACAAGAAGGAAGCTAGATATTTGAAAACTGCCGTGCCCTCATGTTTGGTTTCCCAGTGATGCTCTCTCATGGTTCCCTTGTGGTAATATTTTGGAGGCTCGCCATTAATTTTTGTTCAAGAGGGAAGTATGATTCTCTGATAATTTCTGTCAATGCCATAGGAAACAAATATTGTTAGTAAATATCCCAGACATGCTTTCTGCATATCCAGTCAGAAACTCGTAAGTCATCTAGGAACATTGAAAGTTACTTGAAAATGTCATGTAAGAGCTAGAATTTTAGCCTCCTAAAAGTGAGAATGACAGCTTGCCAATTGCAGTATAGATTATACTTAAACCTCTGTGATATTTATGATTTGTTTCCATATAATAACATTTCATTAACACTTTGTTGCAGGTAGAGCAATAATTCAGATAGCAGGACTGTTTTCTAAATTTCCTTAATACTGTATAGCTGATGGCCTAGAGAAAGCCATGACATTCTGATTTATTCGTATCTTTGTCGTCATTTTGCATTTAATATTCTTGAACACCCATGTATAAGCATCATTTGACCATTGTTAAGCTGTAGTCTGCACTCCAAAATGCATGATGTGCTTTCTTCTGAGTCGTCATTTTTGTCTTGGCTTAGTCAGAATTTCTCATATTTTTGGAAATATTAATTGCCATATTGTGATAAATTGGAGTCTTAAATGACAGGAAAATGATCAAAGTTACCATACATAATTTGAAGTAGAAAGCAAAGTAACTTGCCGGGTTTTGTACCATCTTCTGAAAATTACAGTGTCTGTTTGGCATCCTCAAATACATATTTCTGAAATTGCCTTTTCCTTAAATTGCCTCAAAATTATAGTCTTATATAAATAGTGATTTTTGTTAAAAGAACCCCAACACAACAAAAACAAATAACCCACCTCAGAATCTTGAAAACAAAGGAAAATGAATGCAAGGAACATCACATGTAAACAGATGAGAACTCTATAGCGTTGACCTTTCTCCATCAAGATTGTAATTGAGTAGATCTTTGCAATAACTTCCCTCAGTAACTGACCACAGATGAAATTCAACAATAATATAGTCATATTAAAATGCACATTTTTTAAAAAACCCCACCAAGATATAAACTGTTCAATAGTTAAATATGCTTTCTACAAATACACTTAGTAGTGGTAGAATTTTACAAGTCAGTAATGACAAACGAAAGTGCAGTAAACCACTTGGGACTTTGTGTGTGTATATATATATTTTCTTTTTCGTCTGGCCTACTTGATGAAGCCATTTACAGTACATTTACTCTGACTGTCAGGGCGTGTTAAAATATTTAATGTTACTGAAGTGTTACCTCTCCTGCTTTTTTTGAGAAATGGTTTCTAAATAACAACAACATACAAACATCCTTGGAAACTGCCAGAACTTCCCAAGCACTGAATAGCTGATCACAGAATCTCAGGCTGGAGGGAACCACCATCTGGTGGAACCTCCTCAAGCAGGGTCATCCCAGAGCACCTGGCACAGGACTGTGTGCAGAAAGTTCTGGAATATCTCCAATGAGGGAGACTCTACAAGCTCTTTGGGCAACGTGTTCCAGTGCACAGTGACTTGCATGGATTTATTTTATATGGTCTTTAAGGTCCCTTTCAACCCAAACCATTCTGTGATTCTATGACTACTCTATTTTTGATACTAAGTTAACATTTAACATGTTTCAGCAATATTTATTTTATAAAGGAATGAAAAACGTGTAAATTCTGTGAACTGACTTTTGCAAAGTGAAAACTTGGGAGAACTAACTGCATTTCAGTTTAAACAGTAATAAGTATCCATAAACTGTGGATGGTTATTTTGCTATTGCTTCTATCTAACTCTTCTATCTAAAAGGAAAGAAATAGTTGAGAAACCTATGCTAATATTTCTTGGAGATGTGGTTCAGTTCAGTGTAGGCACAGCCTCTTATTTTGAGCTGTGGGATATTCTAACATTTACTTTTTAAGGGCTGGAACAATGTCTGAAATGTCTGATACAGGTCAAAATGTGAGAGAAGAAATGAGTGTATTTCTCCTCCCTGACTTTGAAAGAACAGTGACTGATAAGAGTGCTTTTCCAAGTTCACCTTTTTACATATATAAATGTTTGTGCATCACTGCCAAAAACATGGTCATTTGCAGAGAAAGAAGAGTGCCAGAGGTATAGGGGTAAGGCCCTGGAAATGACATTTTTCTTTTTCAGAGTAAGCAGCATTGACTCATTCACATGTGAAATTCATTGATTCATGTGTCTGATTTCCAAAGATTAACAAAGATAACTTTTTGTCCAGCTAGTTCCAAGTGATGGCTGTAGGTTACTTAATTCTTGTGTAGAAAAGATGAACATAGAATCTAGAGTTTATTAGAAAACTCTTAACCTTTTCCTCTTAATTATATACTTATGTGATAAGTGACACCTGTTTGAAAACTTATTTTCTTCTGTAGCGCAATGGATTTTGTGATTTGACATGTTACTTCAAAGAGTATATAAGAACTCTATAATAATTATTATTCTGCATCTTGCAGGCAAGAGGGATTTGCATAGTATGAGGGGTCTGGAAGTTGAAAACTGGCTTATGAAGCTAGGATGTTTTACTTTTGCTTTTGGTGAGATCAGCCTAGATTTAAGAAAAAAAATTAATATTGCTGGCCTAGGCCTTTTTTCATGAATTATATGAAGAGGAGACAAATTAATCTGCAGAGAAAACATTGTCTCAAGACATCATTATATGTACTTACAAGAAAAAACAAATAAATCATTTCCCCACATTATTAAAAAGTTCTAGCTGGCAGCATAAATCCTAGTACCTTTTACCCTTTAAGGTTATCATTATCTTAAAAGGTAGGCTGATAATTCTTTATATCTGAAGCTGCTCATGACTGGAAGGATCTTGGCAGTGTGAGAAGTGAAAGTGTCCAATTTTTGCATTAGAACCAAAGATATGTTGTAGCTCAAAAAAACTGAGACATCTATTTACATCCTGCAGTATTAATGGATAGCTTTGGGACAATATAGTACATAGTGCAATGTCAGTAAAGTCAGGAGGTAGACCCTTAACTGTAAGAGGGATATATTTGCATTTCTAGACTATTAGGTTGTGTATTTCACATATTTCATTTCTGCAAAATAAAGACTCTATCACAGGATGAAAATACAGTAATAATTAGCAATTAAACTTATTCTCTGAGAGTCACAAATCAGTCATTAACATTTCTGCCATTAAATAAGACACTGAAGCTCAATTATTGCATCTGAATCTTAGCACTTCTGTGGAAGACTGACGCTGCTTCTGAATCTTTTAAACATACTTGAACTCCCCCTACATGACACAGGCTGATGTTGCTTAACTCTGCTGGTTGGGGTCACTCACTGTCACTGCTGTTGGCCATGTCTGTTGCTGAGGGTGAGATGATGTGCTTGTTCTTTGCCAGTTCTGTGTGACAGGTACTGAGCAGGCCTAAGTCAAGACCTAAGTCTTGACCACACATAAGTGTGAATTCAGGCTTCAGGCATTGGTCACTTCTTGTTCTGGACTAGTTACAAACTTCAGCTTGTCCTTGGTTTATTGCTTTCATCCAGGAGTTACCACTCTTGAGTTGAAAACCTGCAGTTTGTGGCATCACTTCCAAAATGTTATGAATTGCAGCCAGTTATTGACTGTAGTTAAGCATATGCCTCAGCTTATTTTCTCACTGCTGGAAAGGTACTTTGAGAATAGGAACCCTTGCACTTTCAGGAAGGGCTGATCAATAAGCAGCGTAAATACCAGTGTGTGAATCTGTGCTGAGCTCAGTGTTAGTACATTATTATTACTAAAGGTTCATCAGCTGTCTCGTAAGTGTCTGCAAAAGCTGCAGTCACAACACTGTGGGCATACTTTTAATGCTCAGGATGCAGTAATATATAATAAGTAGCATGTGCTAATTATTCACAGTCCACTTATGATGCCACAGGCCTTACCATGTGACTGGAGAATCTCAGGCTCAGTCTTGCCAGCACCCCTTGAACTTTGCAAGGTGCCCCATGTAACCAAATTTTGTAATGTTAAATGCATTCCACTAGTCAACCTCCCCTCCCCCACAGCATCACACTGTGGTACCAGGAAAGCAGAATAAAACCAGAAGCCCGTTGTGCAAGATCAGGAATTGGGGCAAGGAGATCAGAAGCAGAAATCAGTGACAGAGAAGAGCAGCAGCAAGACCTCTGGCTAGACAGGGAACACCATGAGAAGTAAAGAGTAGGACAGGGTTGAGCTGTAGTCCTAGAAGATATTACTCATCTAAAAGGTGGGACAAGTCACAAGTCATGAGCCAGGGACACTCTGCTAAAGCAGGCAGGTAGTCTGAATTTGTCAGGAACCTCTTGTAGATACAACACTGAGAACCTGGGCAAAATCCCAGGCCTGTTTATGACCAGCTGTAGATCAGAAAGATGACAGCTCTTCCCCAGACACTATGAAAGTGGTCTGCTAATTTGCAAGGACGAAATATGAGGTAAGGGTCATAAATAGCTATATTATCTAATATACTATAACTTTGTGTAGTTGACAAGCGTTGGCCTGGGCCAGAACAGAAGAAAACTGTCTTATCAGGGAACCAGTTGAATAAAAAAAATAATAGTGTCTGTTAGAGTGGTATGACATACACTTTTGCCTTCCCTGAGAGTTTGGCATTAAAAATAAACTCAGCTAGAGGAAAGTCCATCTGTACTGATGTTGCTTTTCCCTCGTTCCTTTCTTTTGGCTTTCACTTTTAATTGAAAGGAAAGATTTGCCAATTAGTGGTGGCAGCAGAACTAAAGAAAAGCCTGCCTTCACCATCAAAGGTTAGATGAATTGTTATAAGAAGGTTTCCATATGATGAAATCACTCATCTAGAAAGCTGTAGATCCAAGCTGGTGTTATGTTGACAGTTTTCTTTAGGTGAGAAGCTTGAAGGTATGCCCTTCTTTAAGGGACATACCAGTAAGCACAATGAAATTAGACATATATATTCCTCTACTGCCAGTTCCTTAGCTTTCTTAAGTTTGCAAGATACAGATACAGTGCACAAGGCCAAATACATTGCTAAGCTTCAGCATAAGGTTATTTGTAAACTGTGTCTTACAAAGAAGCCTTTAATTCATTAAAAAAACCCAAATCTCACTGTAAATGTGTGCTCATTTATTGTATTTAAAGAGAAAGCAAGAAATTATCACTCAGTCGCAAACATGAGAAAAATTGGTTTTTAATGCATTTATCAATAGCTTTTATTTTGAACTTCCAGAAAATCTGTGGAGAAAGAAAGAAAGTGGAAGAAAATGGTTCAGTTTTGAAAGGATAATTGAGGGAGAGGTTGGGGAATAAGTGCTAATAGCAGGCCATCCAAAGGTCAGTGAGCTTGATGAATTGAATCCTTTTGTATTGGAACAAACCATTGAACTTGTACGTAACCTAGTAGGAGCCTTCCTCCATTTGTCCTTGTAAATGGGAGCTGTGTCTTTGGAGTCATGCCAGAGTGGAACTGCTCATTCATTATTACCACTTAAAGCAAATGATCATAGCCCTATGGCACATAAAATAAGGAGTGTAGCTCCCATTTCTCAGATATGCTGCATATATTATGCTTCACATATGGTCAAATGTGTGCTGGCTTTTGGAAAAGTTACAAAAATTAGTATAATGAGTACAGCTCATAAGGAAACAATACAGCAAATAGGAAATTTTGTAATTGGAACCATAATCAGTGACTAATGCAGAGCAATAGGAATGCTAATAAAATAGGATAGGATTAAAAGACAAATCTGAATTTAATCGGAATCCAGCATACATGCTCATGTGAATAATTTTAGGTATATTCTTGATCCTATTAGTTTCATCTTTTCCCTCTGCTGGAAAACTAAGTGTTTAAATAGTATCTTCCATTTGAATTAAAACCGACTTCGCTAACTTCTAAGAACATCACCTCTTGTTATTCCTGATATACATTATGGAAGTGTTCTGCATGAGAGGCCTGGCAACAAATGGCATAAACCAGCTGTTTTAATGAGCTGGCATAGAAAGAATACAGACAGCAGGTGAATTTATGCCCCTTCAGTTACTGGGAATCCTGTGTGTTTGCAGGACCCAGCTCGGATTTTCCCCCAGTGTGCTGTAGGGGCTCTGTCCACGCTGAGGTGCCTCTTCCTCCCATACCATGGGCACAAAGAAGGTTGTGCATCTTCTCCTGACAAGCTGGAAGGTTCTCTTGCATACCACCAGCACACGGCACAGGCTGGCACGGGGCCTTCCAGGACCAGTAGGGCAGACATGCCTTACCCAAGATCACGACCTCCTTGAGTGCTGTTACTTCCATGAGGTTCCCAGTACAGAGTATAATATATTTGATAATATATCAAAGTACCTTGCTGTGGTTTAATTCACTGTTCTCTTTTATTATGCATGTTTTATCATTTCATCATGCATTATGCTGAAACAACTGAAATGTCTGGCTCTGAAATTACATTGCCATTTTCTTTTCAAGATATTTGAAGGTCATTTCTGTAATTGTCAGGAAATTAGTGATTGTTTGGATTTGAATGGATACTTATGAATACTTGTATGTTGCAAAATATTTCATACCTAGTAAGTTTGCATTAACCATTCTTTTGTGTATTCTTGTAAGTTGTGAAACCTGTGATGCATTAGATGAAGTTTACAGATTTTTTTTTTCTGTGTTCATGCTTGTTTTTTTTTCTTTAATGTGAGATAAGTAGAAATAAAAGTACCAGAAAGGTATATGTGATGCTGGAAATCCCTAGATTCTGGTAATTATTGATGCACAGGAGATGATTTCATCTGATTAGAAGGGTAGCTGAATGGAGAAGGGAAGTTGTATGGAAACAGCTGCCTTTTTTCATCAAGATTTTCAAGATAAAAAAAAAAAAAAAAAGGTAATTTAGTCCCTGGGTCAAATCACCACAGGTGATTTGAGCCAAATCACCCCAGCTACACCACAGGTGTAACTGATCGAGAGTTATCAGTGGAATTTGTTTAGTTTCTCCCCATGGCAAGTTGTACAGCTTATTGTTACTGGGAGTTGGGTATGGCTCTTCCATGTCATACACAGATGAGGGCCACTAGGAGTGAACAGTAGGGTAAGTTTCTTGCCTTCATCCTCAGACTTTAAATACAGAGTTATTTTTAATACATTTTTTTTGTCTTCAGGTATAAACCCCAAGCAGTGAATACTCTATTTTGCCTTTGAAACAATTCAGAAGAAGAAATAGTCCTCTTACAATAATCTCTATCATGATGCTGTAATTTGCAGTGTGATATACTGCCTCATTTATGTGACAATCTTACACACAAGAAGAAATTCTTTTAAACTCTTCAGTCGGAAATGATCCTTTTCCCTTAGCTCCCTTTCAGAATTCCAAACCTTAGACACTTTCAGACTTGAATGTATTTTTAGAAACCTAATCTGTTTGAGTAGCAAGCTGTTCTTTGAAGAATTTTGTTAGTGTTTTGTGATGTTTAGAAAAAACCTGCTTCAGGAGGAACAATATTATTACTTGAGATGATTTTCTCCTTTCCAAATACCTGCAAGAGAGTTACTTCAGGATCAGACCCTCTTCTAAATTCTGTGGAAAGGTCTGTAGGGCTGGAATGCCTTTGTGAGCAAGACCATAAATTGTGTGCTGCAGTTAGACTTAAAGAATAGAGGGCTTTGTTTTCTTGGAGATTTATTATTAAAATTATTATATTAAAAAAGTGTTAAATTTCTGTTTAGTCGACCCTGCAAAGAATTCTCATGCTCCTGTGAGATCAGGAGTGGACAAGGGCAGAGTCTAGAACTTTTGTTTTTCACTTTTCCATTTTAGTGCTGCTGTTGATTATTTTCTTTTATGGCATTGTTACAAGGGGCCAGGGGGATTCTCTGCTTATTAATAACAATAAGCATGTTAAGAATCACCAGCTGGAAACTATTGAGGAGACCAGCAGAAATACAAACATTACAATACAGTCTGCAACTTGTTAAATGATATGGTATCCAAATTGGAAGGTGTTTTTAATATTACTCACAAATAGAATAATGCAAAAGATAAAAAAAATCTTGCAAATTAAGTTTCTTAGAATAAAGTAATGAAAAGGTAGTCCAAGATATTAAGTGATTCAGATTTCCTCTGGGAAAATATTTATATGAAATTTAATAGGCAGTGATTAGCTTTCTCTTTGTTTAATGAATCATTCTGTATATTTAATAGAAAACTATAATCTTTCTGGCGACTTCAGTGAAATAGCCAAGAAAACAAAAAGCAGGTTAATAATTTCCTATTAAGATACTTGGCATTTTTAGAGTAATCTTATATAACTGAATTTGATCACTGTGAATTTTTGTATGATATTCCATCTCCCTGAAAGTATCTGTATATCTTATCAATAAGAAAGCTGTTTCTCCAGCTCTTAGCACATACACATCTTTTCAGCAGCATCAGTGTGTTGTACTCAGTTTGAATTCCACCTGGTGCCCAGGGTGGTCAGTGAAGAGAAGCCACTGCTTTTTAATACTTTGGGGGGTTGTGTTTGTTTTGTTTTGTTGGTTGCATTTGTTTTTTGCTTGTTTGGGGTTTTTGTTTGGTTGTTTTTTTTCCCCTGTTGTTATTGTGTTACTTTTGTTTTCATTTGAAGAGTTAGCAGTGCTCCAGGCGTGTCTGTGTTAGAAGGGAACATACTTGGGGACACTTTCTGCGGTCAGTGATCCTTCTCATGGATGCCCAGCTGTTGTCTTGGGGAGGGCCGGATCAGAACCAGCCGAGAGAGGGAACTGTCACTGAGGTGACAGGGATAAAGAGGTCCACTGCTTGGATCCAGCTGCCTGGCTCTCCTTTGTTCATCAGTGCACACATACCTGTCTGTGCTGAGTCCTGCAAAGGGCACTGACTTTAGCCGGGTGACTGAAGTGCCTTGTTCACTCTGGGTTTCTTATATAAGGGAAGAAAGGTGTCTCCAGGAAGTAGCACACCTTAATTCACAACTGTATCAAATGCTTTTTATTTGCATATTTGTGCTACTAGGAATGAAACCTATGCTGTTTGAATAAATATTCTAGGTGCATTTTTATTAAAGTTATGCTGTGTTTAATGGGAATATTTGGTTTTGTCTTTTTTTTTCCCCCTGCAGCTGTGACTCTGAAAATAGGTATCTTGGAAATCCACTCAGGGGAACATGCTACTGTGAGTACTTGTATTTTTAATGTTATGTACTAAATTGGCTACATATTGTGTGATCATTTCATTTCCTCAGAAAATCAAAATGTTTTCCTTGAGATTTTTTTAAAGTTGGGCACATGGATATTTTGACTGAAAAATAAAATGGCCCACTGGGATTCTCTTGCTTTGTTCACAAGAATACAAATTAAAGTCTTCTAAAAGTTGGTTCCTTACACCTGGCTTAGAGGGAGGGACTGACCAAGCCGTGGGGTTATTCTCTGTATCTCAACATATGTGAATGAAAGGAATAGAAATCGTGTGCTTGCTTAAAAGACAGAATTTGTGGTAGGGAAATGCAAACAGGCTAAACAGCCCCATTCCCTGGGGACATTCAGAGTGGTTTAGCCAGTCTGCCTCCCGGGGACAGGGTACACAGCTGCTCTCCACCGTGTCATAAAACGATACTCTGTGTTGTCTCTGTGTTCTTAATGTTGTACAAAAGGTGCCTCTGGCAAATTTACTTTAAAGCATTACAGTTTTGATAGTCATAGTGAAAGGCCTGAAGGGATGAGAACGGTTATTACCCATGTGCAGAAATCCCTTAGTGAGCTCTGCCAATTTTGCTATGCCAATATCAGTGTTAAATAGTAATTTTAATCATCATAAAAACAGATGGGATGGTGGAAAACAGTTTTACCTTTTGTGACTTTTGCACGTACCTTCTCAGTGCCGGTCACGGGGTTCCATTTGTCTGTTGTTTCTAACATTTTTCCTGCTTCAAACTTGACTTTATGCATAAAGACATAACTCTGAACATATTTATAACATCCATTCTGATTTGTGGCCTTGTTTGTGAACGTTCATTTTAGAACATACACAAAAGCTCGATGCCTTAAAGATATTCTAAGATAATTTACCTAATAAAGGAATGTTTCTTGCCTTTACTAATCTGTCTTTCTCACCTTAAATGGTTTGTATCTGCAAGGTACGTTTTACAGAATAAAATAGACACTGGATGCTGACATATCTCTAGGCCTAAAACATTTATTCTTCTTGCCAACTATTAAAGACATTTTGGTGTGGGTTGTTTTGATTTTTATTTTTTTTCTCCGACAAGTGAAGTTCAAATATAATTCTTTAAACTAGAACGTGAATTTTAAATGTTGTAGACCAAGTTGAAAATATTCCCTGAAACGCTATCCTAAAGATACTGTTGATCAATAAACTCAATTCCATTTCTTGTTTCTTTCTTTTGATAAAAAATGCTTCTAATTTAAAACAGAAATTTCATTATTTAGAGGAATAAAGTTTTGTATCTGTATAATAATTTTTTTGTTTGTTTAAGGCAATATAAGTACATGAGAAGTTCATACTTTGAAACAGTGCTATACACAGACTATTTTGGATATGTGTGTCAATGTTTATTTGTCCTCTAAAAATAAATGTTATTACATTTAAGAGATGGAAAAGAAATGACAGTAATGAGATTTGTAGACCTCAGGCACCTCCATGAAAAACCTTATTTTTTGCTATCATGTTTCAGGCTGGGTCTATAAATCATGTTGGAGACAAATTGTACTATATTCAACATGCCCTTTCACCTTTCACTCACTACTATTATTTGTCTTCTGTCAGATTTCAAAATATTTTAAAGATATTGTTGTTTTGAAATGATAAATTTTTGTTTAATACTTTCAATCATCTAAGTACCAGATATAAGCAATTTTCAGAGTTATTTTATCTGGAGGTAATAGGGAGCCCATGCTAATTAAAAAGAACACAATTCTACTTTTCTTGTATTTAGTGGATGATGCATCATAAAGGGAAATAATCTCTTAATTTGTGGATAATTGATTGAAATAAGATCTCAATGACAACTGCTTATCAGCATAGTCCATTATCTGCTAAATTATGTATTAAAAATTTATATACATCATAAAGAGATGCTCCAATTTCTTATCTATAGAAGTATTTTAAAATATGGTCTTACCATGTTTCAGTTTGGTACAAGACACACATTTGGATGGTTATTTTTCTGTGCTTATTTCACTATTCTTTAAGAAACTTTTTCTTTAGAAACTTATATTGTCTCTTCACTTCTTGAAGTGAAGAATATTCTTATTTTTTTGCAAAACAGAAATAGTTATTGTTCAAGAGGAAGGAAAATACTGGCAAGAAATAAATTGTAGATACTTAGGAGCATCATAAGATTATGAGAAATAGAAGTTCTAGACACATTTGTTTCTGCTACTTAGAATCGAAATCAGTGGTACAAAAATAGGGATATGGGTAGTCATTCGCTGTATAGTTAGGATCTTCTGGAGGAAAGCTTTGAGTCAAATGCATGAGTTTAGCCACCTTCAAAATGACCAGTTTTAAGCTTTTAAATTTTGTGGGTTTGTTGTTTCTGCCCCCCCTGCCGCCACTTGTGTAAATACTGCCCTGAATTGGAATGGCAAAACCGTAGAATTCCTTACAGTCCTGAGTGTATGGATAACTTCAGTGTGATACGGCATGACCTCCATTCCTCTGTAACAGCCGAATGCGGATTGAGCAATGCTTGTTCCATAGAGGAGCTTGATGCAACTTGTGATGCTGTGAATATCCACTGCCCTGTAAAAGCTCAGCTGTTTCATCTCCTCCAGCTCGGCCCAGCTTACCTAGATCTTGCCTAGTCCTCTCTTCCCTCTTGCCTGTCATTGCCATCCTCCAGCCTAGGAAGGGGGAACAGGCAGGTGTTGGTGTAGGTTACTCATATTGACATCACTAAACTATTTAAGATAGTAAATAAATAGAGAGTTCACCAGTGGGGGAGTAGAGGTTGTTTTAGTTTCTTCCTTATTTATTTCCTTTCAGAGTGATGTAGGAGAGTAAGCAGAATATTAATGCTATACATGGGTCCTGTTGTGGTTGAAGAAGTGATCTGAGCACAAATGAAAACACAGAAGTACAAATGGGTCTAGTATGATGGGAAAGAATGTGGTTTGTATAGGAGGTAACACAGTGCAACATTGCAGGGACTATAACCTAAATACAGATACTGTGCCAAAAGGATCAACAGAGAGAGCAGCAAAGACATCACATCCTAGAGATGAGAGGAACAATTCATTAAACATCAGATTTCATTCTCATATGGTGTTTCAGAACATGGCAGCACCGGACAGGAGTAGTTTTTCTACTTTAAATTAGCAAAACTTAATAGAAATAGGGTGGGAAATGTGTCTTAGCCAGGGCATGCAATAGTGTTTTATCCAGATTGTGTGAAAATCATCACACGTGGCCTCTATAAAAGTATTTTCATTTCATTCTTCATGACCTCACTGTATTATTGAAAATGCACAACAGGGAGAACAAACTTCTCTGAGAGGAAGAGAATGAGAACAGGCCTCATAGATAAAAATCAGCAAACTATTGAACGTATAAGAAGGTAGGAGCAGCTGCCCAATGTTCTATGGATCCTAGTACCCTGTTGTCAGAAGTGGCTGCACGTAAATGTCAGGGGAGGGGTGTACAGCAAATGGACAAACATACAGTGGTAATTCTCTCTTCACATCCCACAATTTGCAGCTCAGGAACTTTGTGAGAGGAAGGATTTCTTGAGCTAAAAGTGTTTGATGGGCCATTGTTTTGAATTATCAGAGGAAATCTTGTGAATGGTTTCTTATACATAATAAAAAGAATATGAATGCAAAAGAAAGCTTTGTGATTTTAAAAGCTACAGTTTTGTTTGTCCATATAAATATCCTTGTAGGCTGAGTACAAATCTACTTCTGGATTGTGTCTGTATTTCTGGTAGGGAGGCTCTGTATCCTTAGGCCTTTCTGTTGGAAGCCAATCTTGCTGTGAATGATCAGATAGATGCTGATTCAATCTGTATAAATGAATTCTGAGTGGGGGCCAGAGATGGTTGTGCAGCTGACTTATGCAGGTACACAAACCATAAATATACCATTTTGTGGTGATGCATTTATATTTATTATTGTTACTGTTCTTTGGTATCCCAGATAGGGTGATGTATGACAGCGACACTGAGATAGCAAAGTGTGCATCCAAATGGGGGGATTAGTTCCTCTCATGTCAGCATTAGGAATACATTGCTGTCAGAATCAGAGCTCCTGGGTGCAAGGGAACATGCAGCAAAACCAGATGGTTTTAGACAGATTGGGAGGAATCACCAGGACAAATGCCACTTCTGTGATTTTTGACTTGGATAATATACAGACACAAAGCTTTAAATCATAAATGGAGACATAGTTAAACCAGTGTTCCAGAGAAGATGAGAGTTTAAATTTACAATTCATGATTTCTTACTATACAGAGGTTGAAATATAGGCTTGCTAACAATCACTTGTTTTGAAAGCATGTGATACTTTCCACAATAAACCTCTCTCAGCCAGCCGTATTTCTAGAGCCAAAAACTTTCCAAAATTTCTGGTTTGTGTACGTTATTTTGAGTGTCACCATTCCAATGCTACTTATCAAACAAGAAGTACAACTGATTCTAATGCTGCTACATGCAGAAGCATAAAAACTTACAACAAATCAGTCCTATGAGTGTTAATTCTATTGTTTGCCTAAATAGTTAGAATTTCCATATGAGCTGAGCACTCAAGATTTTCCCATTCCACAAGGAAAATTCCTAGCTAACACAATGCAGTTGAAAAAATGCATATGGTTTTACATAACTTAGTTTCTTATTCTTTTTTATCCTAAACCAAAAGGTTTAGAAGCATTTTTTAATTATTTCTGGGTACCACCATTAACAGTCAAGAATGGGGAAAAAAGAGCTTCTCCATTTGGTCCTGCAGACTGGCTCTTCTTCTAAAACAGGCAGCAATAGGGAGTTACAGGGAGTTACACTTTAGACTGTGAAGCTTTCAAGCATGCAAGAAGGTTTTCTCAGCAATGCACAGCCAGAATGTAGTCCCAATGCAATAAAACTGCAATAAATTAATAATTCTAATTAATCTGATGCTCATCTTTGGGCTGGACAGACAGTTTCATGGGGCTGTGACTGTCTATGAATTCAAAGGAAAATCAGGTGAAGCTGGTCTTTAACATTCAGAAGTGTATTATATATGCAGGGTAATGCTAGAAAGTTTCCCGTGCTGCAGTGCAAGCCCAGCTCACTTTTAGGGATTAGAATCTGACCTTTGAGAAGGATTAGAGAACCCACAAATTAATAGAACTCAGGAGGAATGGGTCAGCTGCAAAGAGAATTAAAACAGGGAGGGACTGAATGATTTGTAGCTTTTTATAGAGTTTAAACCTATTTATTGATCATGTGCCTCTGATGCAGATATTTGTTGGATTTACTGCCTTTAAAAAAGAGGAGGCCTGAATATCTGTACATGAAAAGGCTGGAAGAATGCACAAATATTAACTGTTTTCTAAGTTCTAGGTGTTTCCTTCCACAGCTCTATCTAATTTTTCTCTTAACTCAAAGTTTTATGAAAAGTGGTTTGTGGATGGCTTCATGCAGTGGCTCATCAGCTACTCTTTCATATGCTTTTTGCAAAGGAGGAGTATGGAAGGTCCATCTGCAAGAAGCCTTAAGGCTCAGGTGTACTACAGCACACTGGCACCACTGAGCTTTTCTAGTCAATCTCATGGACATGCAGGGAGGAAATAGAAAGCCAGAGAACACATTGCTAAGTTTAGTTTATATATTAAAAACTCCATTGTAATTAATGGTAGGAAAAATATTCATAGGTTGGTTTTTGTGTTTTTTTTTTTTCAAGTGGCTATTGGATAAATTTTATTAGCTGTTCTTTTTCTACTTCAAGTAAACCACAGGATAAAATATTTGATCTACTAAATATTTTGCAACTTTTTTTGGGGGTTGACCTGAATAATTGGTTTATGGCTTTACCATGCCATTCTAAACTCTGAGCCATAAAATCATATTGCTATCCTGTCTGTATTTATACCAAGGAAAAAAGCAATAGTGTTATGAGTTATAAAGAGATTCCCTCAGTATGTCAGCGACTCACGAAGATGAAGAATGATACTTTCATGTGCAAAATTGGTGAGGAAGTATGAAATGTACATTCAGTAAAAACTCCCCAGATAGTATCTGGTATCTGTGCAGGGAGCTGGGGACAAAGAAGGAAATTTTGCTCCTGGCTGAAGAGCCTCATAAGGATTCTCGCCCAGTCCTGAAGCTGTATTAGCCCTGTTACTGCTGACACACCAGGATTTCAAAAAGGGAAAAGCAAAGGAAAGTCTTAGTCCTTGCTTATAGTCCTTACCATTTCTTAAAGTAAACTTGTATTTTAATTTAAAACTTTCAATTTATATTGTTATGCAGTGTATGTGGTGCATGACAAAAATCCCAAACACTTGTTTCTTTTATCTGTTTTATTTAAAATTTATCTTCCTTGCCAAAAATTAAGAAGTCTACCTTTTGATACCTGGGCTTTAGACTGAAGGCTTTATTACTGCTTTAGAGGTGTTATTTAATATTTTTTCTTTCTGACTTTTTTTCCCCCCCCAGCAGAAGTAACTAGAAAAATGGCTTGATAGAGGACAGATTATTAAATGTAGATAATTTATGACAATTTCTAATGACTTTTTAGAAATATCAGCTCAATACTGTCTCAGAGCAAAATACAGTTTAGGCTTAACCTGATTTATTATGTTACAACTGTTATACTTTAATATAAAGGAGAATTAAAACTGTTAGAAGAAACCTCTCTAAATACTATGCTAAGTTTTATCTTATGGCCTAGCTGCCTTGTGAGTGGCACACTGAGATCTGCCATAAATCACTTCTGGGGCTGCTCCAGCCCTGCTGCTTGGAAATTTGCTTTTGTGAACGGAATCTTTATGCTTCCTTTCCCCATCGTTCTCCAGCTTTTGTGTCCCATGGATGGTAGCCCTGCTAAAGAGTTGTTGCCCCTGGATCCCAAGCAGGTGATCTCAGCAGCATTTAGCTCTGACCCCATTCCAAGATGGAATGTCTCCAGTGCTGTAACAGGACTTCCCACCCTTTCAGAGCTGCACTGGGTCAAAGCTGCAATGGCCTCCCTAATATCTTTCATACTAAACTAGCATGATATGGTTTTTTTTCCCCCCCTCCCCTCTTAAAGTAATGTGCAGGTTTTTCCTTTTACACCCTCAGAGAGGCTTTCACATCTGGCAGGAGAGGAACACAGTTACAGGATGGTCATGTGCTGGTCAAGAAATACAAATATGGCCCAATAACTGTTGCAACATGTAATGCAACGTGTCGCGAGAAGATACAGTGTGAGTGTGCGGAGGCAAACATGCTTGTATGTGCGTTCAGGGATGTGACATCTTTTATCTAAAAACTGTAAAAAAAAAAAGAATTATCCAGTAAAATGTGTACTAGAGGTGCCATAAAGCACTAGGTGGCAGACTTGTTATACTTAGAGGAAAATGAAACTCAAGAACATTCCAAGGAGAGTGTTTTAGAAGATAAATAGCAAGTAGCACTGTAAGTAAAACTGTTAGCAGGGATTTTCCAGATATTTAAAAATTATGTTGAAACTTAAGGGGCATAAACAATAAATCTTATTTATTGAAAGGGTGTTTGTTTTAGCTGGGTAGTGGGATGTGTACCAGCAGTTAGATGCTTTGCTACTGATTTGAGGAATTCATGTTTCCTTTTGGGACAACACTAATTTAAACTAAATACATATTGCAATTGTAAGACTGTCATGCTTGATTTAAAATAATGAGTTCCACCAATTACATCTAACAATGATTGACTTTGATAACAGACAGAAACAGTCTATATTGTTTATAAATACAGTAGCAATAATGGCTCACATTATCTTTTGAATATATGTGCTTATTAAAAAAAGTATTAAAAAAAAAAAATCTTCGTAGTGTTTGAAGATTCTAATGGAATGGGTTATAGTTTAAATCAGAAAATTTTAGGATGATTTGAGAAAAGATTAGCCTCAGCAAACCTGCTATTTCTGAACTTATAAAGAGCAACAGACAAGCAGAGTCTTTGCCCTGAGCTAAAATAACTGCACAAACCAACTGTCGCCTTCCAGAGAATGAAAGCAAAAACAACACCAAGAATCTGAAGCCTCTAATAAAGTATTATGGTCTCACCCCAGGCTCTGCATACGCATTTGCCAAATACCAGGTTGGCTTGCAGCTTTGTTGGACAGGCTAAGGAAACAGATTTGCTGCCAATCATTTTCAGATTTTTCTGTGAATTAGAGAATCTTTCCATGTATGTGTTTACTTCATCTTTTTTTTAAAATTATATTTTTAATGGGATTTCCTTGCTTAAAAACCCCTGTATTTTTAAAATAAAGACTATTTGCTTTTTCTGATCAATTTTACTCATGTATCAGTGAATTTACCAACTGGCATCCCCTTACAGATATTAATTAATACCTTTTGCCAAAGTAGGCAAAATCAATTTAGTGACTATTCATTTAGAAATGCTACCCTATCTCTAAAGAAGATGGGCACTACCCTGGACAAACTAGCTTTGCAACTGCTCAAGGAAAGAAACAAACGTGTTATAATGTATGCAGATAAAAGTCTGAATTAGGGGCCTATTGCATAAGTCCTAATAATTTTTTATACTTTTTTTTTTGCAATGCAATATGTAGTATTACAGTAAAATACCTAGTAGTGTAAAATATGACTATTTATAGAACTGTAAAATTTTAAAAAGCTCGATGAGGCAAGAGTGAGAGAGACTTAGTGGCTTGGAGACCTCCTTCAGAAGACATACTTTACTTTGTAGGGCACTCCAGCCCTTGTGTGAAGCAGTGTTTTAAATGAGAAGGAAACAATTTCAAGTATCTACATATATACAACATTTTATTTAGTTCATGTATTGAACTGGGATTCGTAGGAGTGAATATTTTCTCTGTCCTTGCTCTGTGTATTCAGTGTGCTCTGTGTGTGTGTGTGATGCCCAAACACGTCCTAAAAAACAGGACCTGCCACTCCGCAAACACCTGGGAGGCCTTAGAGCTCTCCAAGCCTGGAGCTGTAAGAAGCAAACAGCATAGGAAAGGATCTGTCAGTGTCCCTTTGCTTTACCCTGTGAGAGTGAAGTGAAAATGTTTGTGGTGGTTTTACACTTGCATTGCTTCCCATGCTGACTTCCCAGGGAAAAGAGAATTCTTGATCAGTGGGAAAGAGCTATAGTGAAATATGAACCAATTGAAACAGGAAAAAACAGCTCCTGGCTGCAATAAGTAAGTGTGTTATGGTATGTGGGAGAATTCGTGTTGGTTCCTTGGACTGGGAGTTCTTGGCCAAACTAGTGCATTATTCCATCTCAGCTGGGGTACTTTGCTGGCAAATATGAAGCACTTGAGGACAATTTAGCCGCTTCCACTGTTACAGGCTGAACACCTGGGGCAGATGTGCAGTCAGTGTCAGACACTGTTCAGGTGTCCGGGGTCCTGAACCACCTCACCTCAGCACCATGTTTGTAAAAGTCGAGAGAGGAGTCAGGAATGTTCCCAGCTTTAGAATTAGTGTTGGGAAGCCCTTGCAGAGGGGCTCTTGTAGGATCATTTAAATTAATTGAGGGTCATTTCCATCTCAAGACGATGACAAAGCTTTGAATTATATAAACTTTAAGAAAACTTATACTAGCTTAAATATGGACATTGTCAAATTCAACTCTCTGACTGGGTAAATCAGCTCCATTTCAGCATATTGTGAGGTAGCCTATGAGTCCTTGGTATTAATTTATTGCCACCTTTTCTTAGCTTGAATTGTGAATATTGTTTTAAAATATGTTCCAGAAATATAACCCATTGACAGAAAAGTGTAATTTGGTAGTCACTTGATATAAAGGGTAATGCTGACATGAAATGGAAGAGCAAACTGTGTGAGGTCAAAAAGCAGCAGTGTACACTAGCAGAATAGACACAATAGCAAACTAGACATTAAGGGTAAGTTGAAAAATGTATCTGTCAAAGAGTATGAAGATACACTGGTAAAGAAGTAATATATATGTATTTGATTTGTCTTTTTATGTTATGGGCAAATAAATATACTTTACTGTGTTAGCCCCTTAAGGAAATGCCATGGCCATCAGAATAATTTTGGAAAAATGACAAGCAATGCAAGATGTGGGAAGAAAATTCTTAAAAGGGCAACAATATCACATTTTTTTTCCATCAGTGAAATGAGAATTTTAGAATTCTACTCCTTGTTGAGGAGAAATAGGTACTGCTTCTGTAAGTGTCATGAAAATATGGCTAGAGAGATTTTGAAGTGTTCGAGCCTTTCATGGTGCTAAGGAATGGCGAATGAAAGAGAAGATGGAGAGGCCATTATTAGAGTGAACAACAGACTAAATGGAGGAAAGAGGAAAATGAAAATGCCCCAAAGAAGCCAATGTATGACTGCATCACGCAAACATGTCACTTCGTGTTTATTGGCAAGGATTGCCTACCACAATCTGTGGTCTGTGAAGGTCAGTGGTAGATGATACGAGCAATCAGTGCTTTTCAAATACCAAGAGCAAACAGACTGTCAGTATTGCTGCAGTTTGCTGTTCTTTTTACATGCTAATTCAGTTCCTAGAAAAGCTGTGTCAAAAAGTTTGTGCCTGATACCTGTCAAAAAGTAGTGGCAAGTCTCAATTGGTGTGTATTAAGCTAATCATCTGGAAAAAACACCCCAAACATGCAAAACAATAAAAGAGGAAGAGATTTGCACATTTCAGTTAGCAGCACTTTCCTTGCATGGCCAAAAAAAGGTCATGAATTAATGAAAGCACAGCTGTATCTAGTTCCTGGTTTATAGAAAAAAATAGTGCTAGGAAAATATAATATTTCTTTTATTGTCTGGCAGCTGTTTGAGGTGGAAATTGAGTTTTCCCAGTCCCTTTCAGAAAGGAGTCAGTGAGCCCTGCTGCAGTGGCCAGTGTTGCCTCTCGGAGGCAAAGAATAAATCTGCTCTGAAGGATGGGTGACTGCATTGGGGTTGAGGAAAACAGCCTTGGGGACTCCATTTTTCCTTCCTCTGTTATTTCAATTTGCTTATTTTAACCAAATTGTTTATTATTTTGTGTGCCTGACTGCCAGTCCTAAGAGCCAAATTTGTAGGAAGGGGGGGAAGGTTCATTTTTTCTCAAGTTTGTCACTCTATATTTTATTCCATACTAAAGGTAGAGGTATTTCCTGCTATCTGTTTTAAAGGCCGTGTAAACTGGTTTAGGAAATATTACAGACAGGTAATCTCATCTGTGAAAATTTGGGATTTTAATATTCCTTAGATATTTTTTCCTGAAGTAGCACTCAGTTCTTAGCCTGAGCAATGATATTACTGGGTGAGCGTGTTTTTATTGAAGTCAGCAGATTTTGCTTTAAACACCCCTGATGGTGTTTGAAATGAAAAAGTGCTTGTATGACCTCCCCTTTTCAAAGTTGTAATGCAAAGGTGTTTCTACTGTATGGAGATTTAACATATTCTATTTATTAAAGTAGAAGTACTTGTTGTAATTTGTGACTTTAAAGCAGAGGATGCTTCTCAGACATCATTTCTGTCCAATATAAAGTGTGTATTTCCTGAAAGGGTTTTGGATTTATTTGCTATAAGAGATTCTCATTCTCAGAACTAACACATTAATGTGGTGTGAGAGACAGCAAAGAATATCAGCAAAGTTGAAACATCTCAACTTCAAGTTATATTGCATACTTTGTGCAGGTCACGTGGAGTTGAGTAACATGGGGTATGTTCTGACATTTGGGCTGTAGGTTTAAGGTTTCTTAAGCAAAGTTCAGCTAAATAATGAGAAAAGGGAAGGAAGAGAGTTTTGAAAATGTTGAGGTATTACAGGAGTGGCTTATCTGTGTGTATTCATAGCCAGTTTACAAAGTGAATGTTCTGTCTTCTTGTAAGGCCTGATTAACCAGAAGTTGCTTATTTAATTGTTGAGATCTGTGTTCAGTTATTTGAGACTCAGGATAAAAATTCTGCTAATAATCCACGTAGAAGTTATTGTGGGACTAAACTGTGGCTATTCTGCATTTATAGCAAAACTTGAGCACATACATATACTTTTGCCATGCCCGTATTATGGACATTGATCCATGTATCAATGAAAGTTTTTTAAAATCAATTTATTTCTAAAAGACAATGAAGTACATTGTTTTAGGGATTTTACAATAAACTGAACATTAAAAGAGCAATATTTAAAGTAACATGAAAATCTGACTGCTTCCATATGCCATATGACAAGAAACGTCCTCCTTTGATAATAATACATGAACTCAAACAATAATTTAACGTTGCTGTTTCTTAGATGTGCCACTTCTGTTGTCAGAACAAGCAGATCAGAGATCTCTTCAGTGTGTATAGACTATATAACTAAAGAAAAAAATTACAATCAGGTTAGTGAGTATTGATGCTAGGCTGTTGGAAAATGATGTTGCATGTTACAGTGGCAGTATTAAGGAGTGTTATAAAGGTGGTGATGTATTTAGATCACTATGAAGAAAATTTCATGGAGAGAGAAATTTGAATTTCTCCCATAACAATTTCAATGAGTTTTTTTTCCTTGGTTTTGTTTTGTTTGTATTTTTCTCCTACGTTTCTAACACTTCAAAAACATTACAAGAATTAAGGTATTACGAAGACTCTCCATTGGGGCAAAAGTACATTTACTGAGCATTCCCTCCTATCAAATAATAACACTTTGGACAAATAATAGTGACTGTGCCATGAGTTTTGAAGTGCTCCATCATTGGATACATTGTGAATTTTTTCTAAAATAGATGCTTAAATACCTACCAGTTGGGGCACTCACTTTTCTTTGTTGCTGCTTCTTTTACTAATATTTTGCTCATAATTCTCTAGTAACTCTTTGCCAGGTTTATAGACCGTGGTCTTGAGCAGGGCTTGAAAAGGGGCTGTAGTTGTTCACTGAAACCCCATCAGTTGTTCCAGTGTTTTCGGTTAAGAGTTTGATGAAATATCTAGGGGAGGAAAAAATGAGATCGGTCTGTGGTTTAAAAACATCATGAACATCATCTTGAGCTTGTGTTGAGACTTCAGGTAATTACACATGTGCCTCAGTTTTTAGATCTCAGTAGCACATCTGCACTTGTTTGCTATAACATTTTCATCCCTACATATTTACTTCTGTGTCAGTTACGGTGAGATGCATCTTGCCTGACTAGCTTTTTGACACTTGCATGTCCAAACTGAATTAACCTTCTAGGTATTTCTATATTCAGTAAAGAGAATCAAGAGTTACTCTTCTGAACACAGTGCATACCTGTCTTAGAAAGAGATCACTCGTCTTCTGAAAGTTTAGTCAATATAGAGTAAACTTAGACAATTAGCAAAATTTAGCTGAATAACATTGTAATATAGGTCATATTTTTCTGTATCTGGCCCTCCCTTAGCATCCAGCCTGACAACTTATTAACCTTTCCAAACAGCAGCTGAAGATTTCATAAGATAAAAGATTTCTGCTTAAAATAAAATTTAGGTACCAAATTTGCTGATTGGGACACTAATCCCTTTGTCTTTTTTTGGGCTTTTTAGCCTAGTACATTTTTCTAAAGTCCAGTAAAAGAAGCAATGAATTGGTATCACTGTGCGTTTTCAAAGACTTTTAACAAAAATGAAATTCTTTCTCACATGCTCTTTCTTTAAATGGAAAAAAGGCATATAAATAGTAAGTACTGGGGTATTTTGAAGCTCGTTGCGCTCTGATTACATTTAACAAAATGCAATTTTTTAGTCAAGACTTCACAGTAAATGACTTTTTGTTTTATCACAATGAACAAGTAATGTCAGACACCAACATATTCAGTATAACAATGGAAATGAGGCAGTGGATGACTGCTAGATACAGAAGACAGAGGCATGAATCAGGCAGCTGCTCTGAAAGTTCAAAATAATTATCCTGACTGAAAATAGGTCTGGTGGTAACTCCCCAACTTTGGTGTAATACAAGCAGAATTTCTTTTGGTCACAAGTGAATATGACTTATAGCATTTGGTAATGGAGTTTGGTTTCAAAAGCAGCATTTGTGCTGATAGAGAGGAGTATGAATAATTCTGTTCTCAGCAAACTCTTGCTGGAAATAGAGAACAATCACTAGAAAGAGTAGGAGAGAGACAAACTGCCTGTGCAATGAAGAGGTGAGAGTATGAGTTTTAGAATCAGCATGAATAGACAGATCCTTAAATAGAAAACTGTGGAAAGACTGACTGTGATGAGGCTGAAGTTGCAATCGTGAGGGAGGTTCTTACAACTTTAAGTGAGTCCAAGAATTAAAAATGGAACAAACCTGGATTTTTGAGGGTTCTATTTACAAAATAGAACTTGTTATTAATTATTAGGGGGGAAAAAGTGAAAAACCCTCTCACCTAACATTTATAAAATGGGATAATTAGGTTGTAGCTGGGATTGAGACTGTGTTGTGAGGGAGTCTGGTTTCATGCTCTTTTGTATGTCTGGCTGGCATATATTGCAGTACTTACAGCTTAGAACTTTTGCTAAACTTTAAATTTGGAATTAAAATGAATAGATACATTCCTCGGAAATTCTGTATATGTGTGAAAGTCTTTTCCCATTTTGTTCAATTTGAGAAATGTCTTTTCAGAAACCGTGACAGGAGCCATGGGAGAATGGCCAGTGACCAAAGTTAGAAAAGCCATGAATATGTCCAGTTATGTGTGTTCTTGCTCCCCTTCTGGGATCCCAGGATCATTCTTCCCTCTTGCAGAGAGAGGTAAATGAACTGGGATGCTCTCTTGGAATGATTTGGTCAAAGGTAAAGTTAGCTCAGAACCAAAATGGTTCTCTACAATTTACTCCGGCCGGATTCTTAAATTACTTAATAAACCCCCTTTCTTTAAATATACTGTATAGGCAGTGGGTGCAGGGAAGTGGAAGAATTAAGGTTGCTGTCACAATTAACTTTTTATTTGCTTCATTATTAAGGCATGATTGTACAGCTTTTAATAACATGCATACTTGCTCCCAAGGAACTTTCCCTGCACAATGCACTGAATGAATTTTTAGGGAATGAATCAGTGATAATGTAATGGAAAGATGAATGGATGTTCTTTTCCTATTTTGTTGTAAAAGTGGAAAGAATTACAATGAATGATGGAAGGAACTGCTAAATAAAAATGCTCATATGTAGTGTTACGTAATTCAAAATATTACAAAAAACCAAACTGTAGGTATTTCAAATTGGCTGCTCTTGTTTAATGGATGGTTTTGTCCTTGGTCTCTTCGTTTCGTTTCCTGTCCTCTAAAATGGGACTGATAATGTCTTCTCATCTACAGCAGTGTTGTAACAAATTCATTAACTTTTCTGAAGAACTTAGAAAATGATAGTGATGAATACTGTAGAAAGCCACTTTAGAAATTAATTTCATCTTTAGAAAAGGGCTTGTGTAGCATGTAGTAAATGAGGCATGGGCCCAACACTGAGTACTGAACATAGAACAAAGTGTTGAATAGCTGCCCATTAAGTGAGCACTCACCCAAAAATAATTCACAGGCACCCTTGATTGTAGTGCTTCATTTTACAGTTTTAATACTCATCTGTAACATAGCTTTTCATATATAACTTTATTACTAATTTATACTAAACATATTCAATTTAATTTCCTTTTTTAAAATAATGATCAGTGTAATTATGTATTCTCACAGAGTTCTGGTGGCTCTCAGAAATACTAAGGTGCTTCTGTCTGGCCTTTGTTCATTTGGGAATATTCTGCCATTTTAGAAACAAAGATTTTCTTCCACTACAAAAGTTTGACCACGGGAATTGGTCTATTCCTTGTTGGATATAAGGATAAAACTTCCATATTAAACTATTTTAGCCATATCAAAGCCATGGACCTTCATGAAAGAAACAGAGTGGTTTCTTGAAAATTAACAGCAATACTAGGGTTAAAGAATGAAATTGTTTTGAAATTTATTTTCCTCCTTTAATTAATCGTCTTTCTTCACCTAATTATTGTTGTGTTCTCACATATGCTCATTACTGGCATTTTGAATTGATTTTAATGATTCCTTTCGACTGTGAAAGCAGTCAAGGGTTTTGAAAAAGTCAAAATAGAGATGTGAAAAAACTCAATAACCATAAGTCCTTGTTATATTTGACCATTGACGATGTCAAGATGGTATTGTGGTCTTATCTCCCAGCATTCTTTTTGTGCTTCATTCAATGATTTCAAAGACAAAATGAAACATGTGGATGCTGAATCCTGTGTGGGGAGGAATTAAGATCTGAGCCACGTGCTCAGGTTTTGTGGAGAGATTCCTATGTCCTCAAGAACTTTTCCTGGGAAACTTTAGGCACAAAAAATTCAGGGAGTTTATAGATTATAGGCTAGAGTGGGGCTCTTTAAATTCTGACTGGCTGCTGCTTGAGCTGCCTGTATCTTACATCAGATTTGAGATGAAGGTCTTGGCTGCATATCTGAGCCAGCAACACACCAGGCATTTTGGGGTCATTGGTACCAGCACAAAGCAGGAAAGGGAGGATTGCTGTTGTAATGTGACAGTGCCTGTGTCTCTTTCTCTTGCCCATTTGGAGGAGGGAAACTCTGAATGTCAGTTTTTTGGGGTTTTTAAAAATTATTTCAAACATAATATGTGCAAAAATGTAAATATGGAGAATATAGATGATATAAATATACTGAAGTATTGGATATTAAGAATTTAAGAAAACAATCCAAAACTAAGACGGAACTGCCTTCTATGCATTTCCAAAAGGTTGGGGATATGTTAAAGGGTAACCAGCTGTTACAGAAATGGTGTTTCAGGTAAATTCTTTTTCAGTTAGCTTTTTCAAAAAATAACTAAAACTAAAAAGGACAGTCATTCTGTATTGTTGTTAACATCTTTCTGTAGGTAAGGGAAGAGTCTGTGCAGTGTTGAAGTTAACTGCATAATCTATTTGGAAAATCATTACAGCTAATTGACACTTGGTGAATTTAAATTGCGGTGAGAATTCAGTTTAGATTGAGGAAATACGTTTTTAAAAAAGGTGGGATTCATATTTTAGATTTTTGTTTTGTTCTTACAGAAAAATAAAAGAGTCACTAAAATGAATCAGAGTACACCAATGGTAATTCTTGAGAATCAAGCATTTTCTTTAATAATCTTCTGAAATAATTCTCTAAGTATTTTTTTGGGGGGATGTTAATGGATGGTGATAATATTTTGATTTCTACCTCTTATGAAAGGGTTATTTAAATATATTTTGTTTTCAGAGTTCACCAGATTTTGAAAGCAGTTTTAAAGTCTTTATTTCTTGAGATCAACTAAAAGAAAACTATAAGATTGCTTTTTTCAAGTGTTGCTCATATGGCAGTTTGATGATTGTTTAGTATTTGTTATCTTTGTGCTTCCGTTGTCATCTCATGCTACAATATAAAGGGAATGAGATTTTTTTAGCTTCTGTTTGTATGTGACCTAAATTTCTCTCCTAATTGAAGCATTCCTTTCTGTCTGTGTCTTCATAGATAGAAACACTTCCGCAAAGTCTCATGTGTTTATGTAAAGGGTAAAAAGTACTTATGGTGGCTTTTTAAAGGTTTAAAGTAGAAACAAAAACACATGGAGTAGACTCTCAAGCTTCTTTAAATTCTGATTGTAAATATGCACAACAATATATATCCACAGGATATACTGAATGTACTTTTAATAGCTGTTTCTACATTTAGCTATTACAGATTTGGCTACAGACATTTAGCTATTGAGAACAGGTTGTACTCTTAGAAATGAATATTGGTTAAAATTTTGTATTTATTTCTAGACTAAAATGTCTAGTTTGAATGGCACTGTGAACTGGGAGATCTGGTATGATGTACTGTGTGAGTGCTCAGTTTCTGTACCCTTAGGATATTTTGGCATGTATTATGTTTAGGGTTATGTTCAGGAGGAACTCTGGCAGTGGGAAGGCTGTTGTGCCTGCTGCAGTCTGTAGAAGGTGAAGCCTTCTGGAGGAGAGGAGGTGGTATTTTTCCTGAGAGCTGCTGCATCCATGTGTGGAAGAGTCTACTAAGGTATAGAATGAAACAGATGGAGAGAGTGGGGAAGGATGAGGCAGCAGAAGGATGCAATGAGCAGAGGACAGTCTTCTTTACGATCCTTTTCCATTTCTGCTCTCACTTTGAATTTTCTCTTACATTAATTCTACTAATCTATATTCTATTGCAATCTAACTTTAGAGACTTCCAGAAATTGGCCATCTCAAACTTAATAGCTCCAGACATATCTGTCTTAAAGTTTTGTGAACCTCACTCCAAGCTATGAAAGTTCTCCAGCATACTTTTGCAGTCCTCAGAAAGATGGGAAGCAATGTTTGCTCAGTGTCAGTTCTTTCATTTGCACCTGACTTCATTTGCACTGTTGACTCCCATAGCTGCTTTTAGGCAGTGCTGTCAGCTTCATTCAAGTCATCCACACTTCAGGCGTCTTCCCTGAACTGGAATAGTCTGCAGAGAGAGAAGTATTTCTGCTTTGCAGCATCTGCTCTGTGGCCAAGGTAGAGATTTAATGGTTTGTCCTGTGGCAGGTCTCTGTGGAATTAAAGACCATAATTTGTGTTTGTTAGTGCTTCTGGACAGTTTAGTGAAGATCTTCTCTTCCCAGTTTGGAGGGCTGGCTTGGTGTAAATTAGAGCTCCTTTGGCAACTTTGAAGAATCCCAAGACAAGTTCATGTGTTGGCTCTCAGAACTGCTCTTGAATAGCACAAGTTGTGTTGCTCAAGGCTTTTGAGTGCCACCAGTGAGATAACGGGTGAGATAATATAATGATCTTTGGTACTATTAATGGAATATCTAATTGATTAGCCATTGAATACTGCAGTAATTAATTAATAGCATGACAAAATACTTTGGGATATCGTGGGTATAAAAGGCTAGCAAGTATTGTTTTTCAAAATTTACTGTTTCAACTGGATTGTAGGCAGAAATGCAGTAAAAAAAAGTGGAAGTATTTTACTTATTTGTTACAGATGCTGAATTTATGAGGGACTGTGTAGTTTAACATGTTTTGTCAACGTAAGGACTTTTTCTGCATTGCTTGAAAAATAAGTTCATATTTTCTTGGCTTTTATCAAGTAAAACATAAATTTAAAATAATGAGAAGGAACAACAAAACCAAGGGGGGAAAAAAAGGAATACTGGGGTTTTAAAAGTAAATGACTGAACTTTTTTAAACTTGTATGCAGAAGAGCTGTTCATTCATATGACAGGGAGACAGGAGTCCCCTGTCTATTCAAAATTTTGTCTTGTGGTGGGATCTGCTGGTTTTTTGGCTGATACTTTGCATCTCTGAGAGGACACAATCTGGAAGCCTGTAGCATATTTAAGGGGTAATTTCCTATATTTTTTGAGCAATTTAATGATACGTTTTCCAGTAGGCTTGTCTACACTGCTTCTTGCATCTTGTGGCCCTTCTGTAGCCAGAATTTCTGTAGGAGTGCATTCTGTGGTGCTGGTCCACCATACCTTTGCAATAAATCTTTGCAAAGATTCGTGCTAAAGCAGTCATCTGTCTTTTGTGAGACTCCAAGTTGACCAGATCAGGAGATTTAGCATATCTTTACATAATCCCTAACCTTTTGGCCTTGCTACTCATGATTATTAAAGGGTTTATTAATCCATTTAGTAGGGGTCAGTCTCTATTTGCCATCTTTTCCTGCCCTGTTACCTTTAAATATGTTCTGGTGCAATAGTAATCTTACTGTTAAACATATAGATATGGAACAATGAGACTTATTAATTAGACTTACATAGCTATAGAAATGTAAAGTAGTATTAATAAATAAATGGGGTGTTTTAATATAAATTTAGTCATCTTTTGCTTTCGTAAGCTTACAGAAACCTGATCAAAACTTGTTATCCAAGACATCTAGATCAGCTCATTCTTATTTGAATAATGGAACTGTGATGGATAATAATAGATAAAGCGAACTTTTCCCCTTGAAGGTCATGGTAATTCTTTTTGTGTAACTCCTTTGTGGGTCCCTTCCAACTCAGGATATTCTATGAACCTTTACTTTCTACTTTTCCTTCCACACTGAGTATGAAAACCAAACCAAAACAATCAAACCAAACCTATTTTTTGTAACTGTTAAGATAACAGAGCGGGCTGCATTTGTGCTTCATTGACCAACAGGCTTTTTTCTCTTTCTCTGTCAGCCTTCCCATGGGATACAATAGTGTGTTTGTTCAGATGATGTGTTGCTGCAGAAAAGGTGATTGTCAGCAGTAAGCAAACTGTTGAGTCCTAGAAAAGGCTGACACAACTTTTTTCTGCTTTGACTTAATCTTTCACTCTCTTTGTATTTACTGATTTTGTTTTTATGATCACATATTTTTCCCTTGTAACACACTGCTTGTGTGGTGCTGGTGACTAGCAGAATGTCACCAAGACAGGGATCAAAATACTACTAAAAAATGATTCACTGGGATGTAGCATCAAATATGACTTGCCATACTGTAGCCATATTTTAACATGCATAAAATAATAATCTGAATCATATACACTTACCATTCACCTTATTTCCTTTGACAGACAGAAAAAAATAGTCTTTTCATCCCTTTAGAGCTGTGATGGTCCAAGATTTAGAATATTTAATTTGTTAGATCTGAAGATTTGCGCTCATGTAGCAAAACCTTCAAGATCCATCCACCACACTCACCTCTGGATCACAACTTCTGTTGAACAAGGCTCTGTTAACACCATTTGCATCTGTGAGGGCTCTGCTGATTCTCAGCTCTGCCTGCACTGAACATTTCCTGCAGGGATTCTACACGGCTCCCTCTGTGAATCGCAGCGTTTCTGGTGATGGGGCTTTTTCTTCCATGAGGAAAGTGCTGGAAACCTGCTCGATCTGATGAATCTGCTTCTACTCCTTCCCCCTGCAGAAAAGTTCCTTTTCAGTCATTCCTTGAGCTGTGACCCAAGTAAGGGTTAGTCTCATTCCTTCAGCTTCAGGAACACAACAGGATAGCTGAAAACTCCTGTCTTCTGACTCGTCCCAATCATTTTCTGCTCCTTCCAGGAAGAGTTAAGAATGGTTTGGGCTGTCTGGCTATTTCTCTCTTCTGCACCAATGCAGCTCTAGTGGGCTGTTGGTGTGCAGTGACAGAGAGTGCATGGGGCTGCCTGGCAGGCTCTGTTCCATTCACAGGTTGAAAGGAAAATGTGTAGAATAAATGCTAATTAGAAGTGAAGTTATAATTTTTTTGAGCAGCTATTTGTTCCTCTTGTATGGAAAGTTTATATCCCTTGCCACTTAACAAAATTGCTTAAAATCCTGGCGGTTTAGAAAGGAAACACTTGATGGTCCCGTAATTTCTCTTACAAGTTCCGTTGTGCTATTTATTCACAGTCCTGTTTGCTATGGTATCGTGCCTTCCTACTGTATAATTTTAGTGTAGATGCAACTTTTTTTCCAAAATTTTTAAACCTAGAATTTCCAAAGTTGGGTTATGGTGGTGGAGCTGGTATAAACCACTTATATAACACAGTAAAACATGTGACTGTAATAAACATTTAAATGCATTTTGAACAGAATATTTGAATAATTATTTCCGAGTAATTTTAGGGAAATGATAACACACTATTGACACTTGATACTGTAATTTGGAGTCATTATGTCACAATGAACGGCTATTTCAAGTTATGTGTCATAACTATTCTGACTCCATGATAGAATTTATTGCTTAATTTAGTTATTTTTTTCCTAATTTTATTTTTTTGGTTACTGCTTCACTTTTTTTTTTTTTAATTGCCTCAAGACATTACGATGCAAATACTTAAACAGTGAAATGCATGTAATTCTGACTTGTAGATTATTCCATGAATTTTAAGATAAATGTGAATGTTAAATTTTTAGGTGCTTGCGTAACATATAATTTATATGTATACGCTTTATTTTATTATTCTTGATTTTTGTTTTGCCCACAGACAGCCTTTTGATTGATTACCAGTTTACCTTCAGCTTATTACAAGAGGATGATCGCCATCACACTGCCATCAACTTCATAGCAAATCCAGAACAGGTCAGCAAATGCTAATAACTTGAGTTAAGTTTTAGAGGGTCATGATTAGTATTTCCATTGTATATGACATTGAATAAAGTTTTCCCAAGTGTCTATAAGGTTTTAGAGATAGGTCAAATCTTTTTGAGAGCTGAAAAATTGTTCATGCACGTGTTGAGAAAACTTTGTAAATGGTCGATGTACTTCAGCTCTGTCAATACTCTGAAAAGTTATCAGTTGGTTTATTTTATTTGCTCCCATGAATAAGTTTTAGTATCTTCCTGAGGTGAATGAAAGGGGCACACCCTTCAGTTAAGGAGTCTTTTTTAGATGAGGAAAATAATTTTTAGCTTGTGATTAAAATGTACATATTTGCCATCCTTTTTTCCCTTCTGTTTCATAGAGAAAATGATTGCATTATTTTTAGCAAAATCTAAAAAGATAACTGGTGAAGTTGTGTGTTTCCTTATTCCCTGTTCTTACTGAAGGAAAGAAAGAATTGCCTTTGGCAGAGAATTATTACCATTTCTATTTCTGTTTAAGATGAAAACCAGGAGATAATTAAAAGGTGTATTCAGTGAAGTGCTATAGTTATACGCAGTACATTCTGATATATTTTGTTAACTTTTTCTTTCTTTTTTTTTTTAATTTAGTCAAATAAAAATTTGGATATATCAATTAATGCATCAAACAACTTCAACCTCAATATTACATGGTCTATAGGTTCTACAGGTGAGAGTGAATTTTGATATGATTACTTTTTCCCCTACGATTTCATGATCCTTGAAGTTATTTTAACCTGATTGCCTCTCTGTTGCTAATTCTGATAATAAAACTTTACCAAATATGTTCTTTTGCCATTATCATTATGCCATTATTAATTATATTATTTAAACCTCAGATGATAATTTGCAATCTGAATAAAGCTTCATTAATATGTTGACTTTCCTATTCAATTAAAACTACTTTGGTAGGAAAAGCTTGTACCCTATTTAAATTTTTAGAATGACTGTGTTATGAAATGTTGTGATTTTAATTAAGATAAATTGCTTCCTTAACCACTGCAGAGACTGAGATTTTATTTCTTTGTTTCAGTGTTCAAGCTAAAAATTTAATTATTAACCTTAACATTGATATCCAACAATAAAGTTCTTCTGTGTATGCTGATAAAAGGAGCTGCTTATCTATTTTTTCTCCAACTTTGAACCCCATTGCTCTTCTTTGTTTTAAGAAGAGGGAAGAGAAGCTTTATTTAGGCAGTTATTCTGAATTGGTTCTATTGACTTTCTGAAAACAAATCCAAGGAGAAGCATGATGCTTAAAATGAAGTCATAAAAAAAAAAAAAAAAAAGTCTTTTTAAAGAAGGTTCAGAGTTTGTCTTAAACTCGTGACTTTCTTCATCAATGAAATTCTGAAGTGTTTTAGCATTCCATAGGTAGCAAATTCTCTTTAATCCTTTGTTTTAACTTAGCACAGTCATCCATGGATTTGCAAAACATGATAAATGTGTATTAGTAGTTATCTTATTAACGTTTTCACGAACAGTTAGAACTCTACAGCAACAGTGTAAGGTGTGGACAAGTTCACTTTCAGGTTTTAATGAGCTATGAGTTTTTACTGAAATGAGACATAAGTTATAGGGGAAAGTTTATTATCTGTTCAGCTGACCATAGCAACATTCTTCTAAAATTCATGTAACTACTGTCACTTTTATGATTCCTATATAATCTTTTGAAACCAAAGCAACTATTTCTGTGAATTTTCTGTATGTATATTAAATATACCTAATGTGCCATGTAAACTATAATAAGGGGTTATTAAAGTTTTACAGTGAAGATACCAAAAGTAATTAAGAATTTAAGTTTCTCATGCAAATTTACTTTGGCACCTTTAATGTTGATTTGTCATAAATATGTATTGGGGTTTTAAATATTTTTTTAGCTGGTACAATATCTGGAGAAGAGATTCCTGTTGTTTCCAAGGCTAATATTAAGGAATACAGAGACAGCTTTTCCTGTGAAAAATTTAACTTTCGAAGCAACCCAAACATCACCTTCTATGTCTATGTCAGCAATTTCTCCTGGCCAATCAAAATACAGGTTAGTGACTCTTTTGGGCTTAGAGAGATGTTGTTATTTTATCTTTACATTTAATGTACATTTAATGCTTTCACTCCTACAGAAATTATACAAATAGCATTATTTGCATGCATTATTTCTGTGAATAAGGATTATATTAAAATGCCAATCATATGATTTTAAAGCCAGGCTGGATGAGGCTTTGAGCAACATGGTCTAGCGGAAGGTGCTGGGCCCATGGCAGGGAGGTGGAAACTAGAAGGTCTTTAAGGTCCCGTCTAAGCCAACCCATTAAATAATTCTGTGCTTTTGCTTTCAGTAGTGAATCAGATTTCAGCCTGTCAGGTTTAAAACCTGAAGTTAAAATTATTGAACATATGTGTTTCTTTGTAGTAGAACTTTAGCATTTAGATGTGAACATAAAACAGGGTACACAAATATGTGTGTACCTGGATATTGGAGTGCAATCTTTTGTTAATGATTAGCTTTCCTAGCCTCTGATTTTTTTAAAATGTTGAATGACTGTATCCGATTGCAATATTACAAAACTTCAGTCAAGACTAAGTATATTTGATTAGAATTTATGTTCTTTGACTTCATTGGAATCAATTTCATTCAGTATTTTCTGGAGTACAGAGATACTGTGCAGTGGCGGACTCAAAAAAATCAATGCAATCATGATTCCTCCTTGGCCTTCGAAGTTCCAGCAATATTTATGTTTCACATTCCTAGAGCTGCATTTGTGAACAGTGTGTCCCCTGCATCACTGAAGGAGCTTCTTATGTGGATGAATAGCCTCTGACTATAACTCCCTTACAGAATTAATTCTGAACAATTAAATTGCTGAAATGATAATAAAATTTCATAATTCCTACTGATCTGCTCAGGAAAACAGAACAAGCTCAAAATACTTGCCAGCTAACCATAATTACAAATATTCTACAGATTTTGGTGGAAAAAAAGACTCATGTTTTTCTAAAATACAGAACCTGATCGATGTGTGTGTATATATATATTATATATAATTTATATAAAATATATTTTATATATGTCAGATAAATGTTATTGCTGTGTTAAGTAAACCTAGAAGCTTCTAAATGATACAAATTAAATTAATTAATCATATAAATTAAATTAACTGTAAATATGTGTTACACAGTGTAGAATGATGAATTTGTGCAGCTTTTTAACATTTATACATGTACTAGTTTATACAAAACCCCCTGAAGGCTTACTCTTTTGCTCTTCATATTAGTGGTACTTTTTTACCCTCTCTCCCACTTTCTCAGGACAGAACAACTTCAATTGCCAAACAGCCTTCTTAGACAATCCCATGAAGCAATTTAAAATGTAAATTACACACTCCTTTCACCTTTATGGTCAGAAGGTGCCTGTATCATCACTGTGAGACAACCATAATTAAGGTGGTGTATTCCTAAGATGTGCAGCTCTTTGGCCGATGTTGGCAGAGCACAGCTCCTTGTGCTGTTTCCACTGCAGCATAACACATTTATGGTAATATGTTTTAATGCACGACAGAGGCACTCCCTGATTTTCTTTTTCCTGCCCTTATCTGCCATGGTTGCACAGATTTATTTTTTTCTTATTTCTTTTTGAAGCACATTGAAATTCATCAGTCTAGACAGTTCTGCCTCAGAGGTGATGGTGCTTGACTATTGTGTTCCTTTCCTGTCCTGATAATTTTTCATAAAAAGGTTCTTCCATCTAAAAATTAAGCCAGTTTTATTCAATGGAAAAGGAATGCTAAGATCCAATTGGGGAAACTGTTTTAGGATGCTAATGTTGTCCTCTGTATTTGCCCTCCTAAATGAACAAGATTATTATTTAGCTTTCAACCTTTTTTTATGCTGTGAATTGTTCTTTTCCAAGGAAATATCTGAAGTTCACATTACCCATGTATAATTCTTATGTTTGGTGCTCTAGCAGTAGATAACATCTTCAAATGATTGATGGTATAGGGAGCTTTTCAGAGAAAACAGTTTCATTTTGTATGTTAACTTTAGGATTCTGCATGTAACAAAAATTTTAGAAATACATGAATCTTCCTATGAGGTAGTGTTAAGAGAGGGAAGTCATCTCAATCCAGAGGTTGAAGTTTACAAGGCCAAGTACTAAATGGGCTCACAGTTCTAATATTTCTGATCTTCTACATCTACATCTTTTATCATACCAGATTTCACCTTCAAAATGTTCAAGTGGTTGATGTTAGTCTGTTACTTTATTAGTGTTCATTGAAAGGATGAGAATTCTTACCAAAATGATCTCACTCTTATACTGGTGAAAGGACTCCTTGAGAGACTCAAGATACTGCTGATGGATTTGAGATCTTGTTTGTAATGGAGAACTATTCTAGATGGTCTCAGAGTTAATTTTCAAATGATTTAAAAAGCAGTTGCCTGAATCAGCCACCTTTGCCTTTTCATGGTGATTAGAGAGTTGGCTCTGTGTTATAGGGCAGGGGTTTGGATGCCACAGAAACTATTTGGCCTGTGTGTGAGTGGCCTTGGACACTGAACTATTTGCACTGCAGTCTTCTTCGTTAAAATGGTCACACTGCATTGGTCGTGTCATGTTGGGTAAAAATGTAGTGGTATTTTATATGACCTCAGTATTGAAGGCTGTGTTTAATCCTGTTAGAGCAAAGGAAATTACTGTGGTTTCCTTGAGAGGTATTCTGTTCATTGGAACACGTAAGATAACAATATTAAATTTGGTATATGCCTTTTACACAATACTTTTGCAGAGAACTAAGTCCTCCAGCACATCTAGCAGTTTTTAAATACAGGCTGAGTACCAGTCTTCTGTATTTCCATTATTCATCACAACTTGTCGAGAATATATTATATCAGGAATGAGTTCCTAAGGAAGCAGAAGTAGTGACCTTTCTTCCTTTGTAACTGGTATTTGACGTTGTATTATTGGTATGCATTTCACTGCTCTCCTTTTGTGCCTCCTGTTAGGCTGGCACAGGAGCTAAGATTACTTGGGGCTTCCATTGGGAAGGTTTGGGTATTGGAGTTACTGCTCCTACAGTTTTGTTTTCTAAAGGAAAAGGAGCAGCCCTCCTCATTATACAAGACATTTAGTTTTCGTTTTCCGTCAGAGCCACCTATATTGTCTCTATTTTTGCATTCATTTCTCTTCAAGATTTTCATGACTATAAGGTAAAACTGTACATCCCATCAGATGATTGCTTATTTGGTTCAATGCCTCACAGTTGCTTCCTCAAGTAGTTTTATTATGCATGTTACCTATTCAGCAAGCTTGGATTTTTTCTCTCCAAAATGTTAATAAGTCCCTGGTGATTCTAACACAAAACATCATCTTTTTGAAATATGATTTATTGGCTTTGAAAAAAAAAGGTTATGTGGTGATTGTGTCAATAAAAATGATTCCTTAAGATGTGCTGGTCTGTGACAACTGTACCAGCAACTACCTAGTGACTCATATGTTGTCACTAGTGATCCTAATCACCCCAGAATGCAAGGTCTTCAGCCCTGGACAGCAGTTAATTACTTGCCAAACATAGAAACTGTGTAGGGAGTTCTCAGTTTCAGATGTCCTGCTTCTCTCCTTATGAAAATGTCCTCTAGGTTCCCATTACTCCACACCCTTGTGTCTCTGGTGGCTGCAGGCACACAGATGGGTGCTCAGGCAGGAAAAGAGCTCTGCAGCCCTCAAGGGAAAACACTGCAGTTAAATTTCCTGATGCTGAAAGCATTTTATTTAGCTATAAAATCTCTTCCTCCTTCAAGAAAGGGGAAACAGAAATGTGACATAGTTGCATAAGGGGTCATTAGAAAGATGGTGATGTAGGACATGTTCAGCTCAGAGCTGTTTCCACAAATAGACCTATTGTCTACTGACCTGGGTGTAATATGGGCAGGTACCATTTTTTTCTCAGAAATATGTAGTAGTTATATATTGGCACACAAATGTTGGATATTTTCCTGTTGAATTACTGGAACAGTTTATACCACACTTTTTCTCCATTTGCTGTAATTCAGAGTTGACTGGAAAGTAGGGATGGATAAAGACCCTTAAGCTTAACTGGCCAGACTTTCATAAGCACCAGTAGTTTATGCATCTTTTTAGAGGAAGTGTGTATAAAGTATCTTTGTCAACAGAGTTTTCAAGTGTCCAAGTAAGAGGACATGATTTATCATCCAGACTTACCATCTCTGTGTTTGACTGCCTTTGACAGTCTCAACCCTTTAGGTGTACCATATCTTATATATCAATTAAAGAAGACTCCATGATAAAATGCTGTTGCCTTAAATAGGCCAGATTTCTGAACAGAATATGTGACAAAGCCCCATAACTTGTTTCTGCTCATTTTTATTTTATTTTGAGAGTAGATGTAATTCAGACTGCACTGGTAATGGAATATGAAGCCTGTAACATTTATTGAAAAGCAGTAACTCAGCCCGTAGCGAGCACCTCAATAATGGTCAGTGGTCCCTGAAGTAGTAAACAGTCATAAAGCTTGGGCTTCTGACAGCTATGCAAATATTAATAACAGCAGTCACAACATGTTCTTCAGTCTCAGGAAACTAATTTTATGGCAAGGGATTTTTGTCATTGAAGCTGGTAACAGCCGTGTTTTCTTGTTCTTCCTCATTTGCTCCCGTATTCTGAAAAGTAGTGACTGCGTGTGTGAGACGCAAATTCCTTTAAAAAGCTGTCCTGGCTATTTGGCTGATTGCTGTCCCTAAGGACACCAATAGCATTCCTGCTTCTGGGTCAGCTGCTTTTGTGCACCTATGTCTCTTTAGAACTGTCAAACTTGTAAATCTGAACTCAACTTGTGCCTGAGCAGCAACATTTTCTACCAGTTTTAAAGCTGCATCTGGAGATAATAATAACTTTTCTGATAGTTATCGCCTTTCCTCCCTAAAGTGTAAATGAGAGATTCACACGTCTCTGAGTTTTAATTGGGAGGGTCAGTTTAAATTATAAGGTTCAACCTCAGCAGCAAAGCACTGCCTGACAAAATTAGGTTTGTGTTTAATGAAAAAAAAAAAAAAAAAGTCTTGTTATACATTTTTGAACGTATCATAGTTAATCTAACATGTTTCCACAGCATAGAACAATTATTGTTACAGTGAAGTTAAACATGATGTTAGTGTACGTGGAGAATGCCCAAATGTGTTGGAAAAAGAAATTTACTGTTCTTAAACAAGCCTAGTGCAAGCTTTAGTGGCATATATTTAGGTCCTATTTTTTTCTGCACAGCTGTCCTTGGCACCCTGTATTAGTTTATCAGAACAGAATAATGAGTTATGGTGAAGATTTACATTGTATTTGCATGTAGCACAACAAATAATCAAAACTACTTCACATATAAATGTTTAAGTTTTTTTTTTTTTTTTTTAAGCTGAAACTAGTGTTCTTTTAGTTTACTGGCTCCTGTTTCAGAATTGATTTTCTTTCCACTCCTAATGGCCTGCCTGTAACAACTGAAGGAGGAATATAATGTAAATCAAGAAGCATATCTACACTTACAATAAAATTTACTGTGTAGCATAATTTATTTCAGCTTTTTTGTTTGTTTTGGACTTAATTTGAATTTTTAACATTCATGAATGACTTATAGGTTGCAAAAGCTCCAAGATGTAAAACTTGTCAGTCACTCCCATTAGAAGTTACAATGGGAGCATGACCTTAATTCCTAAATTAATAAAGATGAGGGCTTTTGGGGGGGGGGTGGTTTAAGACCTTTCTGAATTTTGCTGAGCGTAAGGGTTAGCACTCTTTTCTTGGAAAATGTGTATTTATCCACATGTAGTCGTGTTTATACCGAACCTCTTCCCTCCAGTGATTGCATACCTAAATTTAATCCCTCTGATATATGGTGAACAATTCAATTTCTAAGTGCCATAATGGTTTTCATAGAGGCTGCTGAGTAACTGCATATAGCAATGTGTGAAGACACTATAATTCTTGAAACACTAAACAGGTATTGATGATGAAGTGGATACATTAACTTCCAAAATGACTTTGATGTTTTCTCACAGTAAATATAAAATCCCTCTTTTAAAAAGGTTTGCAAGTAGTATACCAAGAACACAAACCTGGGAAATCCATTGAACTACCATTTAGTGACAATTCAGCGAGGAGCATGAAATTCTTTTGGAACAGAAAAATACCAGGATTAGAGGGCAACTACAGTACAGGGTGGATTAGCTTATAGGTGACTGAGGTATAGCCTAAAATGGACATATATATGTAGTTTCAGTTTTCAGTAGGGATGATGACATTGATCATAAGTCAGGATTGATAATAGTAATAATAATTAACATAGAATCGTTGGAAAAAGCCTCAATCATCGAGTCCAACCCTTAACACTCTCAAGTCCAACATTAAACCACATCCCCAAGTGCCTGTTAAATACCTCCAGGGATGGTGGCACCCCTACTTCCCTGGGCAGCTTCTTACAGTGCTGGAAAACTCTTTCTGAATATATATTTTTGCTAATATCCAATCAAAACATCTCCTGGTGCAACTTGAGGCCATTTTCTCTCATCCTCCACCATGCTATGACAAAGTTAGACTCTGAAGGCAGAGAAATTGCAGGGCCAGAAGCAGGAGGATGGCAGAATGGAAGGTAAAGTTTCATTTTTTTTCATTGCTAGATTCTGAAATTAGACTCCATTCTGCTTTTCAACACATTACATACCATTGTTAAAAATTCCATGTCATACTTACAATATAACAGGTATATCTGTTACATGTATAATTATTGCATTTTAGAAAGTAGTTGAAAATTACTACCCAAATGTGGACTCTTACAGTAATTATGGTTACCTTTTTTATTTCTGAGGTAGTCAAATATAATACCAGAAAACTACTGGTTCTTGCCTTGGGAAATGGACTATCTCTAACATCTGTAATTTATTTCCTTGTAGTTGCGAGGTCAATTTTGTGGAGAATAAATCACAAGGCTGTATAACATTCCCAAGAAGCTTGATGTGCCCAAATCCAATATAGCATTTTCCGAAATGCTTCCCGTGAATCCTAAAGTATTGCTAAAATGAGGAGGTGTTTTCTGATGATTCGATTATACCTTTTTACTTCCAAAAATAGTGGTAGAACAGTTAACATTTTTCTTAAAAGACACCAGAGCAAGGTTGCCAACCATATTTTGCCAACTTCTACACCACTCCAATAAATGTAAATGTTAATTTCATTATTCTCCCTGGTACATTTCTTTTTCTAATTCCCTTAGAAAAGGCTTAATATGAGCCACCAGAATATCTGTAAATATTTAACATAGTTGATATATTTCTCAGAAAGCAGAAGCCCTGTTAATAGTTCAGCTGATGATTTAAGGGAACCAAAATACCTAATTAAGAGATAATAAGTCCTCAGTGATGCATAGTTTTAATTGGTGTATAATTTGAATGTCTGAGATAAGAACTCCTGTAACTGATGTGCCAATTGCGTGGGCCTTTCTTTTCCAGGCAGACCAAGGCACCATCTATTGGTAGCTGTATAACACAATGGAGATGTACAGATATGCTATTTGCTAATAAAAATTCTCTCTCTGTGATGTTTAACAAGTCGATATTGAGATTTTTTTTCCGTAATTTCCATTTCTCTTGTATAGTTAATAAAGTAAAATGTAGTTAGAACATCTAGAATGAAATCTTAAAAAAAAATATATTGCTTAAAGATGGCTTATATTTGTTCAGGACTTTTGATTAGCCATAGGAAAATAAATCAATTATTCATCTTGGGATTTGGAGAGGGAACACATGATGGGGTATAGAAACCATTTTTAATAACAAGAAAAAAGCCTTTCAAAGATTAAGATTCTCCCTGAAGGAAACATCTATGCCTTGTTGAACACCAGAAGCCTATAAAGGTCACGCACAGTGGCTTCAGAATTATTTGAAAGTAAATGTTTGGCTCATAGGGAATCAGAATGGAAATAGGAAGTTGGTGGTAGAGAATAGATATTTTCAACCTATTTATCATGACTGTCACCTCCAGAAACCTTAGTTGGCCTCTGATGAGGATTTTATAGATAAGTGCAGACAATGCGCAGCATTTCTGTTTCTTATACTTTTGTTTAAATTTGGATTTCTGCCAAATCCATGTTTTTCAATATTTCTTACTAAAAAAAAATGTCAGTGGCCCAAAATCGGGTTAAAAATTTCACTGTAGGATGCTTATGGAGTAAGCTTCTCAAGAACCCCACATCTGCTGAGTAGGAATGACAGTCTTGTCAGCCTCACCAACATGGTTGTGGTCCTGATATGGCCAGGCATTTCAAAGTTAGGAAAAGCACCTTTCGGGTTTCCTAAACTCCTCTGGCTACAGGTGGTTTTGCTGATCAGTGAACTGTCACTCAGAGCTATGAGGGACCTGGAGTGATTGGATCCCTCCTCTACAAACCCAAACCAGAGCTCACATACATCATAGGATTTCCCTCTGACAGCAGCTTGTGGTTGCTTGTCCCATGACCTGAAGGCTCTCAATCTGACCTCTGAGCACTGAACGTACCAGGTATGTCTTGGTGAACTGTCTCTGAGACACTGAAACTGGAAAAAGTGGTTTCCAGCACAAGGTAACCTTGACAACACTGATTGGAAATGCAGCTCTGGGGTTCTCCAGGGAGCTTCAGGGCTTAGTTCCTCAAGCCATGGCAAACTAACTAAGAACTGTAGGGGTTCTTACAGCTGTGGGGACTTGCTAAATCCCAGCTTTCCAAAAGCCCTGAAGTTTCAGAAGTTGAGCCTGTTTTATCTGCAGGAATGTTCTTAGGAGTGAGCTGAGATATCATCAGCATCCTTAGTGCAAGGAGTTCTGCCTTAGATTAGTTGACATTTATGTTTAAGATTATTTCAGTGAACCAGTATTTGTGATGGCACTCTAATGTATAGGAGTTACTGCACTCACAGATGCAAGGAGTGGAAATGCATATATGCTACAAGAAGACAATCTTTGAGAATGATAAATAGTTGCCATTATGTTAAAATTTAGGATCTCTTTAAGGTGTTTTTGATGTGATGAGATTTTTCGTGTAGACCTCTATTTTTTTTTTTTTTTACAAGCTTGATAACTCTTTTAGCAATTTGATCAATGCATTAATTTCCGTGATGAAATAACAAAATGAAAGTATTAGTCAGTGAGACCCGAAGATTTAAAAATCCAAAGCAATTCTGTGGTTCCTCATGGATTAACTAATGCATATATGACTTGAGCTGAGCTAGCCAGTGGGAAGATGGTAGGAAGTCAAAGTCCACAAATGCCTTTCCTGAGAAACACAAAGGTGAGGAGAATCACAAGCTCTTTGTTTAGCAAGAAGATAAGCTCAGACTTCCAAACTCAACTGCTCATTGGGCAGATAGTGAGGAGCTGCTGTGCTCTTTCTTAGATTACAGTGTGAATGCTCACTCCTTTAGGCTGTTGAAAACAGTGTTAGGGTCATGACTCTGTATTTATTAAAAAATGCTGATTGTCAGTTTTTATTTGGAAATACTGTAAGGATCTTTAAGTTGTGATAATGATGTAATTTTAAAAATCTCTTGAATTCTTTATTATCACCAAGCTCATTGAATGTACTCTGAAGAAACCGAAAGGAAACCCAGAAGGTGCTTGGTCTATATTAGACAGACATATTCTGTGCCTTCAGGGAGAGAGTACAAGCAATTATCAGACACAGAGAGCCAGATAAGCATATTAAGACAGAGGGTGGAGAGCTTGCAGGTCATCTGCTTTTTTTAAAAAGCTGGCTTTAAGTTCATTAGTTACTTGTCATTACTTTTTCTTGTAAGCATTTGATTTCATTGCCACATAGGTGTTACAACTCATAGGTGATAAATCTGCTTTGGGGCTGCTTTGGTCATATAATCTGAAATGAGACATAAACTAAAGCATAGGCTTTCACAAATTAATTGCTTTTTGAACTAGACCATATATTAAACAACAAAAAAATAAAAGTAAGTCCACTCTTGTCTTAAATATTTCTAAAAATGGGATGTTCACCTGACTGCTACTGAATGGTTCTGTCAATGCTTGCCACTGTTTAAAACATTTGATTCATGGTAACTGTAGCTTTCCATGGGCTAGTCTTTAAATATTATTTTATTCTAGAATGAAGAGCTTTGTCCTAAAACGGATGTGATGGCATTGTAAATACCATGTACTCTATCACCTTTTCTTTAGCTTTTCTTCAGACTTACTGTCATTCTTGTAGCTTTTCTCTGAGCCCCTCAGTATTTCATTATCCCTTGGGAATTGGGGAAGCCAGAACTGTGTATGCTTTTCCAAGTGTAATTGCATCTTTTTTTGATACAGAGTTAAGGATGTACTTTAGGGGGCAGGAAAAGGGTGCTTTGCAGCAGCATGGGCACACTGTGCTGCCTAAGGAAGCAGAGCAACCTCAGCTCTCTCTTTCCTGCTCTTTCTTCTTGTGGCACTAATCCATCCTTTTTGCTCCGTTCAGTATTTTCCTCTGTACATCCAGGAGTACCACAGCTTCTTCATCACAGCATTGGGAGTGTAATGATTATCTACCTTAACCCCAAATGCTTTTCAGTGTTACTATGTCCAGAATAGCATCCTTGAGAATGCTGTTCATTCTCCGATTCCACATTTATACTGTCAGATGCAGTTTTTACTACTCTTACCTACCCCTTATCCTCCTATACACTTGGTGAGGGACTAGTATTTTCACTTTCTTACCTCAGCATGACAAATAAAAATATAGTCATAATTATACTGTTTTCTTGTCAGTTTTTGACAAAAACTTTAAATAATGCTAGAAAACTGAGATCCAAGAATCTTGCTGTGCCTTGCATTAGAAACACATTTGTACAAATGTGAATCTCTATTTGCAATTACATTTTACATTACTTAGAAGTTTAATACGTGCCAATTTTTATCCTAGGTTCTCAAAGTGGGATTTTTTGCCAGAAGGCTTAAAACAATCTCTTTGCATGTAGAAACAGAAAATATCCAGAAGCAATATAAATTCTGTTTCTCGTATTGCTATGTATGTTGTCAGGCATGGATTAGGAGATGTAGACATGAACTGGAGTGTAGTGATCTCCTGTGTAAATGTGTAAGAGCTGCTGGCTATAGAGCACTTCTTTTGAACACATATATTCTCAAAGATGATAAAATTAATTTTAGACCAACATGCTCTACAGATTTTTCTGTTCTAGCCCTACGTTATTATTTTTCATCCTTGAATTTTATTCATTGTTCTAATCTTTCATTGTTAGCCCTTGATTAACGTACCTTAGACAAAAAGGGGGGAAGATGACTCTTGTGCCTTTCTTTCCTTCCATTTTGCTTTTTGTTTCATGTCTACATTTTGCTTTCTTGTCTTTTCCTTTTATTATTATTCCTTACAGTGACAAGAAAAACACACAAGTCTGACATTGTTACAGATTGCAGTCTTGTTAAAATTGCCATATTAACTACCAGGCCAGGTAGTGAAAAACCATTCAAGCTGTCAGATATTCTCAAATGAGTGAAATAAAAAGCTGTTTGTATGTGTATAGAATCATCATTATTCCTTTGTCTCCTAATACCATCTTTGTGCAGGCTTTGAATTGTTTTCATGTAAGATAATTTTAGCTTCGCTTTATTCTCAGTGGTATTGTCTGAGAAATTCTCTGCTGTCTACATAGAAGAGATTTACAAAATGGCTGATTTTCACTGATAACAAAGTTTTGTATTAGTTGTCTCTAATTCAAGTGTCAGAAGTTCTGGGTCTGGGAAACGGAGTAGTTCATGTCACACAAAACTCTGAAGTTCTCTGGTCCAACTCCATGCTCAGATCAGGGCCAACCTCAGAGTAAGATCTGATTGCTCAGGTCCTTGTCTAGTCCTTTCTTTTCCTTCTGTCTGTTGCAGTTTATGCCCATTGTATCTAATCCTCTTGCTGAGCACCTCTGAGAAGACTCTATTTCCTCTGAAACCTACCCAGCTGGAGACAGCAAGGAGATCCCCTCTTTGCCATTTCTTTAAAACACTCAGTAGTGACTTATTACTATGTGGTAAAGTGTCAGTTCAATGACTTTACAGAAAACATTAAGATCAATACTAAGAGTTCAGTGCAATTCACTGCATTCTCCTTGAAAGTCCCTTAACCTCAAGGCTTTGAAAATAATGAAAATAGTTAAAATTTGAGGTCCTTATTTTAAATAATAAGTTGTATAATATAAATACAAGATAGTTTCTTCTGGTATTTGTCCAGTTGCTAGATCTTTTGAGCCAAATGTTTGTGTCTGCCTTCATAAGGAACAAAATGTTACTTAAAAAAATGTTATTTAAATGTTACCTCTGGATAGTCTCCTTCCCCCCACCCCATTTCTGGCATGATTATTTAAATACGCAGTCCTGTATTGAAAAATTGACAGTGCTTGAGTGTCAAACAAGAAATTGGAAAGGTTAAAGATGGAGAACATCTCTAAACAATTTGACTCGATGATTTCCAACCTAAATGATTCTGTGATTCTTCAATAGCAGCAAGGGTAAAAAGGGGGAAATAGTGTAAAACAACATTTAAACTGAAATGTAAGGGTGGAGGATTTACAGTTTTCTCATTTTTTACTGTTAGATTTTGCAGAATAGGAGGTGAAATGTCAGTGGAGAAAAAATTCATAAAATGTATGTTCAAAGGTTTAACAGGAACTTTTTGGCTCTGCTCTCTCATTGGGGACGTATTATGGGAAGATTCCGTACCACAAGTGTGGTGTAAGTGTCTCAGTGCCTTCTGTGACATTCTGGAGTGCTTGTGGCTCTTCAGTGAGGGTGGAACAAAAGGGGTGTGTTCTGCCCTAGGTAACAGGCACATTAACACTCCTGTGATTAAGACACACATGCAGCAGTAAGAATAGACTTTTCCTTGGCTGTTGCCTTCTCTTTAGGTATTAGAAAAAGCAAACAGCTATTTAATTTACATCATACCTGTATTAACTACTTTGAGTTAATAACGCCTTTTTTTTTTTTTTTAAATGATAACACTTGCATTGTTTGGGGTTTTTTAAAACTAATAACACCTCCTTTGTATTCTATGGGCATTAACCACAGAACTTGATTTGTTTTGAAAATCTCTTTTACCTGTATTCATCTGTGGTAAGGGTAATGGAGAAAAAAAAATCAATTGCAGCTGTGTTATTTGCAGTGTAATCAATTCACTTCTCCATTCTAACTAGACGAGACATCCTGAGGAGCTGGGAATATTACACTAATCTCGTATGTTTGGATCTTGTCTTTGTTTCATTGTGAAGACTGATACTCACCTCCTTACATCCACTTTGTTTCGATTTTATTTATAGTTTATATAAGTAAGGGCTACTCGAAAACATCTTGAACATGGATATAATCACCGTATTCTTTTGACAGTCCTTTGTCTTATTTGGTCTTATTTTGCCTCTTTGATTTCTCCTTTGTATGAGTTATTTGAACCTGAACAATGTCTAAAGTAATGTGTTTAAAATATTTTCTGGAAGGGAAGCAAACACCAACTTCTCAGTCCTTGGTTTTCCTGCATGCTAAGTATTATTCTATCCAAGATTTGATTCCATTATTAAACTTTTCATTAAAATCAATTTTACTCTTTTTACCAGCTGCTAATGTAAATAGTTTTTTACGAAGAGTGAAGGGCTCTAAGTTTTATGTGCTGGGCTTCAAGTCTTACAAATACACATGGAACACTAAAGTGGTCTTCTGACATATTAGTAATACAGGCTTAGGGCCGACAGTAATCTTTTCCAACAGGATGTGTTACCTGGCAAACGTTTTCATAAACTCATCTATCTGTTTTAAAAAGCAGACTTCTTCATGATTTGAACTTAAAATAGTTTCACAGTCTCCTTTATTTCCATAAATGTTTAGACATATTTGTCATTGTGCAGCAGTTTTCTATGACATCAGTAGCTCTTCATTCTTCCTGGTGTTTATCTTCTTTTTTGTATTTATACATGGCAATCCTGTTCCCTATCAGCCTTTTACATGGCTAAGCAAGCTCTATTCTTTGCATTTAAGATTCATTTCCTGTTCCCTTCCTGGCCACCCTAATGGTTGTTCACCTTCAGTTTGAATCTTTGAACAGAATGACAGTGCAGGGTGCAGTTATTAGTCTGTCAAAACATCCTTCTGCAGCGAGAAGATTAAATTGCACAGTACCATTGTTACTGTCACCATTTCGCTTACTCCATTAAGATGCCTCACATTCCATTTGGACTTTTCTTTATGCTTGGCTGGTGTAGTTTGAGGAGGTTGCTTTAGCGCTGCTTATTCTACACCTGTTGTTGCAGCCAGATGGAAAAGGGCTTCAAGGGCTTCTGATTAAAAAAAGTAAAAAAACCCAAAAAACCAAAACATAACAATTTAACATGAAATAAACTGATTTCATATGAGATGCCAGATTCAAATTATATTCTATATAACAGAGGGGAGTCTTAAGGAAACCATGAAATCTGTGTGTGTAGTTGCAATGCAGAGATAAAGCATTATCTTAACAGTACCATTGTGAATTTATACTCCTGGCTTTACAAATGCTCTATAAGATCATTAAATGGAGTTTTGTTTGTGAGATGCTTTCACACGGTTTATCATTCACATAAATGAATAAACTGCATGATGGCATGGCGTTAAACCATCACTTCAGGTCCACTTACATGCTGTCTCCACTAGCACGAATACTGGAGTTGCATTCACCTTGTATAAAATACTTTGTGCGGGGTTTTTTCTTTTTCTGAAATAACCTACTGCTTAAATTCTTGCTCATATTTTTTTCAACTGGTTTTCATGAACCTCTGTTTAGCCTCAGTTAGTGTGGTAAAAGCAAGGAAATTGTGGAGGAAGGGATTTTTTTTATTTTTTTTGGTACTTTTAATTTAAACTGAGAAATAAGGAAGATACAGTAGTGACAATGTACTAACAGTATGATGACAGGTGTGCTAAGGTTAATTGTGTTTTCTGTGAGAAGGAACCTAATGGTAAATCCTACATCATTGCAATAATATTTCTAGGGTTTGTAGAGAGAAAGATTCAATTGTTATTAATTATATATAATGCTAATAAGGTTTCTAAAGGCTTTTTAAAGTACAATGTAGCAAAAGCAAGTTGTTATTTAAATCGTCATACTAAGTAATATTGTAATTTTAAAATTCTATTGCTAAGGTGACGCTTCTTGTGTTAATATTGTTCAAACAGTAACTCAGGATACAAAGAGAATAAAATGAAAAGGAATACAAAGACATAAAACAGGATTAGTTTCCTTGAAGAACAGTGTTTTAAATGAAATTTTTAAAGCAGTCCTTTTGCTCTACTCAGCTTTTTCTGGTTTCAACTCGAGAGTTCAGAAAATAGTGAAAATTGCAAAGAGGTTTAAAAAAAACGACTTGAGACAAAACTGAAACAAGTTCACTTAATCTCATGAAGGAAAGATTTAAAGGGTGATACTGCAGCTAAAGTTGTCTGACATGATGGGGGAGAGAAGATGGAGAAAGAGAGCAGGAAGAAGAAATGGGACTAAATACCAGTAGGAGATATTTAGCTTAGGCTAAAAGGAAAGATGATACAGGCATTTTCTAAAATCTCTAAAATTAGAGGTTTTAAAAAAAGAAACTATATAACCATCTATGTGGACAGGTTTGATTCTCTTTTGGGAAGCAGGTATGTCCCATCTGCTGTACTTGCTGTGCTTTTTGTTTTCAGTGATACAATTTTTTTCCAATATTCCATGTTTTTTTCCTTTTTGATGTGAACAAACTGTAACAACAAATGTGGTTTCATCTTGCTAAATGAATCAAATCATCCTTCTTATAGCATGACAGGCAGGTACCCTACTAGTCATTCTGTAGAGGGAAAACAGTAGTGGGGATGAAGAGTGTTTACAATTATCTCTGAAGTTGTAATGAAGGAGCAATTATTCACAATTAAAAAAAAAAGGTTTTGTAGGACTAAGGAGTGATTATTAGAAAGCAGTTAATGGGCTTCACAAAAGGAGCATTAAACTGGTCCATTTTCAGCTTCAGAGGTTTCATGTGAACATTTTAAAAACAAATGAAATTGGTCTTTTACCAATTGACTCTTCTTTCGCTACCAGTTTGTTGACACTTTGAGCCCTTTGCTTCCCAAGGAACCATAATACAATTGGTCTGGTACATACTCTTTAATTGAATTGACTATTTTGCCCTGCTGCTCAGGGAATTGATAAATTGCTACAACCTTCTGTCCTGAAAGTTGGTGCGGTTTTTGTCTTTGTTTTCAGGAACAGAAAGAAAGCATGAAAGAATAGCATTCAGAACTGGTTAAAGACATCACTGAATTTGTTTTGACTAATTATGTCATTGCAATTTTAGTTCTGTGAAATATTTTAGAAATTAATCAGTGGTTACTGTCTTTTCTGTTTCTGGTTTAATCATGTAGATAAAATAAACCATCACTATGCAAATATGCTACTGGTGGTAGAATATAACTGAGTTTTTTGAACTTTCAATGGCAAAGTTATTTCTTTGATGTGAAAACATTGTTAAAAAGAATCTTTTTCTTAACTACGTAGGGGGGAACATTAATATTGTTGCTGTAAAAGGCAGTTGACCTGCAGACACAATACAAATGACATTTTATTATCAAACAGATTAACTGAAATTCCCACAGTTGTTATTTAATCAAGAAGGTATGAAAGGAGTCATATATTTTTTAACCTAATCGATATTTTTGTTGGTAATTACTAGTGTCCTGCCTGCTTCTTCACAAATACATTTCCCCCTTCTCACATTCTGTAAGTCACAGGTCATTACTGTGGAGTGTTTTTAAGTTGTCTGGCTGTTCGGGTGCTCATTTTGTGAAGAGGTTGGTGCATCTGGAGACTGTGGATGACTTTTGTGATATTGGCCATTATTTTTCTTTGATTTTATTTCATATCCTGTTATGAATAGATTCTTTACAGGTATTATAAAGGACTGGAGAGAATTCAAGGGGTTGCTTTGCCCTCGTTTGCTTCATAGAATCCTTACATGAGTTTTGGAGAACTCTGTGGGTTTGTGTGTCCTCTGCAGCAGAATCCATGGCTGGGTATATTGGGGGATTTAGTGTCATACTACAAAATTTACATACAAACCTACCTCTATGATTTTTTTATCTACTTCAATCTCAATATGAAATAGTTTTTTTTTTCCAGTTATTAGTTAAAATAATGTACAAGCACGAGATCAGTGTGAAAATGTGATTTAGTAAGAGACAGAAAGAAGTCTTTCTTCAGAGAAGCTATATTATGGTGCTGAGAATTAAGAAATAGCTTTAACTCCTTTTCTCAGTTTCTTCTGGTATTCTTAGTTGTTGTGGTGGGTTTTTTTTCCCCAATTATGATGACTGTGTAAGTACTAATCAGTCTTTGCATGAGATAAACCTGTTTTCAGGGAATTTTAAAATGGGTATTTAATCTGAGGAAATCAGTTGTACTGCCCTTGTGCTTTTATAAGGCACCAGACATTTTAGGGAGTTACCTGCCAAATATCCCACTGCTGCAAGAGATAATATTTGATTAACCCCTGACCAAAGATAACTGTGTCCGTCAGGATATACAGAAGCTGAGTTAAACTATTTCATCATGCCTTGAAAATCGTTGCTGCACTGGGCTATTACTGTGCTCTGAGAAGATAAGGATGTTGTTGAAGGAGTTTCAGAACTGAATACTAGAACTCAAAAGAGAAACAAAAGCTCTCCAAGGTTAGAGCTAAGAGGTTTCAAGAGGAAAACTGGAGTGGAGACGCCTTCAGGCCATAAGCTGAGATTGCTTTTGTGCTGAAGAAACTAATGGAAGAAAAGGAAAGGCATGGAAATATATTAAAAACAAATATGAGGGTTGATAGGAAGTATGATTTTGTTGATTGCAATTTTTTTAAGTGAAATGTGTTACAAATCAACTTCATTTTAACTATTAAACATATGGTGGAATTCAGTTCTGAGGTAAGTAAAAGTGCAGCTATGAAGGAAGTGCTTGATAAGCAAAGAACAGTGTTTCTACCAATTGGGACTTTCAAACAAAGCATTCTGCTTCTTACGTTCTTGTCTGCTTTGGTTTTCATGTACTTTGGCAGCTTTGCTGCCTGACAGTGTAAGCTATTGCTCCGTTTCATTTCTCCAAAGATAGCTTATATGAAATGCATATAAACTACCGTGTGAAGAACCTTGAACTGACCCAAAATTCTTTCAGATTAAGAACATAGATAGTATTATTTTTTATATAACTCTGGGTGGTACATTAAAAAATTTATATTAGGATTTAAAGTACTAATTAGGGCTGTAATTTTATATTTGTTTCAGTTTCAGATATTCCAGGTTTAAAACATTTGTACCATCGGATTCCATCTTGCAGAGTAGTCAGGATGATATATTGATACCTCACAGTAATCATGGAAATTTTCAAAGCAAAGTTTAAGCAATTAGAATTCTATGTTCTAATTCCAAATTTCTGTAATAATATGGTCCCATATTTCTGTACACATTCTTTCCCTCAGTGAAGCATGCCATTATTCAGAAACAGAAAGAACAAAAGAATTTTCTGTCTTCATCAGTCATCTTGCCTTCCAAAACGAGTCTCTTTAATCTTCTGTGCAGCAGTTGTAGATGTTTAGTGTAAAAAAATATTCTTTTTGATTATTTTGTTTTCCTCTGAATCATCCCTTGTCTCTACAAACAGAATACTGGTAATTGCTCTGGTTTAAGCGTCATTGTACTACATGTAGTTATATAGCTACTTTTTCTAGTCTGGAGTTATATGCTAAACTGTTTTGAAGAAATAAAGTAGTGTTTGTGTACCATGCTAAAGGGTGGGGGTCTTTTTCTGTTTCTCCATGTCTGTGGTCTGAATCTATTTTATCATATATCATCTGTCTTTATTGTTTTCCTGCTGTCAAATAAACCTTTTGCTCTTCCCATTCCATAGTCTCACTTTCTATCCATCTTAAAAAAGTTCCTCTTTCACACAAGCAAAGAGGTTTAAACATGGGCATTTGCTAGCATTAGTCTGTTGATAAGAATAATTGTGACGTTCTGCCTGCCCCGAATCAAAACTGTGTAAACAGACAAGAAAAGGAAATTATTTCCTCATTATCATCTATCTTCTGTGTTAGGAATCCAAAATGCCTTTCACCATCACGTCAGCACTGCCCCTCTTCGTGGTGGTGGGAAACATCATTGACAGGGGCTGTGCAAAAGCATCTGCTGTTTTGGCTTCTGTTGAAGTGTCATTGAAACCCTGGGTTTTCCAGTTCTCCCCCTTAACTTTTGAAGACTTATTTTAATCATACTCTTTTAAGTTTGTGTAGAAATGCTTTAATTTGAGAAATGTGCAGTGCCAAGCTTCTAAATCAGCTTCTAAAAACATTACTGTATGTATTAGCCTCAATTTTTGTAGAAAATTTGACTTTAGAGATAGTCAGAGACCTTCTGTTAGTTTAGGGTAATTTTTTCGTGTTTCTGAGGCACCTTATTTTCAACCCCCTCAATATTCATGTCTCAATGAAAACAAATTCTTCCTGTGGTTGGGGGCTGGGATGAATAACCTGATTATTGCATGTTGATTGCTCACAGATCGCTTTATATATGAGCTCCTTATTTTTGCTTTGTATGCTAAAGAAAATATATTATCTTTTACAAAGGGTTGAGTGTAGTTAATAGAAAAAAGGGTATAAGGAATTACTGTTCCTTTTATTCTCTCAGGAAAAAAGGTAGTGTTTGTTAGTGTTTGTTCAGTTAGGGAAAGCTAAACTGTATAGATTTATGAGGCTTATAGGACATTCTGAGGTAATTTCAGAAGATGAGTTTTTATTGACCTTGTCTGAGGAATGTCTGCCAGAAAAGTTAGATTCATATGACATTAAAAGTTAGTTTCAGATTTAAAACTATTTTTCCTCATCACACAACCATAACAATTTGCTGCAAAGCAGCATCAGTTTTCTGCAATGGGAATGTACTAATCTTTCTTTCACCAGAAACAGATTTCATTTAGTTACAGGAAAGATCTGAGTATAACCCTGAACTAATTTTTCACAAGGACTGCATCAGTATTCAAATAAACTTGTTCAACATTAACTCCATTCTATTTAATATCTTCCCATTGCCTATTCTATTGTACTAGAAATAAAATATGTCAGGAAATTGGTGATAGGCATAAGAAGATAATAAATTGAGAAGAGATAAACTGAATGGGAGATATCTAAATCTGAATATGGCCTTGTGGCTACATTTTACTGTTGCCATTTACTTTTCATTTATATATATATAGGTATGTAAGGAGTATATATACATATATTCCATGACTTAATTATTTTCTACTCGTTTCCATATACAAGTCAGAATTACTTCAGTGTCAGAGCAGTATATGGTTACAGTTCCATTTGTCCAGGGCTTAAATGGTATCTGTCCATTTGGGTTGTTCTTGTGGTTAGTGAAATCATCATTTGTGGAATAATGTTATGGTGCTCAATATATTCATCTGGATGATGAGGCAGCAAGTTTTTTGTTGACACAAAAGTGGGAGGAGTGGCTGAGATGCCAGAGGGTTGTGCTGCCATCCAGCAGGACATGGAGAGGCTGGAGAAACGGGCTGACAGGAACCTCATGAAGTTCAACAAAGGGAAGTGCAACGTCCTGCACCTGGGGAGAAAAATCCCCCATGGACCAGTACAGGAGAAGTGTCTGCCCAGCTGGAAAGCAGCTTTGCAGAGAAGGCCCTGGGGGTTCTGTTGGGCACAAACTGACCATGAGCCAGGAACTTGCTCTGGTGACAAAGAAGGGGAGTGGGGTATCCTGGGCTGAATTAGGCACAGTATTGATAGCAGGTCATGGGAGGTGATCCCAGGGGCAAACTGCTTACAATGTATCTTGAGTGTTATCACGGTGGTTTTAAATTTTTTTTAGTGAATATTGCAAAATAAAATTCTAACGAAATTGCCAGATTAATTATTTTAATTGTCCTTTATAGCTTTAGCATAAATACAGCCATGTAATTAGCAAAGGACAGTTACTGATCACTTTATCCTGATATTTAACATTCTTTTATGTGTCGTAGCTTTTTTTTTTTTTTTTAATGTTCACTTGTCTTGAAGACCAATAAGTACAACGTTGTGTGGGAAAAACACAGCTGGCATCTTGGCTTATGTCTGCTCTTTTCTTTACAGTGTCCTTTCATTGTACTGTCACTCAGTAGTATTGAAAGATCTCAAAAGCAGAAAGGTCACAGAATTCTGTAAGGTCACTGGGTGATAATCACATGATAAAGAAATCTAAACTTCAAACATAAGTACATGGCATTTTTAAGAGCAGTGGTTGTAGCTGCATCTTTCACATAAGCCCATGTCAGTGTGGCCTGTTGTATCAATTACAGAGCGCACTTGTAGCTCGGTTTGTTTGCAAAGGGAGAATTTTTTCTGCATTCTAGGAAACGATGATGTAGAGTGAATTGGCACGGTGTCCAGATTTAATTTTATTAACGTTTATTTGTATGGTTTCTAATAATGTTCAGTTATGTCTTTGGAGATAAAAAATCCCAAACCAAATTTAAAAAAAAAAAAAAAAAAAAAAAGAAATCTACTGTAACTTAAATAGTAGTAACTTAAGAAACTGAAATACTTTATATTCTTATGCAATAGTCTACTAATCAGCATTTATATATCACAGCTAAAATTGAATTAAATTAGATTGAAACTAAATTACAAGGTCCTGAGTAAATTGGATTTGGTAATTTACTATTGAGTCAATCTGCAACTGATGTCATAATTTAGATTTGCTTCTTATGTGAGAATGATGCCAAGAATTATTCTTCCCTTTGCAGTTTCAATTTGTGAGCATGAAGAGGAATGTTCATGCTTGGAGTACAAAACTAGTAACTGGCCAGATGTTAATGATGAATGTGTAAAGATGCCATCACAGATCTTTCAGTTTGGTGTGGTTTTTTTTTTTTTGGTTTTTTTTTTTTTGGTTTTTTTTTTTTTTGGTTTTTTGTTTGTTTGTTTGGTTGGTAGGTTTTTTGTGTTTTTTGGGGTTTTTTGGGTTTTTTTTTGTACTTGAGCTTGAGAGACAAAGCTGGGACTCAATGGCCCTTGAGAATACTCAGAGTAAGAGGTGTGTTATGGTTTGTATGTATAAAACAGGCAAGATTCAGGATGTAGGAGAAATGTTGCAGGTGTTACATTTAGCTGTATTTAGAAATGCTGATTTTATATGCACTGAGCACGGTCTTGAGAGCTTTGAGGAATTTTTAGTTTTTCACCATTGACCTGTTTGTGGTTTATCACCCGAAATTCTGACAGTTGACTTACTTCCAGAATGTGTGGGAAATAATTTTTATAACAGGGTTTTGAGAATGAGGTCCCTATCAACCTTTTTTTTTTTTCTTTTTATTTAGCATTTAAACTGCATATTTCATTTTTTGAATCTTAGAAAGGGGTGGTTTGACATGATTTTCTACTTTCAGATATAAATCAGGAGACTGTTTTATTAGATAATAGCATGGCTTGCATAAATGCACTCCATTTATGAAACCTCTTACATATTTAGGGAAATTTCATAATATTCCATATTACTGTGAGTTGTTCTTCCCAGCTGGAACAACGGCCTTGGGCATGAAGCCACACAGTTGGGCAAAATAATGGTATCATTTTATAGCTTGATAATGGCACCATTAGCATAAGATATTATCATATCACCTTTTTATGGATACTTATATTTTAAACCAAGCTCTCTTATATGACATAAGTGCAGCATTGGAACAGACTTCAAAAATAAAGGTGTAATTTTTCTTCCAACAAGTTAAATATTGTAACATTTATGTAGCTATTATCTTTATTCTTTATAAAACAGTGAGCTTCTCCTTTAGACACTTAATAGAAAAATATATATAAACCCAGCAATTTTGCATCTGAAATAGGTCCTCAGGTATAAGGTGTTTCTTGACCTATGGAGTGTGGCTTTGGCTCCCAAAACAGATGGGTGAAAGCTCTGCTCTTGACCAAATTGACACAGTTTCTCATTCTTCCAGTTTGATAGAGCTGCTGGTGCTTTGGAGGTTGTACAAAGCCCAGGTTCAAAAAGTTAATTTCTGAGTGTTCTGAAACTCTAATTTTTAACTCTAGCCTCAGTTTAGCCCTGGTCTGCTTACAGACAGCAGCCTCACTTCTGAACTCAGGCCTTGCTTTTCATAGCACACCTCCAATTGCAATTGAAATGTGGAAGACCTACCCTGACAATCCGCTCTTTTGTGGCAGTTGAATCCGCACTAGTAAAGGTTTCTGAGAGATTTTTTTATTCCTTAGTAGGCCAGTTTTGTCTGTGGATGAACCACAACTACTCTTAAGTCTGTGGACCAACACATGCCTGTACCAAAGAGCCTGAAACCCTGACTCTCTTTAGCATTCTAGAAAATGTTTGACAAGGCCTTTTAGCATCGTAGCTTGTCCTTTCTAAATATGGAATCATGTCTCCTGGTTCTCACCTCCTGACCTTCCATAACATTTTGCTCTCATCAAGTTGTCACCACTTCCTAAGCTTTTTGTTTGGTTTTTTTTTTCTCTCCTATCTCTCAGAGTTTATTTTCTCTGCTCTCAAAAGTGCAGTATGAATGTACTAGTTCACTCAGACAACTAATGGGAATTTGGAGGTTCATGTAAAAACACAGGTTAACAGCAATTGGTCACAGTCTGCACCTGAACACCGGGTTTTACAAATTCACAATGTAACATAAAATGCAGCAAAGAAGCTCAGGTTAGTAAGGTAAAAATATGAAATTTAGAATATCACTTATGACATCAGATTAAGACATTAGGTTCTGGTTTTTTTAAGGAGTGTGTAGTGCAATTTTATTATAACTCCTTTGAATAAAATTTAAGATCATCTTCTTATCTGTTCAAAGTTACTTTTCCCAAAGAATAGATGAATTGTTGCTTAGATAGTTAGTCTTGAAATTTGTCAGGCAGTTTGAGTTTAAGATAAACGTATTTATTAACGTTAAGTTAAACGTTGTCTTGAAAGGATTATGGAAAATTATTAAGATTTTCTTTTGATTTGTGAGTGCCTTTCACTTTAATCAGAATTCTTATATTCCAAACCCAACATCTTTAACAGGTGTGTCAGATGGAATATTGGTATAATGACTTTGCCTAGGAAACTGATCAAAGCCTAGCAACACTCAACAAAGGAGGAGTTGACCTGAAATTGCACTTGAGTTCTGATATCTTTGATTTCTGTCAGGATTTTAAATTACAGCGCAACAAATATTTTGGAGACCTTGAGGAGTCACTAAAATCTATACATAGAATTTTAGTAGATAAGGGGAATAAGATGGAATTCTTCATTTAATAGGAAAAAGGCACCAGAAATATTTATTTGATTGAATGTAGAGATGTGTTCATCCTTGGCATTAAGATTTTATTCCATGATAAAGAAAAAGTTAATAAATATGCAAAAAAAGACAAGATAAGAACATAAATCCTGCAACAGAGAAACAGTTTATATTGTATGTAGTTCTGACTGAAAAGATACACAAAGATTTTTTTGATAATGCATCCATTAATCTTCAATTTGTGAACGCTTAAAATCTCTCATTTGAGTTGGTTAATTTTGGAAGGATATCAATAATTATGTTTTTCTCTTTTTTTAAATGTCTACTTTGAAATATATCAATTAGGAATGAATAATATTTTTTTTTTTTTTGTAACATGATTTTAAAGCTTTAATGACTGTGGCTTAGTGTATTATGTAAGAATCACACAGTGGCTGAGCTTGGAAGGGACCTCTGGAACTCACCTTGTCCAACTCCTGTGCTCAAGCAGGGTCAGCTGGTACAGATTGCCCAGGACCATGTCCAGATGGAGGTTTAATATCTCCAAGGTTATTAATCAGGTGTCTTCCCTCCCTCCATATGTCCCTCTCTCTTTCTCTCCTTCTTGCCTTTCTTCCTTAATTGCTGGGTGTTTTTACTCCCATATAAGATTTTATTTTGAATACCAACAAATGCATCTTGTGTCTGAGTTAGAGCATGAGCCTTCAGTGTTCTGCAGGCCCCGGTAAAGTATCCATCATGATGGAATGCCTTTCACTGTGGGACAGAAGATCTGATCACCCTCTCCTGTTCTCCACATTCCTATTTTTCTAAATCACATACATTTCAAAGTTCTTACTTTTTTTCTATGGAAAATTCAACCTGCCATAACCTTCACCCAATTCGTGCAAAAGGGGCCAAAAGGGTGCCATCAGGTTTGTGGGCTCAATTAATTGTCACAAAACACGTTCAGCTTTCCAGTTTGTCTATTAGGAAAAACAATTTTAACTCTCTAGGTAAATTAAAGTTAAAAGAGTGATATTGTGCAAAGATTAAGTCATTGAGTAGATATCACTTCACAGTGCAATTCTTCGGACCGCTTATGAAAAGGCAGAGAGGTGCCCTTTGCAAACTATAAGCATAGGACTGGTGCTTCTGCAGTAGCATGCTGCAGTAAATATAAATATTAAATTACATAATTGTGTTAAGTATTTATCATTACAAGAATCAGGGCATGTCTTCTAGCAACTTCTGATAGACCAAACTTTGAATGCCCTTCAGTATCTATCAAAATATCGGTTGGTGCTTTTTTCTTTTCTTTTTTTTTTTTTTTCCACTTGCAATATAAATGGACATTTGCAATATGTCCTGTATTTTATGCTTTGGTAAAATACATGGAAAAGATGAAGTTCTGCTTGAACTGGATAGTATTTGTTGTTTCAAGTAAGCACTTTTAATGTGTATGTGCCTGCACTTGCCAGTTTTGGAAGAATGGAGAGAAAATGAAATCTCTCAGAAATCTTTTTTCCATCTTGTCTCTTGGGACTGACACACAGGCCTCATAACCCATCCTAACAACCTGGGAGAAGGGAAATGCTCATGCTTATTCATGGACTCACAGAATGCTGGGAGTTGAAAAGGACCATCTGGAGACTGTCTGACCCCTCAAAGCAGGGTCAGCTAAAGCAAGTTGTCCAGGGCTTTGTTGAGTCAGGGTTTGAGTATCTCCGAGGACAGAGAATCGATACCCAACCTGTCTGAGCCTCCTGTTCCAGTCTTCAGTTGTCCATGTGGCAAAACGAATTTCTTAGTTTTAAATGGGATTTCCTGTATTTCAATTTGATTGGATTTAGGTTCATGTTTAAGAAGGAAATTTGTACATAAAACACTTTTAACTTACAGTTTTTTAAAAAAATTGTTGTTGAGAATGTATTTGTACTGAAAGAATTTTGCAGGATAGAACATCTCATTTGTGAAAATCCCTTGTAACCTTTAAATACGATCATGTGGTTTCATTGTACTTTTTCCCAACAGTATAAGCCAAGATTTTAGTAAACAACATAAATCAGCATTAAGCCCTCTACAGATGCATAAAATAATTGCAAAAAACCCTCACTTGCAGCTAGAAACCGATTAAGTGTTTGTTCTCAGAAACAGTAAATGTACAAAATCTCTATTTTTTTATAAGTATGTTCTCATCTCAGTGCAAACCGTGAGTATGTTCTCCTTTGGACAAAAGGGTGTAGACTGAAATGGAGTGACCTGTAATTTCTGTCATCAGTGAGGAGATAAACCCAACCTTCTTTTTGTCTGTAGTCAATGCGTTTAGTTGAAGATTCCTTTCTGCTGGGTTTTTGTCTCAGAAATCATACTGAGAATCTTTTCTGGAGTACTTCTGAGGATATTTCTTCCGTATGACTCCTGGCAAAATAGATGCCTTTAAAAATCTGTATGTGAGAAAGTTCACCTTGCAGGGAGTAAACAGTATGATTTTAATTTCTTGGTTTTTCCAACACCTTCCTGTGCTTGAAGCCAAATAGTCTGAATTGTCTTTTAAGGTATTTGCCTCTTCGGGGACGGTATTGTTAATATTTGTTCCTCTGTATCCTGCTCTATAGCTCTCTTAAAAAAGCCTGCTTGGCTTATAGAGTGCAATAATTGGAGTTTGTCAAATATGAGGGTTTTGTGGGAAAATTTGTGGAGAAAATTAGTTACTTTAATTTCTACAATTTTCCAGGAAAATATTTCAACGTTAAACCAAGTTTTCACTTCAATTTTTTTTTTTTTAAGCAAATCCTTTTTGCGCTTTCGCATTTTAGGAAAGTACTTTTCCCTTATAAAGGTTCTTCACAAGTGTTTTATGGGTTTTTTTGGGCCAACTCAGCCAATTTTCAAAATCTAGTTGCTATGGGAGTGACCAGAAACTGGTACCTATGGGATTAAACAGCAGCCTCAAATTTCCAAGGTTTCTGCAGAACCCCCCCTGCTTAACCCTGACATATTTTCTAAAATTAATGTGAATAATTGATGTTTTTGTAAGTATTTTCTTCCATTTGCTTCTGTGCTGTCTGATTACATGAGCACTTGTGTAGGTGTCTTTCCTTCAGCTGGTGTGTTTAAGGTCACCTCTCTTGTTCTCTCATTAAAAATCTTGTAGTCACTTAGTTCTTAAAATCAATCTTTGAGCCCACAGCTGTTGATGCAGGACACACAGAGCTACATTCTCTAGCTTTGATAGTTAGGAAAGAAAGTTTTGTTAGAGGATTTCCTGGAATTTACCATACTGCATTTTAGAAGCATTTTCTAGTTAAAAGTAGAAATCATTGTGCTGAGGCATAGAGGAAGGCTAGAAGATCCCCAATCTTTATTTGGCTTCCTCTTCCAAATAGCTTTCTTACTCCTTGCCCAATGTTTGTGCCACCTGGAGTCAGTACAGCAAATTAGGTGTTTTAAAATTGTAAAATAAACGTCTGTGTAACAGAAACTGAATATATTACCTTTCTGAACGTTCTTTTTTTTTTTTTTTTTTTCCTGGAGGATCTTTGCCCTGACTCTTGTTTTGTCAGAAGATGTTATCCACTATTTTGAGATCTGCAGACAACACCCTCTCTGTTCCTACTCAAATGAAAAGGATCTAAATCGCTGAATAAGTACCCTCTAAACAAGATCTTAATATTTCTGCCTTAAGTTGATATGAAGTATTCAGCATGAGAAAGGCACAATCTGTCTTGACAGAGTTCAGGAATTCAGCACTATAATTATGTAGGGCTCTTGAAAAGTGTTTTCCCGTGCTCTCTGAAAGCATGAAGTGCTCTAGCTGCAAAAGTGTGTTTATTTTCTTTGGATTTTGCTTTTGTTAGAGCTGTTCAACAGACAAATGGTTCCTGCTCATTTGCACATGCATAATTAAGCAATTAGAGCTTCTGGAAAATATACTGGGAAATACAGTTTTTAAAAAGTGAGACTAAAAAGTACTCTCATTGCTGATGACTTTGAATATTTGTTTTCTTCTAAACTATTAAGGCCTTTATGAATGAAAATAAATCTGACTGAAATTCCTTTCCCTTTGTCCATGTGCATTCTGAGCTTTGCAGGCAGCCCCCTGGATCACAGTTCTAGGTGAGACATTTCATATTTGCACTGTCATTTCTATATTTAGTTCACAACACCATTGTTACAATCATTGTCGTTTCATGGGAATGACTGTTGCCACTTCCTATCAGTGCCATTCCTTGTGTCATTCCCAAAAAGCCAGCGTGGCTAGTCTTGTTTATGGAAAATTAGTTTGGCATCATTCTGAGTCTTCCTGAAGCCCAGTGACTCATCCACCTTTCCCCACCTAATTTCTGCAAGTTATTAAAAACATACCAAGTCAAAGGTTCCTGCTTACTGCCTTTCCACATTTCTCTGCCTCTCTGACACTTCTCTGAATCTGACAGCATATCAGTCAATGCTATGAGATATCAGTGATATATCACCCTGACTCTACAGAATGCATTACAGGGTTGAGTAGTCTGGAGCTGACAATTATCTGTGCTTTTTTCCCAAATTTATTACAGTTTGCACAATAATAGGAGTTTCAAATGAGGGATAGAAGTTAAATGAAAGAGAGTAAAATTAACATAACAAAATTGAATCACAATGTGTTCTGTTAATCCTCATAATTTAATTTTAATTTTATTTTGTAAAAGTCCCAGTTGTCACTTTTTGGATTTTGATCACCTCTTCAAGAAAGACCATAAAACTCATTTCCTTCCTGAAATGTTATGTATTTTCTTTCTTGCTGGGTGATTTTTTTTTTTTTTTTTGGTTAGTCAACCACTTCCACTTTGAAGCAATTATATTTTCACATTCTTGGGATTTGATGTTCTTTCAGCAGAAAATCTGTTCAAATAGTCTTGTGCCTTGTATAGATAACTGTACATCATCCTTACATACAACCCCCCCACACACTTTCCCTTCAATGGAATAAATGTACAATACAGAGAGCTTAACCAGTTTGCATTTTTCCATATATATATATTTTAATGTTGGATCTTCTACATTATATAGGTTACTGTGTGTCCTCTTATCTTCACTCTTGCACTCACCCATGTAAATGACTTCCATACCCTTCTTTGGATACCTTGGTTTCTTTTACTATGAGGTGTGGCTCTTCAGTAAAAGATTGAAACAATAATAAGGCTGATGAACATTTTCTCTGTACAGTTTCATGAGATTTCTGTATCTTCCTTTGTCATCATTTCATAATGATGATAAAAAGAGTTTCACTTGGATGCACACAGTCTTGAAAAAGCCTATCTGACTTTGGCCAGTTAGAATCTTCCATGAGAGGCAGGAGTGAGAATTTCAGTTTCTTGTCTTAGCATTCTGCTCTGAAATCCTGGTACTTCTGAAGCCAAAAGGAAGTTGGTAGTAGGTATTTATTTACCGTTAATAGCACATGTAGTCAGCACTCACCTCTGGGGAAAAAAAAAAGTTGATACCCTTTTCCTCATTTTATGTGTATTCTGTGATAGTGCTGTTTATAGAATGAACAAAATTCGAGTGTTTGTACTGTGAATGGCTGCTGGGATGCAGATTCCATCTTCTTTTCAGAAGTTTAATTGCATCAAATATGCTCACAATGACTTCTGCTCTCACTGCAGCAGTGCTGTGTACATCAAGGAATTAGAGCTTCTGTCTTTCATGGGCTTATCAAGAGGTGAGGAGGAGAACAAGAAAAATACATCAATGAATTTCTCTTCTGACTGAAAATGCTGCTTTTTGGTTGCTTTGCACATTAGAGAGGGGAATCACCAAGCACCACGCAAAAGATCAGAAAGTGTAATTTCTACAAAGTGGTATTATATGCATAAGTCTTCTGAAAGACAGATACCTTTGGGATATCGTAGGCCATACACTTCTGTGTAATCCATTACCCATGCTGATATAAACCTTTGATTTGTGGGTTTAAACCTGAGGCTGAGTAACCTCATAAATATGCTAATCCACAGTAATCAAGAAAAGTGCTATTGCAAATACAAAATTTTTATTCTGCAGCTCCAACAGCTTTATAGCATGCTCTACATTTATAACAATAAACTTTGGGAAATTACTCTCTTCATGTTTAAGAAAATGCTTTGCCCTTTTCTTGTCATCTCACAATGGGTTTTACATACATTATTTTGAATGGCATGATCTTTATGCAAAATTCAGGGCATGTTTTGCCTTTTCTAACCAACTATTTGATTTCTAAAATGAACACAACATTGCATAAATTTAAAAAATTTAGCTTTTGTAACCTTATAAAAATTTTATTATCATTTTTATTAGGCTGGAGACCAAGCAGTGGGTTAAACTGGTAGATTGTCTAGGAAAACCAGCTCTACTGTATATGTAAACAGATAAGGACTTAGAGAATTTTGAAAAAAAATCTTATCCTTTTCAGTAGCACATTTTGCATATCTATTATATGTATTTTATGTACATACACATAGGCATGAATGTTGTGTGATACCTTGACCATCATACGAAGTTCTACAGTCATTCAAATACCTCAGTGTACGTTTATTTATTTAGGAAAGGTGAAATGTATCTTCCATGCAGGATAGAAAATAGGACATTTTTCCTGTTTACAAACTTCAGAAGACAAGACTTCTGCTTTCCTTTGGGGCTGCAATTTCTGTGTACTAAGAAATCCTCACTAAACGCTATACCTGAAAAAACAGTTGTGGTTAAAAAAAATCAGCCTTTTCAAGACATAAACAACAGTTTTCTTCAGCTGCTATTTCAGTTTTGCAATACTCATATTTTCTTGGTAGATTTTGAGTAATCCTATTTCTAATCCATGTCTTAGGAAAATTGAGTTACTTTTAAAATGGAGGGGAAAATAACCAGTCAGTTCTGAAATAATTATTTCTTTAGCTCTTCTGAAATACCTGTCAAAAATGATTACTTTCTAGTTTCTGTAATCAATAATTACAATTTTTATTAGGTGCCTGAAAGATTGAAATGTAAACACTGCTAATTTGGACAATATAGTGTTTTCAGGGTGTTAGGTCTGTGCTTGCCAGATCAACTGTATAATGCAGATGTAGATCCTTGCATATGTGTCTGATTTTTTTATTAATATAAATTCAAGGTTCATTTCTTGGACGAGCTGACACAAAAAAACCTCATTCACTCTTCGCAAAATGTGATTATATTTTGGTTTTAGGTTTAAATGTGACATTTTGTAGAAACAGGGCTACCATTGACCTCTTTAAACACAAGGAGTAGTTCAATACTCACTTTAAATTCCCTCAGACCTTTTAACTCGGGTCTCAGATACTCTTTTAAATACTTTTGGCGTGTTGCAGATTAGATTTCCGTGCGTGCGCTTTCCACAGGTTGCTTCTGCCCAGTCTGTGACCATTTCCATTCAAAAAACGTGGACAAATTGGTTTTGTGCTGACTTTTGCGGTCTGTGCAAACTAAGCAGCACGGCAGCCTTTTCTTGTCGTGGAACTCTGGGTCCAGGTGTGGTGCAGGGCAGGACGGTGGTGCTGCAGAAGAATTCCCTGAGTCGGGGGCAGCGAAGAGGTGGCTCCATGTTGGTGTGCTCAGTGCAGGTGAAGTGGCTCTGTGCACATCAGGCTTTGCAGGGGTTTTCTTTAGCTGCCCCAACAGGAACTTCTGTCCAACTTAAGGCAATACACCTTGGTGGCTTTTCTAGCTGCGCCTGCAGTGCTCTGTCCCAGGTACACCCCAACTGCTGTGCACGGGAAAATTGTATTTCTAGAGTTTCAGAGAAGACTTGGTTTTAAACTCTTCCTGTGGGAGCAGTTCTGAGCCACCCTCTGCACTCCATGATAACTGCTGTGAAGTGACCCTTTCACCTCAAATTCATCAGAGAGTTTTATAAAATTAAATATACCCTGACACTGTAGCATTAAATCTGTGAGTCCAACTTCATCCTCCAGGAAATTATTTTTTTTTTAAGAATCTCTGTGGATTCTATAACATATACAGTTCAAATACTCATCTCACCAACAATTATAGGAATGTGACTTAAAAAGTGGCTGTTTAGTTGTAGTGGCTAGGCATTTTCCTGGATAGAAGAACTGGAAGAAATCCAGATTGCTTCATCAGCTGCCGCCACAGTTTGACAGAGCAACTTGATAGTAGCGTGCCAGCACCACCGGATTTAAACTTGCCCCAGTAATTCCATTTTGACATTTATGAAAACATCATATGGGCCTTTTGCATTTGAGGATGTATTCTTTAGATCTCTTTTGAGAAGAGAGAGCACTTCAGTTTTTTTCATGTGGTATTTTTAATTGAACATTTTTCCTCAAAAATGTGTGGTACTTTGTGGAGTGAAATTAATCTGGGTGAGCAACTGGTTCGTTTAGAATTACAAACGATGTAAAAAGTTAGAGATTTTCTGTGTTTGTTTTTTGAGTAAATATAATTTACAATTTTGCCTTATTATGGTATCCTGGAGCCGTGATAGTTTGTCTGTTGTCTGAGTAGGGTTTTCTCTTAAGGGCAGGGATTCCTGATGTTTTCCAAGCTCACTGATCATGCTACACTAGATGAGAATGAAGGTATTACCACACAGCACCCAGGTAGTTTCTCAGGCTCTTTAGATGTAATATCACCAGCCTGTGCTTGAGCTAATTTAGGTTTGACAGGAAAAAAAAAAATCTAGATTACATTGCCAGAATGGAAATCGGTTTTTGAACAAGAGTGAAACAGAAAGGGTCTTGAACAGAGGGGTATTTGAACATGACCTGTAAGGGTAGCACTGTAGGTTGGAGGACCATGGAGTTTTTTGAAGAGCTGATGGTGAGCCTGCAGTTGTCATTGTTTTATCCTTGGTGTGAGTGTTATTGGTCCAAAAAACTCAACAAAAAAAAATTGCATCAAGAAACAGAAAGGGATCAAGAATCTATTTTACTTTGAAAAATGTCAACCTTTAATGTGCTTTGCTTATCAGAAGACCAAGATGCTTGATGTTGAGAGGAAGAGGGGTTTATATATCAAATTGATGTAGGATGACCTTAGGAAATTTGAAGACTGGTGCACAGAAACCCCACACAGTCTGACAAGAAGTGCAAAGTCATAAACATGGTGGAATCAGCAAACATCAACTGGAGTATTAGTTGGCGTCATGTTCTGATTCTCGTTCAGGCAACACCCAAGTGTGAGACCTCGTTAAGGGAAAATTATCCTCTTTTACTCAGCTCTGGTGGAGCTGGATGAGAAATGAGACTCCAGTTTTTTGTGCCTCACTTTAGAAAGGGTACTGAGCAGATGAGCTGGTCCAGTAGAGATGCCACAGAGATTTTTAGGGACCTGAAGAATACAGTCTGGATTGAAGCTGTGGAGTTTGGGCTTAATTAGTCTGGCAAAGGCTCTCCAGCAGTAGGCTAAAATTGCTTGTGGAGGAGTTGCAGAGGTGGTGAAGCCAAGTTCTTAGTGTAGTTGCAGGAAGTAAAACAAGGGGGAGTGAAATACATTGTGTTAGCAATGCTGCATTGAGGAAAGTTTCCCTGAGTGGCTGTGGAGGTTTTCAAAACTTACCTGCCAGAAGACACTGCTGACCTGCTCTGGTGGTGACAGTAGCCTGGCTTTGGATGGGAAGCTGAACAACATGAACTTGTGATGTTTCTTCCAGTCCACATTTTTGTGACTCTGATGATAACGTTCCATAACAGGTGCAGCTTTCCTAATGTGTAACTCCTTTATTTATCAAGCCTTAATAAGATGTCAGAGGAAGTCATAACAAGGAAGCTGAAACCTGGTGCTGAAAGGAAAATTCAATTCTAGCAAGTGGCAGAAATGGCTTTTCCTTAATGTAGTTTGACGAACAAAACCGTATCGTCATGCAATGCTTCTCTTTGTAGTAGAATTTAATCATTCAACTCTGCCTGACAAATTCTCTCACTTCAGTCCCTTCACTTCTGTATCTTATTTTTCTGCCTGTCCATTTAATCTAGCCATGCTTGTAAAAACCAGTTTTGGAAAATGTTGTCTAGAAATCTGCTGTTTCATGCAGTTTGTAGGAGAACTCAATCCTGCAAAGATTTATGCCTAAAATAACTTTCCAGTACTATAGGTCTTTGTGTCAATTATTTTAATCTTTTTTTAAATTTAATTTTGAAACATGTCACTTCTCTTTCATCTATGTCTTTTAATTTTCTTTCATTCTTTCATTGACTTTAATATTCAATATTTCAATTTCTTGATAATGTCCACATTAATCATTATAAAAATGTAAAGTGTTTTGTATATTGAATAAAACTCTAAGTTAGATAACAGTTTCCCTCCCCTAGATTTTCTCCTTCCCTTCTTGAAGGTTATTAACTGAGGGTTTATCTGTGTGGTGGTATGTATTTATTCATAGGTGTACACAAACATAAAATTAAATAAAGCAGTGAAATAGTGGTGTACGCATATTGAATTTAGTAGGCAAAGTGCCTATTAGGTAGGAAAAAAAATTAGCTGTTAAAACCTTCTTTAGGAATGTTTTTCATCTCAATTGCATACAAAACTAGATTGTCTTTCAGCCTCTCATAACTCTGAATAGTGGAAATAATATCCTGTAATTATTACATTGTTTTAGAAATGAAGGGGTGGGTATTTGGATAATCTAGTGTATGCCACTATGAGAGACAGGACTTCAGCATGCAGAGATAATCTGAGGAAGCTGTTTATCAAATCTGGATGTGAAGGCTGTGACTCTGAGTCTGATTTTATTTGTTATCTTTCATTTTCTATTTATGTTATCAGTATGAATGTTTTGTTATCACTAAATCTTATCATCTGGGAGGACTGTTTGTCAACATCAAACGAAATTCTTTGCAGGCATCGACACAGGAGAAAGCAGTAGGATTCTGCTAGCAGGCACTTAGCTCCATATTGCTTCTCAGATAATTTAATCCCAACAAGGAGAAATATTTCCTTTGCCTATTTTATCATTATCTTGTTTTACAGAAGTACCCAATCAGTACTTGCAAACCATGGGAGAAATTTATTTCACCTAAGGTTATTTATATCCTAAATTTGACATCAGGTCTGTAGTCTAAACTAATCACAGACTGCCTGTGTTGTTAGCAGAGAGAAATGGCAGCTCCATAGGGTAATTCCATCCAAGTTATGAGAGTCTCACATCTATTTCAGAGTCACTCACCTATGAAGTGCCTTCCCATCTCTGATGATTATTATAAGCTGGCTGACAAATTTGGACTAAGTTCACACATTTGACTAGATTTTATGTATTCCACATGACAAAATTCACATAGATTTTCTTCAAAATTTCATTTTCAAGTTCTAGGAAAACCAATATATAAAATAAATGTGTGGCATTTTTAGCCTCCATGTGTTTAATGTTTCCCTTATTTAGACAGAAGTAATTTGTCAGTAAATTTGTCCTTTGCTTATCATGCTATCTTGGAATTTCTATCTTCCAAAGGTAAAGAAATACCTATTGGGAAACTGACAGAGTTTCCTACTGTCTTTCACTCGTGCAAATCACTCTTCGTAGTTAAAGCCTAATGTGAAGGAAGAGTCAATACCATTTTTTTAAAATACCCTAATATATAATTGTTCTTATAATGATACGTATATTTAAAAAAAAAAAAATCAGAGTATCTTACCTTTTCCTTTATAAGTATTGATTATTCAGTAATCATATATTTACTGAGTTTAAAGATATCCATAGGTCCCACCTCCCACTCCCAAATTATTATAGAGAACATAATAATGCCTGTAAAATACTCTATACTTGGCTCTCTGCAGTCATATTTCTAAATTTCACTTCATAGAGCAAAAGATAAGTGTGAAAATGTATTATGTATTTAAATTTTCCAACATCCTGTTTCCAAAATAGCACAGCATTTGATCTTTTACATTTTCCTTATAAAAAATTATACACAAAAACATGCCCTTCTGCACAAATATTTTCCTCAACTGACTTTCGTATTTGTTGTCTAAAGTTGCCTCAGTCAAAAAGCGTTCCTCAAGAAAGTGTAAGTGATGGACAACAATATGTGGTAGCCTTTATGTTCAGACAATATCCATGTCTTCTGATTCAGTACATTCATAGTGCCAGTGTGGGAGTGTATAATAGTTTTATCCAAGAAGAAATTAAATTATGGTTTTGATGATCCTGAAGGAAGTAATAATTCTGCGGGGTTTAAGTATGCATAATCAACACAGTCCAGGTAGTTTAGTTTGGGTTATGTCTGATCTTATTGCATTAGGTTTCCAGGTTTAATAATTAGGCTTTCTACTAGAGTTTTACCATGTATTTGTTTTAGTTTCTCTTATTTGTTCATTCCTAATTTATTAACAGTGGGAGATGAAAGAATTGTATTAACGGAAGTATTCGTTCATTGTTTGAGAGCCTGAGCAGATGGAAGTTTACTTTAGTGGATCATGTCATGAAATGGAGCATAGATTAGAATTGCTTTTCATGTATATTATTTGAATATATGAAACATTTCATGGATTAGGTTCCTGTTTACTGCAAATGTGGAGTTTTGATTTAACGAACTCCCAAGTTTTCCCTTTCTTTTTCCTTTTGCATGATTGGCTTCGTTAGAATTGCAAAGACGAATTCTTGACAGCTGTACTTTTAAACTAAAACACAGAATTCTGAGGGCAGACTTACTATTTCCATATGAAAGATGTCCCTGAGTTAGACTTTCAAGATTATCTCATTTTTGTGGTGGAACAGATCTTGACCTATTGTTCTGTAGGACTCTATTATTGCTGCGTGTGATAGTCAAGGTGAACATGAAATGGAGCAATGGCAAAAAAATGAATCTATCCCTACAGACATTAACTTCTGAAGGTTGGAAAAATCTCAGTGTTCAAAAGTTGTTCCTGTTTCCAGAGACCTATTCCACCCATCATTATTCAGTGCAAAGTGTATTTGCCACATCATGCATGTAACTAAAACATGAAAAATTAAGAAATACCTTGCATTGAAATGTTGGTTTCAATGAATCCTTGTGTGCAGCGCTCTCTGGCATATTCTGCTGGCTGGCTGACTTTTGAATCCTTAATTGCTATAAAAGATTTGCCAGCAGTCTCAATTCTTTGTCTTCCAATCAGGTCACGTGCTCTAAAGAATGTTTGCTTTTGAGAAAATGTATTTTTCATATACTTAGGCATGGCAGAGAAAAAAGGTAGACATATATTTTGCTCATTTGGACAATCCCCACAGTTCATTTATCACCCAGTAGCTTTTCCTCATATACCTTTCTATCTTTTAAGACTGTGAGCTGGAACATGTATATAACCCATTTGCCTTTGGAATCTTTTCATTCTGTCTTTGAGTTTTTATGACCATGGCTTTTAGAGTCTACATTTAATCTGTATATTGGTGTTACTTTGATCTAATGAAATACAAATGTAGTTCACTGTAAGATTGTACATGAAAATTAAATTTTAATATTTAATAACAACAACAAACAGCTATAATAATAATAGTTCATAATAATTTTCAGATCATCCAGATAAAAATCCAAGCAGAAATGTTGATAGAGAAAATGCTGCTGATAACACTGTTCCTAAAAGTGAAAATAGCAAGACAGGTTTTGTAGCTTGAAGTTTGTATCTTTTATTAAGCCATGTGCATACCTAGAAAAGTTAGACAAACTTTCAGACACACAAGGCCTCCATGTCTGATACAGAAGCATCATCCTTTAAAGCCAAATCCAAGTTGAAAGCAATTGCTCAGAGTTTAATTACAGAGCATTTTTCATACCTCTGGGTCCTGCTCCTCACAACTCCTTCACAAGAGGAACCCTGAGTGTAGGCGTTAGCAGAAGCAGTAGCTTTATGTCGCATTGTAGTTTCCATGAACACTCTTATCCCTTCGTGTTTCATGTGGTTTTTGTTACAACTTGTCTACCTTGTCAACTCCTCTTCCTCCCTCACCTTTCCACTCTGCTCCATGCAAGAAAGATCTTTTATATGATGTAATATACCAAAATGAGCAATCATCCCCACTTCTATTTTAGTTTGGATTCCTCTGTTCTGAGCATCAAAAAGAGCTTGCATGCTCAAGAGATTGGCTTATTTTGATCTTGTGGAAGAAATATTGATGCATGAAGCTCTTTCTTGTTATCATAGATCCTCACAGCTGGAGTTTCATCACTATTAGAACATTCCAAGCTACCCCCCAAAAAATCCTCTTGTCAATTGCTCAAGGCAGAGATTCTCGGGTCATAGGGCAGCTTTCATTCTTGATGAAGGTGACTCACGATTGTTCATTTTTTTAAAATGCACAAACTAAGGAAAAGCTCAAAAAACTTCTATTTTTTTTTTTCTGTGAACCAGGTATTGAGATCAGACTTTGTCCTGCTGGACTATGAAGCTGGGAATTTCTAAGCCCTGTGATGTTTTTATTTCAGCAAATTCACTATAGACTGATACTCTGATAATCATGTGATGGTAGATTTTAGCAACAAGTGACAAAACTTTAGGCTGGCTATAAATCAAATGGCATTGGTTTTATTCAAGGGACATTCAAATGCTGTAACCAATTTATTAGGAAAAGGAAATTAAGCTGTGTTATGAAATCACACTGAAGATTTGGCTGCATATCCCTCAGAATATTTTTTTTTGGATGGTACATTTTTGGATGGCATTATTGTGAAGATGATAACTTCTGATTCACCTTAATATTTACAGTTAATTTATTTTTCTTTGCTGTCAGTAGCAGAGTATTTAAGAAAAATAAGTATCTGTTTTGTGAGTTTCTGCAAAACCTGTCATTAGTTATGTTTCAAAACAATAGTATTGTATCATAAAGTCAGTGAAACCTTTTACTCGTAGCCAAGCAAAGCAGGGAAAAGAACTTCTACTGTTGTAGTTGATGAGAAGTTTTCTAGTGGTTTCTGTGAAGGTGAGAAAATTGATAGTATTTTTCATAGATGGTTGTCTATGAGCTTGGCTTTCAACAGAAGCAGAGATCGTGGGCAGTTGCTGAAACATCTCTGCATCTCTTGCTGTATTTATGTCAGTTCTAACTTTTGTTTTAGAAATCTAATGCTAGTGAGTGAAAGAATTAGAATCTGTACCTGAAGTTGTATTTCAAGGAATGTTTTACAGTGTTATAAGTAATCCTACTTCCATTTTTCAGTGTTAATGCAAAGGTGTTCCTCTTTTTCAAGAGTAACAGTTTTATGCTGGAAATTTTGTGTTAACTCATACCGGTTATCCTTTGCACAAAAAAACTATGTTCCACATGGCACTTGGTTCTGTTCCATAGGAAATGATGGAAAGGGTATTCATCTTCATTTATAAGAGAAGACAGAGGTAATATTTGTGGGATCCACAAGCTTTTTAGATGTTTTGGGGAAACCGAAGGCTACTTAGGCATGATAAAAATTAACAAAGGAGATATTTGTCTCCAGTATCTCAAAAAGTGAAAACGTGAAGTTGAAAGAATTTTCCTTGTCATGTTCCTTATCTGTATAGGCACAGGGAAGAAGACAATAATATTCATATCTATATGAAAACCCTCATGGAAATAAATCTTTTTAATTGTATTCTGGTTCCTTGTATCAGTCGTAGGTTCCTGACATTTGCTTTGTGATCTACTTATAATTAAAATATGTATTCTTTGTGTTAATATTCTGTGTTGAAATTAGTCTAAGATGCTGTTTCTTTGGAAAATACTGTATTTCATCTTTTAAACATGAGCTCTAATGTAATTATTAGAAGATGTTTGATTAAAATTGGAAATTACTTCTGGGATGAGACTTTATATTCATTCGTGTTTTTGCTTTAAAGTATGAGTACTTTCAGGAAAATCCCATACAACCAAACATGCAAATTTTACAGACAGGTGTTCTTCCAGAGGTTTGCAAACATGAACTCCAGCAAAAGAACATTGCGGTTATCTTGAGCAGATGATTAGATTAATAGGAGCTGGAAAAGGTGAAATAATTCCTTTTGTGTCCGTTTCTGTGCAAAAACGACCTGTCCCATCTTGAGTTTGGGAATATGTGACTCATTTAAACATTAATGGGCACGTAAAATCATTGAAATGTTGGAAATCTGCTTATTACATATATGCTATGTGTTGAAAAACAGAAATAAAGGCACTATGGTTTCCTAGAAGAATTTGAGGTAAAGCTTTCCTGACACGATTGTGATCAGGCTGAGGGTTTTGGTTGCAGACTTCCCCTTGACTGTAGTTGGTTCCAGACTCACAGATGCTGTTAAGGAATTCTGACACCTTGAATGAAAATTGAAGTAATGCTAAATCTAAGTGCTCCTTCAACAAAGAGATTTTTAACAGGTTACAAGAGGTGAAATCTGTCAAAACTGGCATGTTGTTTTCTCCTCGTGTTAGTTCCTCACCCAAAGTATGGTACTTGTGAAAAACCTTCTGGAAACACCAGCAGTTAATTTGAACCCAACATAATATTTGAAGGGAATCCAACCTGCATTTAAAATTTAAAAAAAAAGAGTTTGGAAAGCTTTTTTTTTTTGTACAAGGTATGCTTTAACAATTGTTTATGTTTGGGATGTGCTTTAGATTGGGCCAAAGAAATCTGGTCTTTTCTCAGATGTTGTCTTTTCTGCATAAAATAAAAGTTGCATTGGCTTTAACAGATACTTTGACAATTTTGTTCACTCTGTAATTTCTCTTCAACTTTTTCGTGTTTTCACTCCCTAAATCTCTCTTCAGCTTGATTCATCATGAAAGTAGCCTAAGCTAAACTTTCTGAGAATTTAAAATTTCTGCTTATATTGGAGGAAGACATTTGTAGAATAAGCTCAAGTAGGAAGTTAGAGGTTTTTTTTGTCTCTCCTGCTTAATTCTTACATGGTCCTCAGCCTCTTGTCTTTCCACAGGATCCCAAGCCAGAATGTAGGTTTTCCTCTCATCCAAGCACAGCAATCCGCTCAACCTAGGCACCTCTAGGCACATTTGCTCTCTGAGGAGGATAGCAATGACAGTGCTTTAGGAATTTAATACACTAAATAATATCCTGATTCCTTTGTGAAGTATCTTACATGATAATTTGGGCTGAGGAACTTGAAATATCCACTTCTTGTACTCAATTCTAGAGCTCCTAAAAGTTTTTTCGTTACTTGTAGTTGTGCATTGTTAGTGAAAAGAGAAATTACATTGTAGAGGTGTGTTTCTGTGATTGTGCTCATTTCTGGAACGATGCAGTTTACATGCTGTTCCTTCCTTAGGCTTATAAGTAATTTGGCTGGCACAAGGCACAGTAACAGCATTATAATACTGAAGTTTACATTTCAACTTTGCCCTAAAATAAAAAGAAAAAAGTAAAATTTTGAGTATCACGAGTTACCATTTCAGAAGTTCACGTGTCAGCTGTGAAAGGGAATCAGAGTAATTTGGTGTAATTACTAGTCAAGATGAGATCTTAAATGCACAATGATCTCTAAAAACAACAATTACTTGAACAGACTGTGAATATATTTAGATAAACACTTTGTACACTCAAAGTAGAAGATTCTATGTATCTTTAGCTTGATAATTATAGACTGAAAAACTGAGCAAGGCAGGGACTTACGGATATTTGTAGATATAACTTTAAGTACTGTTCTTAACATAAGCAAAAAGTAGTTATAATAATAATAATTGGTATAATAATAATAATAACTGTATTGCATGCAAGTGTGAATGTCTGTATGTATATGCTCTCTTAGAGGTAATTCTTAAATCTCTCCAAAATTGGCAGCAAGGGGCTGAACTAATGCATGCTCTGGTGAGGCAGCAAAAATGTAGCCCAAAAGAATATTTATTGCTTTGTCTTTAAAGTAATTTGCTTCAAAACTGTTTTATTATGCACCAGATTTATCTTTTTCTATGAAGTTAACACACATGTTAATTTTAATACTATGTAATTAAAATATTTAAAATGTATTAATTTTAAGTACTATATGTTGTTTATCTTCTTTAAAACGTTGTTTTACTGTTGTTATTAAAGTGGAAAATGGTGATAGTCAAAACAGTTGACTATAAAGAAGACAATTTATAACAATATGATTTCTTAATATTTTGCATATTGGTTTTATATGTTTTTATATTATTTTTACTGTTCATTCAGCAGATATTTCTCTTAACTTTACTTCAGTAAAAAGACTATATTCTATTGTTTATATTTTGACACCAGCAGAGATATGGGAATTAGTTGCTCTTCTCACTTTATGATAAATGCAGGCGTGTGCATGCTAGACTGAAATTACACTTGAAGCTCATCATCCACAGAGCCATAAAGCCCTAGTCTAAGAAGAGCTGTTGAGTCTGAAAATGTTGTAATTTACTTCTATTTTATTTGCAGATTGCCTTCTCACAGCACAATACTATCATGGATCTGGTGCAGTTCTTTGTCACCTTCTTCAGGTAAATTGCTTTTTCTGTCTTCTGACTGAAATCATGCTGATTCTTGACCATCAAATCAGTATCTTAACCAGCTTCTGAGTACTGAGAAGTGCCTTAAAGGAAGCCTTTAAACTATGTTCCCTGATTTGCACTAGTGGAGGATCCAGGTCATTGCCCTGAAACTACAGGCAGCTGCTGGAATCTTTCATGTATTTCATATTCAGCGGTACAATCTCCACACTTCATAAAGATTAGCTAGGCTGTGCTGTATATTACAGTGGTTAAGAGATGCCAGCTAAACTAAAAAAAGTGATTTATGTGTGTGATTATTTTTCAATAATTCTTTAAAAGTGTTTATAAATGATAACTGTTCAATGGCTTGTTATTTTTAATAAAGCACACCAAATCATTACTAATGCTTTCATGTGTTAGAGATTGTGAAAGGCAGTAGGTGATGCCTGAGATTTGGTTGTGGCAGCAATGTAGGAATGGGCTTCAACTGCACATGGACAACCAGTCGGGGATCTGAACAAAACTCCACTGAAAGTCTTCTTAAGAGTTCAACTGTCTTATAAAATATCACAAACTTGAACGTACACAGATTAGTTACAGTGCTTTGAAATCTTGCTGTGAAGATATCCCCCAATAACCAAGAAGTGTACACAAAATGTGAACAGTGACAGAGAAATACGTTCGTCAGACTTTCTGTGTTTCTAGAACTGTTGTGCCTTTATTTCACTAGATCTCAGTACAGCTTTTCTGTGTTCCTTGTGCTCTGAGGAACTGTGCTTGGTGAATCAGATTCTTAAATACTGTGAACAGGCCAAATTCTGTTTATTGCTGTTGCCAAAATGGGCACAGGAATGATCAGAGCCTGAACTTTTCTGTACCCAGTGTATTGGCTAGTGGAGAGGGGTTTAGGAGCCAATGCAAAATATTCCATTTTGCCTCATTTATTACAAATAGAGCAGTAAAGTGCTGATTGCCTAAAGGTCAGTCTAGTAGTGTTTTGGATTTTTAGTGTTTGGGGTTTTTGTGTTTGTTTGTTGCTTTATTTTCTCTTTTTTTTTCCACTCCCCCCCCCCCCCCCCCCCCCCCTTCCTGGGAAGCCAGCAAGATCTAAAAAATTATCATACTTATGCAAACCTTAAGGTTACAAACTCGCATAGAAGAAAGCAAAGTCCAATGTATGACAGCACAGAGGGGACACCGTGACAAATAGCAGACACAGACTAAAAGCAATTTATTTGTGCTCTGTGCGCTAATGCAGCCTTAGGAAAGGTAAACTATGGGCTCTTTGGTGGTGGAGCCATCTCTGTGGATACAGAGCATTCCCTCTCCTGGTGTGATTGTCTGTCTCACGTGGCTCGTTCTGCGTAAATGCAAACTCACCATGATCCTGATGAAAGAAGAGATCTGTCTGCCTGAACAGAAAGCTAATTGGAAACCAAGGCAAATGTAGTCCCCCTTAGAGAGAGAATGACTGTAGGAGAGCTGGCAGCTCTCCTACCTCTGCCTTTGACTCAGCCCCAGACTAATTACATAGCCAAGGCTTTCAGCTGGCACTCAGTTCAATGGGGCCTTGCAGAGTCACGTTAATAATCTGCCTTTGGAACCTGGTTGCAGAAACATGTGTAGGAATCAGGAACTGCTGTGAGTGGTGCATTGCAGTGATCCAAGCAGGGTACAAACCTTGATGACAGGGCACCCTCCAGACACACGTACAAAAAAGTTTCATGGTTATAATGAGAAATAGTGTTTCGCAAGAAATAATTTATAATCTTGATGGAAGGTTGTATGGTACTCTTCTACAACTGAATTGGTGTGAAGGTGTTTGTAGGGATAGCTGGGATGTCTAGGAGCTGCAGCTTTTGTACTGTATTTCTAAGAAGTGGAAAGAATAGCACACTGCAAAGAACATGAGAGGAGAAGGGAAGGGAGAGGAGAACTTGAGTTGGTTCTGAATGAAATGACTGCATGAAAAAAAGTTATTTAATTGCACTGTATTCCCAAGATTAGCCCAGGCCTATTGCTCTGCTAAGTGGCTCTTTCCAAGAGCCTTCTGTGTATCTTTTCTTCAGTGTTATGCCCATGGACCTGGAGTTTCACAGGTGTTAAAGGCCATTGATTTTCTTATCACAGACCCAAACCAGTCATGGGTAATGTCGCAGGGACACTCCCAGCTCCTAACAGCTGTGGGTACGGGATCCCCACTGACACCAGAGCTGGCAGTCAGTCAGTCCATGGAGATGATCCAAAGAAACCATCAGGCTGATTGTTACTGGACTATTAATTGCAATGAGTTGTAAATAAACGTATGGAAAGTACTTAGTGTCCTTTACAGAAAACTGGAAAGAAACGTTTCTAGTCTACACACCACTGAAACTTTCAGTAGCCATTTAATTGGATGTTATTTATACAGGATCACTATTCTAAACAACCTGCAGGATATTTACGGCAGGAAACTGCAGCAATAAAAGATTGATATTTTTTCACACTGGTGGACAAAGGACAGCATCAATACATCTTCTCCATAGTGGTTGATACTGTTTGAGCCCTTATCTGAAAATTTAGTTTCAAAAATTTGTGGCCTAAAAGAATTATTTTAATGAGGATTTGTTTCTTTGTTTCATGTTTTATGTGTTTTTTAGTTTTGTTTGTTTGTGGGTTTGTTTTGCTTTGTTTACTGAATCAGAATGCGGTGTATTATGACTGTGACAAATTATGTTGATAACAGTAATAACCCAGGTCATATTTACTGGGATTATTGATAGAGAAAATAATTGTGTTTAAAGATAATTCAAATGTGCTTGATAACAAAATGTATTTCAACATGCTTTGATAAACATGCATTTCCATTTTTCCCATCTAGTATTGTATTACTCATGTTTCTGAGGGTGTGACATAACGCTGTTCACCCTGGCTGCCTAACCAAAGCAGCAAATAGGTCAATTTGACAAGAACAGCTTTTCAACAACCATTCAAAAGTATAGTTTAAGACTGTTAAAATAGGTTGTGTGTTCCAAACTTTTACTGCTTGAATCAAAAAACATCAAAATAACCAGCATTTTTAGAACTGTATGATGTATCAAGATGAAGTATTTTAGAAATATTTTTCTGTAAGGACTTTATTTAAAACTGTTCGTAATAAAGCACAAATGCTATGATTAGCTCTGCAATTAATACTTGATCTACTGAGAATCTGATATTCTATATCCTAGAACAAAAAAGTTATTGAAATAAGAGTTATATTGAAAAAAATAAGCAGAATATTCTTGAAGCCGCAGTGCTCCAGACTGCTTGTAACTACATGCATAGTTAAAATCCCCACCCTATCTTAATTTCATTCTTTTTCTGATGGAAATTTTAATTGTATCTACTGGTTCAGTGTCCTTTTCTCTAGAGTAAAAGTGCAATCAGTTATGTGAGAGTAGTAACAGGTCTTATAGAAAGTTTGGCATCTGTGGTGCTTTACTGAGTGCCTTGCAGACTTTTAGCTGTCACACAGATTGAGAAGTGTGTGACTTTTTTTCCCACCTGCTTTGAAGAAGCACAGATGTTGTTAGGAAATTTCACAGGCAGCAAATGTGAATGATCGTTCTTCTTACACTGAAGAAATGTAGTACCCACAGTTACAGAAAGTCTGTTCCTGTATTAACCTGACCAGTAAAACTCCTAATACGCTAAAGTTTTGGGGTGTTTTTTCCCTAAACTCTAAGTGATAAAGAAATTTTCAGTGTTTTCAAGTCTTGCGTGAATAATATGGTTTTAACTGACGGTTTTTATGGTTTAGGTTCCAAGACATTTTTTGGAATTGCATAATGGTTTATGAAGTAGCTTTATTTTCTGAAAACATTATTTACTTTTTATTTAGATCATATTTTATCATGCATAAAAATTGACTGTTCAGTAATAGTTAGTGTTTATTATATATGATTTGAGTAAATCCAGAACTGACAGCCAAGAAACACTTGATTTCTAAACCTGTTTTTAAATAAGATTATAACAGTGTAATAGAATTTATTACAGTACCTATGCATTTCTTGGAAAATTATTTGCATTAATAATCTAAAGCAGGATTTCTGGTAAGAAAAGTGTTTTTATCTCATACTCAGAAATCAAGGAAGCATGAAATCAGTGCAGATGGCAAAGGTTAGCTGTTAGTATAGTTGTGATAGGAAATGATATGCAACTGCTACTGTCATAAATACTTTTTTAAAGCCTGTTTCAAATACATAGTACCAACTACTAACTAATCAGCACTTTCTCTGAGTGTACATCTTTATGCTCCCAGAACTATTCCTTCTGTTGCCCCTGGTACTTTGGGTGGAGCAGGCAACAGTGGATTTTATATTTGCCTGGATTACGGTACTTTAGTCACTTTTATAACACGTCTCCTTACTACTATGGATTAATTTAAAATTTTAAATGAGCAGAGCACTGTTAAATAATATGGATATTTAGAAAGTTTTGTTTCCTGTGTGCTTTTAGAAATTCCATGAAAAGTTATGGTCATTTAGGATATTATTCTGATATTTTTTTCTGTAAGCAGTATCAGTGAGAGAAAACAATATTCCAAATACACTCAGTGTTTGTTGCAAGAGGAGGGGATGGGCGTTTAGGTAGGGACAAGCATAAGCTACAAGAGGAATTGCAGCAGATACTGAAGAATCAGGTTTATGTGCAACAGTGTGCCAAAATCTCCCAATTCAGTTGTGTTTCCAGCAGTGGGAGCGGGTGGCTGCATTTCAGCAGGCTGTGTCAGAGCTCCCAAGAGCTGCAGCACTTGAATCTGCTGTTATGGTGTAAATTTGCAATGGGGGAATTACTTCTCTTTACCAAAATGCTTTGGTCTGTATGCCTGGCTTCATGTTTTGTTTCTGTTAGAATGAAGGATGATAAACTAGTGCTAGATTTTGGAATGCTTATCTTTACCAGATCAAATATTGATCTCCATAAGAAAGACAAAACACAGTGTATGGGGATCAGATCATGTCCACCATGGCTGTGCACTCAGAACATGTAGACGTCTTATAAATCTGAATTAGAATATTTTATGAAAACATGAAAATCAAGTTATCTTGGTGACATGGATTTTACATTTGGGGCTAGAATAAAATCAGTTTTTACTCAGTGATGCATTAAACAGTTTTCACCTCACTTAGAAGCAAATAATTGTTCGAGTTCCATGGGACAAGCATGTCTGTACTGTGTTGGACAATCTTGAGTTGAGTTCCTTTTTTTAAACGTTTGTTTTGAAATTTTGAATGTAGCTTTGTCTTCCACTCTCTGAATCACACTTAATCCTTGTCATCACTGAAGAGTTACTTGATATGCTCATATTTCCTGAGAAGGCAGCCACTTGTTATTGGCCTACAGGCAAAGGAGGTTCCCCAATACCATTGGATCAGCTGCTTTTCAAAACAACAGATGAGTCATTTAATCCATCAGCGAACAGAGCTGTTTTCCATTATTTTGTTTTTGTTTTTCTTCTTTCTGTGTTTTTCCTTTGAGTCATTTGGAAGTGCCTGTGAGTGCACCATGTTTTGATTTCAACAGACACTGTTCCTAAAATATAAAACAGTTGCTCAGATATCTGAAGGTGGCTTGATGTAAAACAGGTGTGGGCTTTTCCTTCCTTGGAGTAGGTGCATTTAAATTTGTGAATTCTCACTTCCTTTATGTATCAAATACAGTAAGTGAGAGCTGTTTGATGTGCTTCCTGAAGTGCTCAATCCCAACTTCTGCTCAATTCGTAATCACTAGAAATAAGTTCTGGAATTGCTTAAGTGCAGAGGGTAGTTGTAAGGTGAAGGTTTGTGTGACAGTGAAAGGATTTGAAAGATCTTTCTTTCCACTAGTCTTTTTCAGAGAGAGAGAAAAAGAGAAAAAGCTTCATCATGTGTGATGCGCTAGTATAACACTCCCAAACCCATCTTGTCACCACTGCTGCTTTTATAAGATCTCATTGGAACCAAAGCTGCCACTTAAGTGATAATATTCACCACAGAGGTCTCCAAAGGTGGCACCTGAAACACACTTCTCAAGGCCCTGAAGAAAATATGTCTTTTTTTGAAGACTCAGTGATATTCGGGCTCCCTTACTCTGAGACAGCAGTGGCGGCATGTTCTCCTTTCAGGGATGTGTCTTTTTACAGCTGCATTGTATTTTTTATCCTAAGAAGCATCATGGATAATTCATACTGTGTTTGTTTTGATTCCCTACATTTTGTATTGCATTTTCTTAAATCCGATTAGTCAATTGCTTTTTTAGATGAAAAGAACATTGGTGCTCAGAGCTATTTTTCTTCTAGACTGCTCAATCCTGGTCACTTTTTAAATGAAACTCCAGTCCACCATGCTTTAAACAAGAACTAGAACAGGTTTTCATCTTTGATAAATGGGCTTGAAATTTTGCTTTTGTCATTTTAATTCAAAAGAGAAGGATTTCAGTTTTTCTTACGACACGTAGGAGTTGCAAAGTTAACTCGAGAAGTTTGTTTCCAGATGTAAGTGTAGAGTGAAGGGAGGTGAAAGCTGATGAAGGAAAATAATAACAAAACATAAAGGAAGTAAAAAATATTAGTGTTTTCCTGCAGGCAATAATGTCATTTCCCCTTATAGCAAGTGACAAGCAGCTTTGTCAAGCGCTGTGCCAGCCAGTCTCTGCAGACCTGCTTGGTGTGGCATGTTGGGGAGTGAGTGACATCAAAGAAATGAGCAATCTGTTTATGGCAGTGCAGAAGCATTCAGGGTCCCTGTGTTCGGGTGGAATCAATCACGGGGCGAGAGAAAAGAGAGTGCTACACTCTGTCTTATGCTGTGATTTTTATGGGCGCTAAAATATTAAGTCTAATTACCGATTTTGAGAAGGAACATCTGAATAAAAAGGAATTAAGCTAACAAATTGTTTACTGGGATAAAAACAAAAACTTCCTGGTATCAAATGAAGCGTTTTGTAAGGACGGTTTTGTGGGTTTTTTGGTTTATCTATTGGGATTCGAGGTCTTGTCAATAAGAAGCAAAACTACGGACATTCTGCTGTGGACTCCAAAAGATGCACTAAGAATGACACAGTTTAAAAGAGTTATGTAATCTATTTGAAACTTTAATCTGAATTTAATCTGATTTTATATTCTGCATATGTGGCCCAGTGACATTCTGTGTCATAGTTGGTTTTCTATGTTTTCAGTAATGTTTTGTGATATTTTAGGAAAACACTCAAAAGTTTCAAAATTACATTTTGTTCCTAATATGTTTTGAATATTGTCAGTTGAAATTCTAAATATCAGATTGAGGGGAACTGGGTGTTCTATTTATCCAGTACATTGCAGAGTATTTTGTGTTCTTGAATGATGCTTCTTTGGCCTGCACATCAAAAAATCCTTAGTCTGTCTTCAGCAAAATTCCACGTCAATAGTGCTTTTAATAAGGAACGCTGTGACATTTTTACACCTATCCCTTCAAATGTATTAACCTCTTTGGAAAAAGTCTTGGAAATGTTACATAATGAAGGGAAAAGTTCTTTAGTACTCTGATAAATGTATTGATTATATTTGAGTCTATTATACTAAACAATGCTGACATGGTGTGACTTTCTAAATGCTTTTCCTGTTTCTGTGATTTATTAGTGAAGAATAACAGCTGCACTAGAGAGTGCAATGGAAGATAAGAATGAGGGGAAAACATAAAAAAATATCTTGAAATAATGTGAATCTTGGTTTGGAAGCTTGCTGGAATTTGGCACTGGTTGACAGTTCTTCTCCCTCAAATTCCCTGATTGACAGTAATTAGAATAAAAGAGTCTTTTTACTCTCAATTAATTATGAATTCTGGATTAGCATAAATCAGCAAAATCACTGCAAAAAAGCTGAAGTGAAAGCACAACTATTTTGAAATAGGAACAATATATACAATTTCTAATGGCTCTGCAAAGCTACTGCAGAAAATATTAAATTCCATATTTCATAATTTGTCCACAGACTCAATGAACATAAATTATTATTTTCTTTTTAGATCTGTGGGGTTTTTTTTAACATACAACATCACTTGTTGAGAAAAATATAGAGTATTTCACCCATGAAGGGCAAACCCATAAAATTAAATGAAATATGAAAGCCTTTTCCATGAGTAAAAGAAACATAATTGCACTTTATGTGTGTGATGTTCTGTTTATCCTTTGGAGATTAATTTTAGTTTACGTGAGATGAAACCCCTTTGATGGTAAATCTTTTTTATTTGCTTCTTTGAAGAGGTGAAAGGAAGAACTACTGAGAGTTAAAGTTCACATCTAGAGCTTTATTGCCTAATATATTTCAGAGTCCTTTTACATGGTTCACTTTGGTCAGATATTGTATTGGCAGAATTAAATGGGAACGTTGGTCTTCTGGGTAGTGTCTTTATATACACTGTATCCATATTGTCTTTTTAGTTGTATCCAGGCTGTTTATATAATTGAACATTTATTCATACTTTACTATAGTAGCTTCTGGTATGGCTTGTGGTATACTTAAAATGAAAACACAGCTTTATGTATATATACATGAATTATGGATGTAGGAAAATACATATATAAAATATGTATGTGTGCATTTATACAGTTACTTTTTAATAATTATTTTCTTAATAAAGTTGTTTCATATCCCTCTCCATTCTCTATAAGATTTTGGCACATGTGCATAATGAAAAATAGTCAATGCTTTTTTTTCATAATGATTTTCCCTTCAAATTACAAATTCCTCATTCAAACGTTTCTTTTTTCCTTTCTTTCCAGAAGATTTTTGATGTTTCATTGCACTGGGAAGACCAATAAACCCAGGCTTTGCAGAGGCAGTTGTCAGAGATGATTTTAAACTGTTATAGGAGTTTATGCCTCAGGAGTGGAAAGATTAAGTTGGTTTTCTGGATTCAATATATATTAGTAATTTGTTTTACATGAACATAATAGCTGTTCTTAGTAATAAACTAATGTGCGTTATATTGATATTTCATTGCTACTGCATACTTTAACATTAATCCTTATAAAACGCAACTGACATCACTGATACTTCAGTCTGTTTTCTGTTATACATTCGGAGCTTAAATTGGAAAGCTTCATTAATACCATTATTGATGTTTGAGTTTATCATTTTATCTAATTTTGCTCTTATTCCTCAACAAAATCATTTTTGTTACATTTCTAATAGTAATTATAAATGCGCTGCTCTAGAGACTTAGCGTGTGCTTTTGGCAGCGCCCTGGTTTTAAGGCTCATGTATTTCTCTTAACTGACGTAGGGCAACCCATGGCAGCGCCCGGGGGTCCTGTGCACAGCAGCCAGAAAGCTCCATGGCACGGGGTCCTCCTTTCCGTTGCCCGTGACCATCACTGTGCCTCCTGTGCAGTGTTACAGATCCCCACTGCCAAACCCAGCCTCAAAGCAGAAAGGCTGCTCTGCTCCCACCACAAATATTTACCACAGCCAAAAGGCAACGAGCCTCTTTTACTACAGTAGACCTTCATTCCTTCCAAAACAAGTTACGCTCCACATGTGAAAGAGCAGGAGAACCTCAGCCTGGGCATCTGAATCTTTGTTGTTGTACACACAGATGTGCATTGTGCTGTGAAGTGTTGGTGCTTGGGTGACTCCTCGAATACTGCGCTGCCCCACTGAGTACAGGTGCAGTGGAGTAGGGGCAGCTCATAGGCTTTTCTTTGATTACTTTTCTTGTTATTTATTTTTCTATTTATCTAAGTAGTAAAACAGTCATGTTCTATAAGTACCATTTTCTCCCATAGTACCTGCGTTTTTTATTATATTTTATTTTTATATGTATAGGATATACATATATGTGTATGAATATGTATAGAATATATGTATAGAATATACACATGTATAGAATATACATCTATTTCACAGAAGTATGCTGGACTTTTTTTTGAGTGGAGTCAAAGTGTACATACATCTGTGGTGCAACCTTCTTGGGTATTTTAGAGAATAGTATAATGTGTGTAATTCAGACTTTGCTTCTGGAAGTAATAGTGAGCTTGGATCACACATTGTCCTTCCTTATTTTTTGGTTGTTGCTTGGCTGGGCAGTTACTGATGGTCTGATGATTGTTTAAGGAGAACTGCTCAAAAAAGAAAAAGTCTATGCAACAGAATTCAGCTGCAGCAGGTCAATGTGTCAGGTTAGAGTTGTTCAGGAAGTACCTAAAAGCCAGTGCTACCTTTGTGAAGCTGGAATAAATAGTTTGTTATTTGAGAAGATTGAGTATGTAGCCATATATAAGATGATCTCTTAAAGGGGCTTTACTTTGGATATTTTCTAAGATATAACTGTAACACAGGTTATATGCTAAAAGAAATGATGTTTGGGTCAGATACAGCTAGAGGATAAAAAATTCGACACCCACCAGAGTGGTACTGATTCAAAAATGCTATTGCAAGTTCTGAGATTTAGGCACTAAAAAAATATCCCTTAAGAATTTTTGCTCACATTTGAATGTGCCTTTATGTGATGCAGTTTTGTGATATCTGTAAAGATCAACTCTCTGAGATTTTAGTAGGTTTTTTTAAGTTCAAACAGCCCCGTGTTTTCCGGGTAATTTTCTTCATAAGACCAGGGAATAAACTACTTGCTGAGAAATTCCTGTACAATCTTTCTGCCATAGTCAATAATAGTCCTCTAAGATAAAACTACATTTTCATCTTCATATCCAACTACTCCGTGGGAGATGAAATTCCGTAGAAAGATCTGTTATGCTGATCTGCCAAACTTCTTTCCTTCACAAAAACATCTAATCTTTCCAGTTCTAATCCACAGAAAAACAGGGATTTCGTACACAGGAGTAGGGTTCCCCCTAACCTGTTGTCTCTGAAAATATTTTATTTATAAATGTTGGGATCATCAGTGATCAATATCTCATCTGCTGGGGAAAGAGAACATGTTGGCTTAACTTTCTGAATTGAATTTTTACTCAGCAGCCCAAGCAGTCTGTCCGTGGCTCCATCTCAGCATTTCTTCTTCCTTTATTTTATTCTGGTAATAAGTACCAGTTACATCTGTTTCCAGACAGAACTATTCAGTTTGTGTGTGATTCTAAGAGACAGATGTTATGAACACAAGAATTGCAGTATTTTCCTATACCAGGAATAGGAAATTCCTTAGATGTGGGCTCCTATTCTACTCAGCTAAAGGAACTGTTCTGATTCTGGGTGGAAATCTTCACAAATGTTTGATGTTTCCTTAGGGTTTAGCAGGTTGTCTGTAGTGATGATACTTGATAAGTGTTAGGGTGGCCTTGAAGAGCACTATGTTGAAAAACAGGTATCTAAAATAATAAAAAACTATTCCTTTGCATTTTTTTAAGTATTTTTTTTAGTTAATACAGCCTTTTCTCACCTTAGAATAACTATATGTTAGTGTTTCCCACCTGCAGAGCTATTCATGGCAATTCCTTTGCTGTGTGAACTGCAGAAAAGGGCATACAGATCTTTAATAAGTTTTGCCTATATTAAAAAAAATACTTTCAGTTCTTTCCCTATATGAATGTATTTTTTAACCCATTAGATAAGGTATTTTCATTACACCCTTGTGGTATTTGTAAATCTGTCACTTAAAACCTTGGTCAGTAACTTTATGAACTGTATCTCTGTGCAGATGCTGTTCCTGGTTAATCAACCATGACACAGTAAATCAAATCTAATGTGGATATCCTTTTCCTTGCATTCTGACCAAACAGAGTGTTCTGCCTGAAAGGACCAGATGAGTAAAAGGCCATGTATCTTTTTCACTATTAAACTGTTTTTTATAAGGTTGGTAGTTATGGGCATGTGAAAAGTGGATTTTAAGGGCGATTCTGTGACTTTCCTGAGACAATTATGCAAGAACTATTTATGGGAATATATGGATTTTCAGGACTGCATCCAAAAATAACATTTTAATCAGTCATCTGGATAAGAAGAATTATCCATGTAATTAGTTTCAAATGAACTTGAAAGGTATTGCTTAACTTGTGTGAATTCCATTTAAGACACAAATAAATAAATACAAATTTGCATTTAAATGATTTTGGGTAATACTTGAAGTTTTAAACATCGTCATAGATAACATTTACTTCATATTCAGGCATTTCTTTCCCTTTGCAGTTTGGAGAGCAAGAACTGAGTGCTTGAACCATTTGTATGGCTTTTGGATTATAAAGTTCACATTTGAATTAAATTTCCCTTGGATTCCTTTACTTCAGAGAGAAACTGCGGGGGGAAAGTTGGAACTCGGGAGCTGTTGCTTTGTTAAAACAACGGAGGCAGTAAAACTCTGACTTGGACTGGAACACAGATCTAGGCTGATGGAAAAAACCTTGCCATATTTAAGGATGTGCAACAATGAAATATTTGTAGCTGAAGAGGGAAAGATTGCAGCTATTAACTAATCATTCCAGAAAATGGAGTGTGGGAGCCAGTGCATGGAGCTGCTGATGCTCCATGCAGTATTTCCCCTGGCTAGCAAGAAGAAGAGAAGGACATTCCTGAATCACCTGGATGGTTCTGCTGGCTTAGCTGGCAGTGCCTTTCACCGGCTGTGCCAGCCAGAGCTCTCCTAGACCAGGAATTCAGCACTGATGGCTGATACGTCCTGGCCGCACAGCCAAGATTTATTTCCCTGACCCCACACACTGTGTTACCAGGAACTGGAAGATGCACATCCTACTGCTTTGCTGGCCAACACTACTTTCCTCTGAGTCTTTACACATTTTAATGCAGAATTGTAACCATTCCCAGAATTGTTCAAAGTTGCTAGTCACTGAAATAGTCCTGCTTATAATGATGTTTACAAAACTTTGCGATTCAGAGCAATTTAATTAATCATTAAAAAAAATTTAAAAAATTATACTGCTGTCATACATATCAGACTCCTAATATTATGTTTACAGTGCTTTGTGCTTCAGATAATCCTGTTGAAATCTTTAAAGCTGCTTGTCATGTGTATAGTAGTTAACACAAGGGTGGCTGAACCCAGCACATCATAATCATAAACACAATGTTCTTGTCAAATACAATGAGAGAAATCAATTGCTGTGACAATAATTGCTATTTGAAGTCATGGTGTTAGAAAAATAATTGTTCAATTATTTTTATTTTAGAACTGTTGTTGCTTTATAACATATCAATTAAAATGTGCTCTATTTGCCAATAAAAAGATAGTAAATAATGTGTCAGGAGAGCAGTTCTAAGAAAAACAGTTAATATGATCTGTTAGGAAACTTTTGCAGTATTAATTTAAAAACATTAACTTAGGTATGAGACTTGTTTTCTTTGCATGTATCTACCTTGAAAAGATTTCTTTCAGCAGTTGATTTTGCTGAATGCAAGTAATTGTTGTTCGTGTTTAAAAATACCATAGTTACTATGAAGGAGAAACATTACTGCAGTGTAGGGTCACTGTTTCGATTGCTGATTAGGGAACAGTGCGTTTTTGTGCTCTTGTAAAAGGAAGTGAGATCACTGGGCAAGAGCTTTGTGGATCTAGAGGGATATTTAACTGTTGTCTCCCTCTGCATAGTGAGAGTCAAGTAATTAAGGAATAGTTGCCTTGATGGCCCAACTCCTATCTTCGTAAAAAGACTTTGGACTTTTAAAATATGTGTCAGTATTCACATATGAGAAGTAAAGGATTCTGTTATGCACCTAAATAACTTTTGTGAAAGTAATTTTGGGTGCTTATGTCTCTGTTCGTGAGCAGTATGGACAAACAGAAGATCATCTGTTGAGGAGCTGACATCCACACTGAAGGCATCTTGTAATTTATATTTTGGGTTTTGGGGGTTTTTTTGCTTTGAATTCGCTCCAATTTAGTTCCATGGACTGAAAGCCCATTTGGGTCTGGAGTGCACATTGCACGTCTTCCAGCTGAGCTTTTGCACCACGAGCTCCAAGATTGTTCCACAGGGGCAATCAGGGGTTCGTTCCAACACCCGTTCCAGATCCACACCAAGCCAGCAATGCAGGAATTCCCCATGGAACATGAGGACATGTCTGCCATACACGATCGAGCCTGGTGACAGTTTAACAGCTGGCAGAATAGTCTTGGCACACGGTGCTGGCCCAGATATGTCGTTCTCAGGGCGGGCTTAACCCGGGATAGCTTAGGGATGCTGCCCCACGCTCAGCTGGGTGCTGACCCTGTGCCTTGTCCTCTGCCATGAGATGAGTTCATGTGCTGGGTGCTTGAAGCAGAATCTCTCACAATTTTTTATTTCAATAGAATTTAAGGTGTACTAGATTTATGGTAAAGTTTGAAAAAGTGTTTGCTTTCATCCAATATGGAAATTATTATGCAAATTATCGGCGTAAGTAAAATTGTAGAAATAACAATTATTTACACACTTTTTTATATATACATTTTAATGTGTTAAATAATAAGAGAATGAGAAAAGAAGTAACAAAGGATGGCACATTTTGTTGTGTTCTGTTTACGTCCCATTTACAATATTGGTCCCTAAAATATTTATATTTAGTTCTTAAAATAGTTCCTTTTACATCACTGCAAAAATAAGTAAATTATTTTGCTTTAACAGAATTGCTCTTTTGATACAATAAGTAATGTATAGGCTTTAATATATAATGAAAATAAGGAACTTTATAGTGTATTTATAATGCATTCATAGAGCTTAAGGCACAAATGTGGCATTAATTCATCTAGTCTAAACATGCTGACCATTTCATTTCACAGATTTCCCCTCTATTTATCCCTGTAATTTGAGTTTCTTTAAAGAGCTGCAGATTTTATTTCAATTTGCACATACCAAGCAGCAACATGACCACTAATTTCATTTATGGCTTTCAGTTTGCCTCCTAAACACACACACAGAACTCATTCCTCAGATATGGAAAACACTGTCCTCTCCTCAGCCAGGTCTGTGAACTGCATGAAATATGCCTAAATGTGAGCTCTGTAAGTTAAAAATTTACTCTGTACTTTGCAAAAATAGTTAGGCAGGCAATAATTACTCCTTGCAGTTTTCTGTGTTCTATTAAATGAGTACTTCCCTTCTCGTGATACCCGAAGCCATTCTGCCCGAACAACATCTGCCTAGTTTAGACCTCGCTGCCAGGCCCTGTTGTTTTCCTGCAGCCCTTCCTTGGCCACTTTGCTGTATTGGACATAAACTATGTTCAAGGCACCTTCCTCTTCATTTCATCTCCTCTCTAATTGTTTATTGTCTCCAAATTAATCCTAAAATGATAGCTTTCATCCAGCCTGTAATACAGGCCACTGGTGATGAATTTCTCATTTTCAAGCACACTTTTTTTAGTGTTTTCTTCTATTTTGTTTCACATGGTTTGAAGGGGGAGCTGTGCAGAGCTGGTGGTTCATGTGGTTGTTCTATAGATTACAATGGGCTGCTGTCATTTAAGTGTTTTAGCATGACAGTTCTCTTATTGGGGAGATTTATATCATTCACTCTCTACTCTGAGTCAGCATTTCATAAACTATCTGCATTGCAAAGGCATCTATCTGTTTATTTGGATATCATTCAGGGTCTCCACTAGAGAGTCAGAAATGGACATAATCCATGACCATGTGGATTAACACATTTAAATTTTGTACCCCCTATTTACCATCCATCCATTTTCTGTCTCTTAAATTATCTAGTTGTTGCAGTCCAATCTTCTTTTTTTATTTTTTTATTATATATTTACAGTATTTTATGATACAGAAAATAAATCATGATGATGTCTGGCTTTAATTCAAATCTCTGCTTCTTGACATTGTTTGTTACCGTGTGTTTATGTGCTGGATAAAGGAGAGTCTTGGTATTTTCTCCCCATGGAAACTCACACACACTGTGGGCAATTCACCACTTGATCTATTTGAAAAGTGAAATGATTAAGTTTGTTAAGTCACTATCAGTAAAAGACTTTCTTCAACACTTGAATATTTTTTGTGATTCTTCTCTCTATTCTCTCTGTGTTTTCCAATCTCCTTTAAAAAATGCAAATACCAGAACTTTAAGAACAAATCTGATGGTATCTGTTTTGACAATACCTTGTGGAGTGATAAATTCATCTCCCAAGTGCTGCTTGCTACTGTGCACCTGAGTGTTTAAGGTTGTTCTAACTCATTTTCTTTCGGATTCAAGCAGTAATTCATACTGACTTGGTCATTCACACTGGCCTCTAAATTGTTTTGGGAATTGCTTAATTCCAAGGGGAAAATAAATCATTTGCAATGTAAATGAGCCTGGATTCCTTGTCCTCCTAATATAACTTAGCAGTGATTGTGTATAAAAAAATAAATAAAAAACTGACCAACTTTATCCCCTGTGCCATTAACCATTACTAACCATTTTCTTTTCAGTCCTTGTGGCATGCATAGACCTCTCAGCTATTATATATTTGTCCTATCAAATCTGAGTGGGTCTGATATTATGGGAACCTTGCAAACACATCTAGAAATTTCCTCTTCTGATGGCGATCCCCTTCTGACAATTTCTATTTTAACCAAATTTTAATTCATTTATTTTGCACTGAACTTTCTTTTTTTTTTTTTTTTTTTTTTGTATTTGTATCACAAGAAGAAGCCAAGAAGTGTACTGGGGGATTGGACAGCATCCATCTATACCACTCCTGCTGTGACATTTTTTGCTTGTGATGTTAATGTCTTTATCGTGGCTCACTTCAACTCCCTATTGTTTCAAGGCTGAAAAGAACTTATTTCCATTACCATTTTGTTCCCCTAGCCAAGCTGACTGTATTCCTTCATACCTTTTAAGTTCAGCTTGGGGTTTTTTTTAGATAAGACAATGATTGCTTCAAGATACAGACATACAGATTTATGCACTGGCATCACAATGCTTTCTGGTTTGTTCTTTATTCCTTTTCTAATCTCTTTTAACATCCTATTTTCTGTTTTGACTGCCACTAAACATTCAGTTGATATGTTCTAAGAACTATCTGCAATGACTTCAAGACCATTTTCTTGACTGGTAATTGCTAATTTAGAACCTATCATTGTGTATTTGTAGCTAGTTGTTGATTTTTTTTTTTTCTTCTTGTGCACATTGCCTTCAATTCATTGGCACTGAATTTCATTCTCTTATTTTATTGCCAAGTCACTCGATATTGTGAGATCCTTTGCAGTCAGCTTTAATTTTTACTGCCCTAGATAAACCAAAGCTGTTATCTCACCACAGCCTGGAACCAGGTTAGCTTGACAAAGTCTATTTCTCATGTCCTTTTTCTCTTCATTAATATGAATTTTGATTTTTTTCCTTCTTATTATTTGTATTTAAACCCCCCTCAAAAAAAATCCCATAGAAGAAAGTAAAATATTTGCCAAGAAGAAATTATACAAAAGTCACAGTATCAATCCTGTAATTTCCAATGGTTTATAGTATTTTTGGGTGTGTGCTTGAGACACTCATTTCTGATTTTGACTTTGCACCTAAACTCATTGATGTTTTGACTGATGACAAGAAAATACAGTGTGTGACCCAGCTCCATTGATGTACCAGGCACAGAATCAATTTGTCTGAACTCTTTCAGCTGCAACTCTGAAAATTTTTTTTTTATTCTAGTAACTTAGGAGAACTGCATGAAATTAATAAATGTGTAGGACAGAATTTTCTAAGGGTAGACGTTCAGTTCCTGGTCATAATAAAGCAGTCACACAGTGCAAGGGACATTTTGTTTGTGTCCAGCTGGCTTGAATGTATTAACCTTTTCCAAATTGCAGGAGCACGGAGTTCATAATTCCATACAGAGTTGCTGTTGTTTCCCTAGTGTGATGGGTTTGGGAAGGAGGAGAGGAAGGTGAAGCGGCTTACCCTTTCTGCGTGCACAGAATCCCAATTTATGGCAACATGTCTGTGTGCTGATGTTGCCCCTAAGCACCTGGTGCAGTTACGAGCTGGGCAGTATAGTGTACAGTACAACTTTCTACAACTTTTCTTTTAAAACATTTCTGGGAAATAATATTTGTAAGTAGTACTTGATTTTAAAAGCTAAAGAGGTGTTGATGCAAAATGATTTATCCTGTGGGTCAATGGGGGGGTTTTTGTTCTGCTTTTCCCTGGACACCAGATATAAATTCACACTTAATTTGTACTTTCTTTCAATGGAGACTGGAGAAAGGGAGACATTGGTGTTATTTTGCACCTATGCACAGTACTCTTCTGAACTATATTACTTAAGGAAGTCTTGGTACTTCCCATATTAAAGAGTATATTTTGAAGCTTTTTGGCAGACAAAAAAAGGTGTGGATACCAAGCATAATTCAGTAGTTAAATGGTTGTATTAATTGCAACTACTTGGACAGTTGTAATGAAGCTTATCCTGTGCTAATGGAGACAGTAAGTGCATTTCCAGGAGACAACTACAGCATTAGAGGTGTGCACTTGCTTTTGACTTTGAATGTGGATGATCGACTTGTTTGTCATCCAGGTGGAGTTTAGTTTTCCCTTATTTTTGTGTTCTGGTTTTTTTTCCCATGCTTAAATGTCTTTTTGTTACGTTTGATACCCTAAGAATGTAAAATTTTTTACGCCATTATGTTACAATTATTTTTTTTCTTTTGTAATTGCAGTTGTTTCTTATCCTTACTGCTGGTAGCTGCTGTCGTTTGGAAAATCAAACAAACCTGTTGGGCTTCTCGACGGAGAGAGGTATCAATAACTTTATTGTAGTAGCTTTACCTTTCAGAATAAATTGAGAACTTTGATGAACAATCGCACCTCCACTTTCTCCTTTATATGCAATTTAAATATCCTTTTTATACCCTTGACTTTTCATACTGAAGAAGAAAACTTTGTTTCTTTCATCTGTCAAAAATTAAATAAATTGCAGCACTAGGCTGCAGAAGGCTAAATTCTCTTTATGCTGGCATATTTAGAATAGAATATTTCAGTTGAAAGAGACCTACAAGAATTACCCAGCCTGACCACTCCAGAGCTGGCCAGGTTAAAGCACGTTATCAAGGGCACTGTCCAAATAACAGTGTCTTAAACACTGACAGGCACTTGCCACCTTTCTAAGGAGCCTATTCCAGTGTTTGACCACTTGCTTAGTAAATAAATGTTTCCTAATGTCCAGTTGGAGCCTCCCCATCAAATGCAGCTTTGAACCATTCTCATGCATCCCATCACTGGATCCCAGGGAAAAGAGATCAGCAACTCCCTCTCATCAGGAAGCTGAGAGAGCAATGAGATTGCTCCTCAGGCTTCTTTTTTCCGAACTAGACAACTCCAGGTTTCTTTGCCACATTCCTTCCACCCCTGTCACCAGCTTTATTGCCCTCCTCTGGACACACTGGAGCACCTTCGCATCCCTCTCAAGTTGCTGGACTGCATACAGCACTCACAGTGAGGCTGCACCAGTGCTGGATCACCTCTTTTGACTTGTTGGTTTTGCTGTTTAATGCAACAAAACACATTCCATAGTCTCGAAATAGTAGTGCCAAAACACTGGTAGGTTGAACGAACACAGAGGATCATTCATAGTGTAGCACCTCAGGCTTCTAGGAATGTATTTAATGCTGTGACATGCTGTGGTTTTATCAAGAGTCATTGGAATGTAGAGTAGGAGAAAACCCTCTCTGCAAAGAGCCTATACTTTCTTCTTTTTTATTATCTCTCTTTTCTTACAATATTTTTTTTTTAATTCTGAGAAAAATTCTGTCTCTATTAATACTGGTAGTTCCATCACTAAAACCATGACAAAATTAAAGCCTTTCAATACTCATACATAAAATCACCTTATTCTTTTGTTTAAATTCTTACAGCTGTGTTTGAAAATTTGGGCCAGATATTTGTTCTTACCTGTTTAACAAATCATTGCATTTAGATGAAATTAAACGTGGGTTGTGTATGCTGCCACATGTATATACCATGATTGTATACTGATAGTTGTATTTCATTTTGTTCTCATAAATAAGATCTATAATTTTTAGACAGTCATTTTTCCTCCCCCCTTGAAGCTTCTAATCTGGATGATTTTTGGAAAGAGCACTTGCTTGAATTTTTTTTTTTTTTTTTTGAAGACAAGCTCTTGTCTACTTAATAATTTTTTCTTAGTATACTGGCACTAGGAATGTTTGAATAACTCTTTCTTTTTTTTCTGTAGGTCTACCATGAATTTATATATGCTTTCAAAGTGCCAAGTAACTAGCACTTATAATTTTCCTTCACTGAAATTATAGTGTACTAATGCCAAGATTTATCTCAAACTGGTGCTACCAAGAAAAATGTGTGCTATTGGTGCTTATGTCCTTTAGGTATTTTTTTTACTTCATATGAATATTGTTAAGCATTTTCAACCTCTAAGGGCAAATGCTCATCCATTTGTCATTACTTGCAAAATATAGATGAAAGTTATCTAAACCCAAAATATTCAACTTAATATTTCATTTGTCTCAATACCTAACTGAATAGTTCTGTGCAAAGTGGTATTGTGATGGAATAGTCATTTGCTGATTTAATCTCTCATGTTAAGGAGGTTGTTTTATTGATGCATTTTAGAACAAATACAAACACCCGTTTACAGATCCAGGGGGTCTGGTCTGTTTTCTGTGGCTGCTCTGCTAGATTTTTGAAATACAGTATTTTTAATGTGGTCTCTAGGCATCATTGTATAAAAACGCACATTCTTATATAAAAATTTTGTAACTTTTTCCAAGATTTATTTTCCTAATGTCATCAAAATGCATTTCTAAGACTGCATGAAGGTTCATATAAGCTGGTTGATAAATGAAACATTAACGTGAATCAGCTTCTTTGGAAAAGGAAAACAGTAATTTGTACTTGGCAATGAGATTAAAACTCTCAGAAGTTCATGCTTAGTTCTGATCCTTGGCTTTCCTTGACTACAACAAGAGAAACTTCATTTTCTCTCATAACTGGAGTGTGGTAGCAGTATGAATTCTAAATGTTTAAGAAAATCTCCTTTATTTTCATTCTGGTGTTGCACATGAGCTACAGTACGATGAATACAAGTTTTTGATAACATTACACATAATATTTTCCTTTAATACAGCTCAGAAAACTTGTTTTTATATGTAGCATATGTATAAGGTTTCCAATTAAGTGATACAAATAAATTGTATGAATAACATCCAAGGCATTTTACTGTTGAAAAGATTTCTGAAGTATCTACTTTTAAAGCCCACCACTTGGCACTTGAGCTTTTCATCTCTTTCATCAGTCTTGAAAGACAAGAATGTTTGACTCTTTAGATGTTACCTTCAATATCAACACAAGCTAAATGTGACAAGAACACAAATACAGAAAAGCATGCTCTTAATAGCTATGCATCTATTTATTGTTCCTCCCAGTCTGTTTTCCCCTAAAGGAGGAGGAACATTACTATCCTGTTCTTGTGATCTTTTAGTAATGCATTTTATCAGGCTGTCGAGGTAAGCCAATGATTTTTTGAAGATTTGTAGAATTCTATGTGTAGCTGAAAATTCAGAACCTTGTGCTGCTTTGCCCTCTGACTAATGCTTGGCTAAATGGGAACATTATTGATTCCAAACCAATGTAGCGTGGCCCCAATCCAATACAAAGCAAGAGCAAGTTGTTTGTGTTGTGTAGTGGGAATGTCTCAGTATTCCCAGTAATTCAGAAATTTTCCCTCCAGTTTCTTTCCTAATTCATTGCTTATTCAACAAATATTTGCAGAGCACTACTGAAATCTTACTGAGCAACTGTAATTTAGGCTCTATTATATATGTATATATAAGAAAGTGTTACGTGTGTGTGTGTATATATATATATATATGAAAATAAGTGTATTAATAATGTCTTCCAAAGTACTTTAACTGATGTTTGTCAACACTGAATTTAACTTTCCTTTTATTGTATCTATTGGTCTTTCAATTTTTATTTTTTTTAAATGATTTTTGCCTAAGTTTAGTTCTTGAGTTTTGGTAATTTTTTTTTATTCATACGAAAATTTTGTTTCTAATTTTTTTCTTACCTACACTGCCGTCTCTTAAGACATAATTTATCTAAGACTTTTTGAACATCTAGATTTATGCTTTAACTCCTGAATGAGCTTCTCTTCTTCTCTCCTGTCTTCTGAAAGGGCAAGAGACAGCAGATAGACTCTGTCTCACCTTATACCATCAAAGTTATTTGCCTTCTGCATTGAAGGAAGATGGAAAGTATCATTCTTTTATTTTAAAGTTCCAAAAAGATCAATGAAACTTTGAGCAGGAGAACACGAACAGCCTCCTGCCTGGCATTCCTTGACACCTTCCCCCACCCATCCCTCCCATGGATCTGTGACATTTTAAAAAAGGTTTTTAAGAAAGGCTGAAGTAAGATGGGGGAATAATGCTCATCTGAGAGAGCTGGATCCTTGAAAGGAATAATACAGAATGTGATGAGATGATTTCCAAAGCAGAATTCTTATGGCACTGTCTTGAGAAAAACAATTAAACAAAACAGAAACAAAACACAAGTAATTTGGAACATTCATAACAGAGCAGGATAACATTTACAGGTAAACATGGAAGTTCATGCAGGAGTAGAAAAAGGGCAAGATATATTTGTTTGTCAAATAAGTTAAAGGAGTTCCTAAATATTGCTAAGTTTAAGAATAGCAAAGCATTTTTTCAGAAGAGTCCTATACTATGTTAAAAGATCAGATATATACTCTAGGCTTTGATCTCCCATCCTTCTTTTTCCTCCAAAGACTCACAAATCTTTCTACTAGTACCTTTCTCAGTAAAATTTGACTTGTTAGTTCACTGAATGAAAAACCGAGTGCTGTCATTTTCTCCCAAATGATTTGTTAGGCCCCTTGGATTTTATACCCAGAACTCACCCAAGAGCCCATCCGTGAAGCTTCAAGCTGAATCTGTTTTCCCCCTTTATACAAGAAAATATATATCACCCAGATTTGCCAAATAAGAAAATTGAAGAGAATATTATTTGTTTTCCCCGCATGTTTCATATCTAAATTATTCATTCAATCTTCTGTTGAGAATGGGTACAAGAGAATTTGTTCATAGATCATTTTACTGAAAAGCTTGATAGGCTGCCTGCCAGATTTGTAGTGACTCAAAAGGTTTTGTCGCGTGAACTTCTTCTGATTGAAAGATACCACACTGCAGATAAAATTTGCATCCAAATGATTTCTTTCTTAATAGTTGTGTCGAGCTTTTCTTTTTGCTGACAAGATTGCACTGAGGTCACTAACAAACTCCTATGGATGGGACTGCAAACCACACAGCTTCTGGTTCAGGTGTTTTGGCAAAGTATTTGTCCTTCATAAGGTGCAACAGTTGCTGCTCAGATACCCTTTGTACTATTCATTCAGCCAGATGTTTTAAGAGTTGTTACCTTTAATCCAAAAGCGATGTACATATAGATATAACCTTCTTCCCTCCACACAGACACCCAAAATACATACAGGTGCCAGTGTGTTGAGTGTCCTTATACAGAATCATAGAGTCATGGAATTGTTTGAGTTGGAAGGATCTTTAAAGGTCATCTAGTCCAATCCTCCTGCAACGAGCAGCTTCAACGAGACCAGGTTACTGAGAGCCCCGTCCAACCTGTTCTTGAATGTTCCCAGGGATGAGGCATCCACCTCTTCTCTGGACAACCTGTTCCAGTGTCTTACCACCCTCAGTGTAAAAAATGTTTTTCTTGTATCCGGTCTGAAATATGTATTTGTGTGTTTTGGATCAATCAGTTATAACACAGTTTTACATCCTCTTTTTTTTTAATTTATTTTGTAATGAAAATTGCTTTTTTTACACATTATTATACACACTAGAAAAAGATTACATATCTTAAAAAGATGACTTAGATTCTTATTTCCTCATATAATGCACTAGAAGTCTCTTGAGCAATGAGGAAGTAATGCATGATTGCACATTTAGGTAAAAATGTTTGAAAGCATGGTATTGTGTGTGTAAAGTGCTTGCCTAACTTTAAAGGTTAATATCATTCCTTTATTGGAATTTTCATATTTATATATAGCATTTCATTATACAGTCAGCTGTGCACCATTTGGCTGTCTGAAAGAATAGCATACACAAACATAAAAACATGGAATTGCAGAAAATGCTTGCTTCATACAGTGTGTGGGCGCCACGCAACTTATTGCTCATTTTATTAATTAAGCTTATGTTTGTTAAAAAAAAAAAAAGGCACTTTTCTGGCCTTAATTTTAATATCAAGGTAGTTTTATTCTCTTAAATATTAAAGATTCTTAAAAATACACAAATGAAACTGAAGCAGACTACTTTTTAATAGCAGTAACAATTCATGTAATAGCTTTAGGCTCATTTCTATGGTAACCCTAACAGAACAAGAAAGTTTGGTTATGTCGATAGTACTAATGAATGTAGACAATATGTGAATTTTTCCTTTCTATTTGAAGTACAATGTTTTAAAGTATTCCTTTTAGGAGAGACGATGATGGCTTTTGGTGTATATAATATTTTTTATGGAATGCAGCAGATTTACTTTAGCAATATTAATGCACACAGAATATGGTGTATTCTTGAACAACAACCAGAGGAGCAAAAGGAATGTTTTATTGTGAGCAAGGAACCAAAACCAGCAGATGTAAGGAAACCAAGAGATATTAACAAACATAATTAAAGTACCCCGATATGTAATAGTATTCATGTGTGTAGGTGTGTAGGATTATATACTTTACATTTAAAAGTTGTTAACCTCACAGATCGTTTTTCTTTTTTGGTATCCTCTTGTCTGTTGCTTAGCAAATATCTTAAACATCTGTATGTACTTACTCATAGGCTGTGTGAGTAATCCTACTGAAGTCAAAGGAGCTATTCATAGGACCAGAATCTCAACTTGTTATATTGCTCAAGCTCTTCTGAAATCAATAGGGCTATAACTGCTTATTTCAACTGTGGGTCTAGTTTTACTGGGGATAACTGGGGCATTTATTTTAGGCTGATGTTTTCTGCATTCTCTCCAAACGAAAATTTGGGTTCCTCTCTGAATGAACCTTTCCAGAAATATGCCTGGTTAGCTCACGCTAGATCTTGTCTCAGGACTCCCTCTGCAGTCAGTACAAAAGATACCTCTCAATGACAAGTCATGCCACCCAATTTTCACAGTGTTCGCTTTGATACTTGGAGGGGGGATGGCTTGTTGTTAATGATATAAATAACCCAAATGAGTCAAATCTCCTGTACTGGGAGTTAGTCCTTGCTTTGATTTAATAAAATTGAGGTTGTACTTATAATACTGTCACTTCATAAAAGTAAGCATCAGGTTAATTCCTGTACTAGTACTGCTCACATCATGCTTGTTCTCTGTAAAGAGAAGTATTAAATGCTGCCAGTGACAGACTTGATATTAAAACTGAGAAATTTATTTTGGAAGGTGAGTTAAACAAAGCTGATCTACAGCAGATATCTCAAAACATCATACCGTGTTCAGAGGATTACATGAACAATTACCTTAAGAGTAGGGGCATGAGACTGTAGAGCCCATCACCATTACTGATGAGTGTGTATCTCCTGCCACAGGCATTTATCCCAGGAAGTAATCCTGGCTGTCTTGTGTCAACTCTGTTTATGAATTGCCATCTTGAGTAGGGATTCCCCATGACCTGACTGAATAGAGTTAAACCAAGTTTAACCAGTTTGAAAGCTCTGTGTCCTTTCAGGGGATTGCAGGCCCATGGGGGCACAGATATGTTGGAATAGTATGTACACTGAAGAAGATTAACTATACAAAACAAATCACTGGGGAGGCAGAGAAAAAGTAGGGGCCGCATTACACATCAAGTGAAAACATTCATTTGAAAACCCTGCAGGTAGACAATGGAAATCTTGAAGCATGGGATGAATTTGTGATCTGATTTCCTTTGCAGACCTTCTCTTCCACAAGTTAACCTTAAAATCATCTGGTCCAAGGGAGAATTGAAGAACATTATATTACACTAAACTTTATATCTTTTCTCTTGAAGGTGTCCTTCTTTAGAACTCATATAAGTATATAATTTTCTTATATATTGTACTACAATATTCTTTAACAGGGTGATCAGCAGGATAATTTTTTAATGGTGAAAATCTGTTAGTTGGAAGTAGAGAGTTGGCTTTTGACTTTCCCTGTTCTGGTGCTCGAGTTTGGAACAGAAACAAGTAAAGCCAAGTCAGCCAATCAAGGATGCACACCTAACTACGAACATTTGTTTCTACCTCAGCACTTCTAATCCTTTTTTTCTTAAATTAAGTATATGTGAACATGCTTTTGGAAGCAAGTACATGTAAAAGACACCAGAAATCGGGGTGTGTGGTCATAAGACACCCAGCTTTAGCTAACACAAGGTACTTATGAAACCTTGCTAACAGATCTTTGTTTCTTCATTCCATGCAAATTCAGAAGGTAAAGAAGATAACAGATGACAATAGATTTTAAAATTAGAATTGTGATCTACTCCTCTTTGTTAAAAAAAGATAAATTAGAGAAAAGAAAACAAGTGGGTATTTTAATTATAGCTACTTATGACCAGGAGAAGAAGATTGTTTGCTTTTCTCAACATAATAACCAAAATTCCTTCTTACATTTGCATAGTGTAGTCAGCCTGAAGATTCCCGAAAGGCAATAATCAAAACAAATTAGTTTCATTATATGTGATTCCTGGGATATGCATAGAAGGAAGCTTGGGTGCAGTTATTACGTCTGACAACAGTACTTTAAAATTAATAGTGGTATTTTGTTCAGTAGAATTTATTATCAAAGTTGAACTTTCTAAATATTGATATAAAATACTTCTGGAGATAATACTAATGTTATAATGGACTGTATTAATTCCTACTATCTGATTAACTCTTGCAAGTGTACTGGGTTACGTTTTAAAGCTAACAGGAAGGTAAAAAGAAGGGTTTTTAAGAGAAAGAGAGAACTGACCCAAACGAAAAAGACTGCCTGAGGCAACTGGCCACTTGGCAGAGCCTGAGGATGCTTTGAGCTACACTGTTTGAGAGTTTTCCATGGGACTAGTTGTAAACATAAGAGCATTAGGAGAATTTTTAGTAAACTACCTGCCATCAAAAAACAGCAGACAATGAGAAGGGCAATCCTTAGTGGGGCCCTGGGAAGAAGCCAGATAACTACTTCTGAATTTCTGAGAAAAAAAAGTAATTTGGATTTGTTTCCACAGTGTTAAAGAAATGAGGATGGTGGATGTGCGCTTTGTAAATAAAGAGGATTGCACCAAAATAGATGATTCATTTTTGTCTCTTAACAGACAAAAGAGCAGGTGTTGAATATTGGCCCAAAGTGGTAAGACTGTTCTTTACATTTCTATTTCCTCTGTGTTTGCAGTGTAGTGTCAATGTTTTGTCCTCTATTAAAACACAAACGAACCTCCCTTTTCTCAAAGCCCTGGAAGAAAGGAGTGGATTTAGATGCAAACAACAAAAATGTTATAAGAACTCATCTATGAAGAGTGAAAAAGTTTGACAATTTACAGTAAGAGTTGTTTGAGAGAAAAATGCAAATACTCCTCAGTAGATCCTCCATAACTTTTCTCAGAGTTTGGAGTAATTTTTACTGCACTGGCTAGACAGTTTTGGCCCATATGCATTACCTGCAACAAGGGGAGCATAAAGCAAACTAAGTCTAAACTGTCCTTCCTCCACAGAGCAGGGAAGTAACTTAAAGCCCAACCCTGCAAGACATACATAATAATTATCTATTATTCTGTTTCTCCTTTCTACTTAAAGTTCTGTTAATTTACATTTGAATGGTAATCATGTATTCTAAAAATTATATTAAATCATGCAAACAATAATTTTGATTGTAAGGTATGGAACATTTGCTACTGCTTCAACAAACATCCAACATTTCTGTATGTATGCCACTGAGTAGCAGTAAGGAGGGATTAATATCATGCCTGAGTCTATTCCAAAGGGTTTGCATTTCACTTTGCCCTGCATGGATATTACCTGCCTTTCAAAATAAGGACTCAGACCTTTCTGTCTCTTAAAATTAGTGTTGATAATATATACAATTATTCTTTCTTGTAAAAAAAATTTGGAGGCACTGAAGCTTCTTATATGTGGATGACTCCCTGCTAAAGCCAGAGCTTTAATAATCAATGCAATGATCAAGGCAACTGGAAATTGCATAACTTCACCTAATTATTTTTTCAGTGCCTGTGCTATTAATTGGTTTACTCTCTCAGCAGAATGTGCCATGAATGTCAGAACTGTTGGTATCATTGAACTGTGAGGAACTTCTCCACTTTCTGTAGATATTTGTACATCCAAACATTCCTTGGGGTCATCCCTCTGAGCAAACATTTTTTGTAGAGTTCATCTGGGCACCTTCTAGGCTTCTTCCAGTTCTCTGGATAGAAGGAAATACTAGTAGGCTGATGGTGACAAAATTTGCATAGGTATGCCTGTTTCTTGGGGAATCTGCCAACACAAAGTAACTGTGGAACCTTAGATTGGGGGGGAAAAAAAGCCAACAAAAATAAAAACAACCAAAAATAACTTGAAAAGAAAACATGGTTGTATGACAGTTTACAAAAAGGTAGAGTAGATAGTCTTTCTCAGGGGTATAATGAGGCAATGTTTATCCTTCCTGGAGCTATGTTTTTATTGCTCCAACAGTTCACAAACAATAGTTGAGAGTTAGTGTGACCTGATATAAACTAAGCTCATTACATTAATTTTCAACAGATAATTAATAATTAACATATAACCTTTGGCTTTCCTTTTATCTTCAAGTATTGACAGAAGTTGCATAAAAACATACTATGTGTGAAAAAAATGCTTTGAAATGCAAAATTTAATTAAAATTAATGTAATGTTATTTCAGTACAGTTGTATAGTAGCAAAAGTACCATAGGGAATATGAATATTTGAACAGACCATTATTTTTATCCATGCTGCTCAATTTTTACACAAATAAAACAATATCATTTGATCACTGGGATTTATTGGATTGAGTGCACCATGGCAGTTAAATTGTGACATCAGTAAATTAGCCTAGACTGCTTTGACAGTCAATTGACCCACATGGAATTAACAAAAATAAAACCACAATGAATCCTGTAGCTTGAGCTTTTTTGTGATTTTGTGCTTCACATACATTTTGAAAATCAGTTCATTAGACTTACCATATCGAAATAGCTGTAGTTTCTTAGTCTCTTATATTTGTGCAGCCATGGTCAGGAGTACTAAGGCAGGCAGGGAACAGAATATCCCAGTCAGGAGACGTTTGGGATTGGAAGGCAGTCTTGTCTACTGGTGTTAGAGGTGCCCTTTTGCAAATTGCTTCACTGCCTGGGCCATCAGTTCCCCATCTGTAGAACAGAATCAGGTGTACAGATTGTCTTTATATGCTTTTCTTTAAAGATGCTGTTGCTGTTGATTGGGGGAGCCTATTCTGATGTCTGTTCTGCTTTATTCTCCAATAATCCTCTTCATCTCTAGGCAATTTACATAGACTTCTGGCCATTTAGGCAGGAAAAATGAGTGAAATGGACACTGAATTGTTCTCTTAATTTTTTTTCTGTGCAGAGGTACAAACGTTTTGAAATACAGTTCATTCTTTGAATGTGTTGTATTCCATACATATTTCAGTATTTGCTAAAATAAATTATGGAAGTATGAAATATCTCACATGTATTTCATTTTTGGCTTAATTAAAACCCATCACCCATTTCTTAGGGTTTTATGCTTTCTGAATGTGTTAATGATGTACCACACTGATTCTACACTACCTTTGCCTACCACGATAATTTATGCCTTCACAAATTTAAGGGATAATATTTCCAGAATAGTGGGAGTGTGCATGTTACAAAAATACCATACCCGTGCATATGTGACCCACATGTAAGTATCAAACACACCACATTTTGACTTCCCCATTCACGAGGAAAGCAGGTCCACATTGTTAATGTTGTTAATGACTAAATCAACCATGCACAACAAGTCCAAGTTTCACCTCTGATTAGAACATCCAGTGTGCTGTAAGCTCACAGCAATGATCATAAATCATTTCAGGAGAAAGGGAGGAAAAGAGGAGCCAGTGAATTACACTCAGAAAGTACGCAGAAACATCAGTCAACAAAAACTAAGCTAGCTGTAAGCACCTGTAAAAAAAAAGATTAAAAGCCTACATGTTTTTTTTCATGGACCAAATCACATGAAAAGAATACGGGTTTTTTTCCAGGTAGGATGAAAGTCCTTTTGAATGGAGGGGAAAATATCTAATGCTTGTACGGTTGGGTGTTATAAAGGCTATAAAAAGTCTATCACATGATACTTCATTAGCAAGGCAAGGAAGCAGTGCTGTGATTACACAGCTGTGGAGTAGGTGCAGAACTGGGCAAAACCCCATGATCAGGTGTTCATTATTAGTGAAACGAGGCAGTAACTATGTGTGGTCTGTAGTTACCTGCATTAGCTACAGGTGAACTTCACAGCTTTGGCCAAGCTCTAGAACACAACAGTGTTTCTGTTAATGATCCAAGTTATGCAATTGGAGATTACATCTATTCCAATTTGCATAGGAGCTGAGTTACAGGTGTGTTGCAAGTGGGGTTAGACTTCAAAACAACCCTTAGAAATCGGAGGTAACATCTATACTGGTGAATGCAAGGTTTTATCTGGTAGAAATAAGCATCTTCTCAGAAACAGCATAAGGAAAAAGCTGACTGGGCTGGAATTCTTCAGAAGGGATTGATGGCTTCAAGGTTTTCAAGCTGAATGTAAGTAAACAGCATTTTAATTACAAAAAAATACATGTTAGTGACTTGCATAGGTAGAAGTGCTCTACTGAGTATGGCCTTAAATGGAGTATGTGACCAGTTTAGACATTAAGTTCAAATAGGGAAATTAGGAAATGTTCAGAGGAGAGAAATTGGCAACTGTGTCTGTTCATAGTTGCATAATGTAAAAGATCACGGAGAGATGTGATAACAGCCTCGAAGATAGGGAATGGAATAATGCATTTATCTCTGCTGTAGAAAGGACAAGAAGTGAAGTGTCCATGTCACAGCAAAGAACATTCAGGTGACACAATAAAAAATAATAAATTATAATGATTAGTAGTAGTGTAGTTCTGGAGATTATTTTAGAAATTCCAGATACATTGTCACTGAAAGTGTTTAAGAGTGGGGTTGGCAAATACAGGACAGAAATGAGAAGACATGAACATGCCTTTGCAGGGTGGTGAACAGTCTCCTGATGGTCTCCGTAGGTCTCTTTTAACCATATGATCTTGCATCTAAAAAACCCACTTGATGTTGGAGTCAGAGAGAGAATTTTGTACATACCAGTAGCATTTTTATTTTTCATGGAATCACAGAATGGTTTGGGTTGGAAGGGATCTTTAAAGACCCTCTAGTTCCACTCATGCTGCCATGGGTAGGGACCTTCCACTGGACCAGGTGACTCAAAGCCCCATCCAGCATGTCCTTGAACACTTCCAGGGATGGGGCAGCCACAGCTTCTCTTAGACTGACTATTGCTAGATGATATGGCATTACAGCAGCATATATCTGTAATAGTGCTGTAATAGCACCTGCACTTCCTCATTAAAGACTATTTTAAAATCTACATTAATTTGATATTTATACTTACATTGCAAAACTGTGTCCCAAATGGCGATAAAGGCAAGTAATTATCCAGAAGTTCAGTTGTTTTCTTGCATTAAAAAGGCTTTTAAGTAGCAGCTTTCTTCTTTCTTATATGCATAAATGCAGCCTTTGATGTTACTGATGTTGTGTACCATGATTAAAACTTATAAATTCTCAGATGCTAGAAAATGAGGGTCAAAACTAGCCCCTTCCCTCATATCCATGATGTCCATGCAACTGACTGACTGAAGCCACCCTGTGACTTTTTTGCTCTACTATTTCAATTATTTCATGATTCAGGCTGGATTATTTGTGCTGTGCCTGACACCCCTCTCATTGTGTAATTCTGCTGCTTCCCATGTAAGAGTGGCAAACAAGGCAAGGCAGCTTATTTGAGTTTAAAATTGAAAACCACACACACAGATTAGAAATTTAGCAAGTTTTTTGTTTTTCCTGGGAAGGTTGGTTTGTTTTGTTTTGTTTTTCCTTTCCTGTCATGAATATTACTGCAATTATTCTGATTCTCCTTTAACTGAATCAGTCTCACCAGTATTTTAAAACACATGTTTTTGCAACAACACTGTTTAGCACCTGTACAGAATTGTTATAAGAGGTAGAATGCCGCATCTTTGTGAGTTTTTATTCTTGCTTTCCTCTGTCCCATGACAGGTGATTTATCTATGCTACCTGTGGACAATACATAATATTTTCACTACTTTCAGAATGTCTTATTGTTCTCCGACGTGAAGCTAGAATAATTTAAGCATATTTTCTTCATTTATATAATTACTAATTTACATGTAACGTTTGGCTTTCATCTTGAATCATTGGTAGTAATTGCATAAAATCATACTATTTGAGCAAAAATTCTCTCAAATGCAAATTCTAATTAAAATTAATATTGTGTTAATTTAAGACATTTGTGTTCTGGAAATATGATGTTTGGGATATCACCACTATTTGAATAGGCCTTTAGTAAAAAATTAGGATCAAGCACAGTGTGACACAAAAGCTAAATTATAGCTTTATTCAATTGCTTTAGATTGTTTTATCAATTGAAATGTATGCAAATAACAAATGAATAAAACACCTACCATTTGTTTTCTATTTTGGTTTTTGTATATCTGCTTACAAGACTGTTATTAATTGGAGATGACACTATGGTATAAAAACTATTACCAAATTTTTTGACAAATATATTTCTCTACATTGTGAAAATCTCACTTTTAGTGGAAGGTAAGCATCTTCTTTTAGAATAAACTTTTTCTTTAATGGAAAAAGCAAGTAAATGTATATTTCTAACATGAAGAAATAAGGTGATTTAGCTGGATTGCAAGCAAAATAAGACATGAAGAAGTATAGTCTATCATCTCAGCAGTAAATAGGTTTTTCTAGTCGTTGATACAGTCAGAAATTCCCTTTCAACCCATATAAAATTCTCATTTGTAGCTCAGACTTACAAAGGAGAGTTTATATCCTTCTATTTTGCTTGCATCCTGCTCAGGTCAGACTGACATCATAATTTTGAAAAGTTTCTGCTATCTTTGAAAGATCTTTCTCTAATCCATATATTTTGCAGGATGCTATTTCTGCTACCAGTTTGTAGCATTGTATTCCCTTTTTCACTGCATCCCAATTCTTAAGCTCTCTAAGTGCCCATTTAGTGCTCAATCCTACAGAATTCCAGTACATATATTCATAGTTTATGGGATTTCTCACTGCAAGAGAAGGGAAGAATTGTCTGTTTGTGGGGTTTTTTTTCATTCCTTTCTTTTCCTGTTTGATTCTTACCAACATGAGCTGCAGGCTATATCTGTCTACAAATGCTGGCTTTGTTTTTCTCCCCGTAATGGAGGGAGGCCTCAGGCAACCAGCTGTCATGCAGCACTTTCATACTATTTGGCTCAGTGTCCTCCAGGTGAGAAAGTAGAGGAAGTGTTTACAAAATGTTCCTCTGATCAGAGATTCGGCTTCTTCTACGCTTAGTCCCTCAGTGGGACTTGGCCCTCTGTTACCAGTTTCGGATGCAGCGGATTCCAAAAGCGTTATTTACTGGGCTGCTGTGCACCAGTTGATGAAGCTGCTTGACACTGAAGTCTGCCAAAGACGCGTTAGTGGTATTTGTAGGAAATCAGCTGGGTTTTTTTTGCATTTTATGTGAAAAACATTGACTTGGATCACACATTTGTTTCTGTATGAAAACTCTTGCCTAATTTACTCAAGGGAGTGTTTTTCCGTGGAAGTGGTTGTTAAGAGTTGGCTTTACCTCCTCGTTGGTGCCCTCACATTACTGTCAGGAAAAAAATCAGATACAATGAAGATTTTTCAAAATATAGATAAACACTCTTCTGGATAAAGTATTAGTTACTGCCAGTTAGTTCTGCCTTGTGGGATGAAGTAGCCTGTAATATCAAAAACAGAAAGCATATTCCTTTCTCTAGTTTACTGTAATATCATGGCACAAATGTGTAATGAGCAAATAAGGGATATGCAGCCATAACTCCTCCTACATCTGATGCTTTTCCTACATGTCCTACGAGGCAGGCTGAAATTTTAAACAGATAAAATTGCTAGAAGGGAAATCCTATGGAAGCTATTATTGGATTTCCTATTGATTCTGTGGGGTTAAAACTTTGCCCTTTAAAATTATTTGATTTGCTCTGATCTAGATAGTGTTATGCTCCATCAGTAAATTGCATATAAGCCTTCCAGCAGTTGAAAAAAGTCGGGATACACAGGTGCCACAATACAGTTAAATGGGCATGGTGGCTTCGTATTGTAGCTGTTCTGTACCTGCCTCTGCTGTACTTTACATCAGGTGGGTGTGACTGCTTTGAAGAATCCAAGACAATTTGTAATTCCCACCATTTTCAAATATTAATTTTATTTTAAACAGGGGAAAAAACGTATTCTAAAAATAATTTTTTTGTTGTTTTTGGAGGGCAAAAAGATATTTTTTTAAATCATCTTCTGTTTATGATTGTCTTTGATTTTTCACACCTCAAAGTGGCGTAAAATCAGCTTTTGATCTTCATACATTCTTAAAACAATCTAGTAATTAAGTGAACAAAGGGAAAAGGTAAGAAAGTAAAATTGTTTATGAAGATAGTGAGTCAAATGATAAGTAGGTCTTTTTTTGTCTGATTAAATTAGAGTAATGTTTTGGCTCAAAAAAAAATTACATTGTGACACCTCCCCACCATACTCAGATAAAAGTTTGTCAAGTGGTGCTTATGCGCTTTTGATAATAATTAACAAAGTTCTGAAGTTCTGGAGAGTTTCATTCCCATTTTAGCTGTTGAGCATATTTAATACGTCTCATTAACGTACTTGTACAGTTTGTACTTCAAGATAAATGTTTGTTGAATCCTAAGTGAAGGTGCCTTTGATGTTGAATGGCTGCTGTGTGTGATAACAAGGGAGTAACTTGTGCAAATTCAAGTACAATCATGTCTCGCAGCAGGTCATTGTTTTGTGTGTGTGAGGCCAGCATACTTAGCACAAGTCTCTAAAGAGATTATGTAGCTAAATACATTGGGACCCACTGGTTAGATAAGGAAAAATGTATCCTCCTGATGTCTTGGGGAGTTTATAATCATAATTCTGTTCAAAATGGAAACTCATCCTTGGTGGAGTGGTGCTCTGCTTTTTTATCTTTTAATAGAAAGAATATAATACTAAAAAACCCTGAGTTTTTTAAAAATGCCACGTCTTTCCATGATATTGGTATGAAATGTCATTCTCCCAGAAGGAAAAAGCTGTGTCGCTGGCTTAAAGTTCGGGCTTAAATCTACGCCACTGATTCTGCTACCCTTGTGTGACTAAAAGGACGTGCTGTGCTGCACAGCTGCTGCACAGCTGGACAGCCTGTGGCGCACGCACCTCTCCTGAAACGGGAGTGGCAGCCTCGAAGGTAAAGGCTGAGAGGTTGCTCGGGGTTTTGCGTGGATGGTCAGTCAGATGTTAAAGGGGAAAGGTCAGAGGTACCTGGGGACAGGTATTATAGTGCTGTTTACAGCTGTGTGTTATTGTGGCACTGTCTGTTCCGGGGAGCTGGGGGTGACCCCAGTGCGGGCAGTGCCCTCACCCATCTGGCACCTTCTCTCAGGGGCTGAGCCTGGTGAGGCAGAGACGGGGAGTGGAAATTGGGTCCATCCTGCAAGGAACCAAATCCAAGGACCATTCAGGGAGTCCAGACAGGTGAAACATGGTGAGGGGCAGATACAGGGCTGGAGACAAAGCTAAGACAATATGTCCAAATCCATCCAGTCAGAAGGATCATGGCAATTAAGATCTCTTGGTGCCCTCATACTCCTGACACTTAGCCTAAATGTTGTTACTATGATTTAGACAAGAGGAATAGTGTAAATTTTCAATTAGATAGTTTTGGGGGGGGTGGGGGTTATATTCAAAAATAATCTTAACTTTCTCTAGAAATATTATTTTATTTGTGTCATCATGCTGTAAGAACACTACTTTTGTGTTTGGCTGTAATTCAGTTATGCCTGAATATCTGTTATATATCCTGAATATATTATTCAGAGAGCTTCCAGAAGAAAAGATTAGTTATGACAAAGCTTTTTGACAAGGAGCCTCTCTAAGTAAATGACAAACTTGTACAGCTATATTAATTTTCTTATAATGTCAATCTCTGCTAGAAAATATGGGAAGAGTTTCTAATAAGCATATTTAATTCAGTTTATATCTTTCTTCCTTTGTCCTCCTGATTTTGATTGTATAACTGTTATCTTTGGTTTTCCCCTGTTCTCATTCCCTCTCCCATCACATACATCTGTTTCTCCTTTCTGTTATTCATCGTTGTCTTTTCTATTTTGTTAGTACTTGAATATGCTCTTATGAAACACATCTCAGCTGTGTTGTGTTTTTGTTAAAATTGGCACTTCTAAAAGGTTAGGCCTCTGCCTTTTGGCTGTTATACTTGAACTCAATTGTCAAAATGATTTCTCAAGATTGATGACTCTTTAGAGAAAGCACTGCTTTTGCCTGAGTGCATTGCTGGTACATAATAATCATTAAAGATTAAGCTACTTCTCGACTGTCAAAATCACCATACAAAAGGTTTAAGAGGACAAAAGGGACAGTGCAACTTTGTGTAAAGAAAAAAAGAGGATGCACAAGTGTAATGTTATTGTCCTGTATCAGGAGAGCACTTGTCTCACTACCCTGGACCACTGCAGTAAGGGGAAACTGAGGGCTCTTGACCTACCTAAATTTAGACATGAGCGTTTAGGGCTCTCAGTGACAGGATGAACCTAAGGGTTGAGTATGACCCCAAGGAAAGGTGTTTTCAAGTTTCATTTATGCTACTCAGTTGGGCAAACCATAGTTTATTATCCCCTCAAAGGAAGGGAATAAAAGGAAGTACAAAGAACTTCCAATAGGAAGAGATTTACATTGGGTTTGGCTTTAAAGCATGTACTATCAAAAAAGGCATCAGATACCAATATAGTACAGCCATACGATTTCTGGCAGTACATTGGTAAAGGATTATACATTTCATTTTCCAGAAATAGTTAATTTGCTGGAAGTTTTTGAAATAAAAGAAATAACTATTTGGATCCCCAGATGCTTATTTACATTTGACATTTTTTTAATTTAAAAATATCTACAAGCTGCATTTTATTAATGCTTTTAATTTAAAAAGTTGTTTCCTCATTAGCGATACATACACAGAGGAATGTGAAGCAATGCAGAAATTGAAAAAGGAAACTGTAATACATGGCTTAAATAAGAAAAAGCAAGTTGCAACTTATTCAAATGAATTTCAGTCACAGCTAGAAAGATTGTTTCTTTCAATTCAATGCATTTTCTGGAGGAGCACAGGTGAAGAAGAAAATGCAGAAAGCTCTCAGCCCATCATTTTGTTTGATGTTAGGGATGAATTTATGGGTTGTTACCTACATATTTGTCCCACAATTATTTGCTTCTACAGCTTAAGCCACTTGAATGTATAAATGCATCTGCCGTGTCTGTGTCTCAGGAACTGTCCTACACACAGAGAGTGTGCATTTGCAAAAGTAAAGGGCCAGCTGGGACTGGCAGGAGGCTTGCATTGCCCTCTGGAGCAGCGTGCCTTTAACTGAGGCCTGCAACTTCATTTAGCTACCTAAAAATTAACCTGCTTTATAGAAAGTTAGCACGAACTGGGACAAATATGCAATGCAAGTTTCTCATCTTAAGTGCTTACCCTTGTACCTCTGTCTGTATATACATTATTTATGTATTTTTAATTTATGGGTGTTCCGTCAGTTAAAAAACACTCAGACAGCCCCCTCCCCTTGAAACAAACTCCTCACCCCACAAAAAGACAGCACAAGAGTGGACTGAAGAGCTGAAAAAAATACCAATAGACATTCATATGACCTTCATATGACCTGTGGGAGAAGCTACTGGAGGTTTGGTTCTTGGAGGGGTTAGTTGGCTCTGTTAGATGACATGGTAAATGGGGAACTGTTCACTCTTTTACATCTTCACCCTTAGAACTTTCCCTGTTTCATAGGCTCATTTGCTCTTCTTGGAAGAGATTATTAATATACCAACCTAGGCTCTATTCTGAATTTAATATCAAGTTTGAGTCCATTTTCCTGCATATTGTATCCAATAAATGTTCAATAGCTTGGGAGAGAGTCAGCTCCCCCTTCAAATTAGATTTTCAAGTTGCTGTTTGCTGCTTTAACTTTATTATTTTTTTTTCTTTTGTGTGTTTTCTTATCCCTTTTTAAATGAATTTTGGGAGTGCAAGTCTGAAACACAATTTTATGTCAGGGGAGTAAGCTCTGTGGCAAATTCTGCCACTGTAGAATAATTTTATTTAACAGTATAACTGAAAATATCTGAATAGTCCTCATAGCTAAACAGTTTAATTTTACAACTATAACCATGCATACTCTCTGTATTTTCTGTCATTGACATGATTCAGTCTTTATATGTTGAATTTCATTGTAGGTTACACAAAGAACTGAGCACTGATCTTTCGTTAAGTGGGGAAGTTTTTTGTACCATCTACAACTTTTATCTGGTGATGCAGAGGTTCAGAATGTTTCTACAGTGCACCAATTTTGGTTTTTTCATAGCATGACTATTTTAAAAGAGTACAAATGAAAGTTACCAGAGTAGCAGACATTTGAATACCTGAAGCAATATTTTGTGCTGTTCTGAATTGCTTGTGGCGTGTGTTTGCTCAGATTTTAAAACTGTAGAATGGAAATTATGTATATTTGTCAGATATTTTGAAACTTTCAGATAATTTTCCTTCAGATAATTTTTAGGTAATATTCTGTGTTTAGTGCTAATTGATATTTTTCTTTTAGTACAGAGAAATAGGCTTAAGCAGAGTAACATAATATTTTGGGTTGTATCTCTTAAAAATTAATGGATTTGGATACACAATCTTTAAACCCTCATAAATTGACATAATTGAAAACTAAACAGTTGTTTGCCCTTAAAATGGGGTGTATCAAGGGCAGCAGCCACAGACCCCAAGGAACTTGCTTTACACTCAGTGTTCATGTCCCTTTATTCAGTTTCTGTTATCAATGGCCCACAATTGTACCAAGTTTGAGTTTCTTCAAAGCACAGAGAATTATGTATAGTGCTTTTGGCCCAAAATTAGTTAAATTAATTACATTTATGAAGTTCTGGTTATTGCAGGGAGAGTTGAATTCTGCCTCATTACCTGGACTGATGTCCTCATCACTTTTGACATCCATACCACACACACTTCAGAAAGGAACACTGTAAAAACATCACACTGATATAATTGCAAATGATTGTGTTGTTCATTGTTAGGCAGGATGTTACCTGTTACAGTACTCTGCATACCTTTATTGAAGTGGAAGGAAATGTCATCATCTGAGTTTCATAAAACATACCTTAGTAAGAGGTATATGAATAACAACAGTTCTACCCAACAAAGGAGCATTGATACAAAAATAGCTCATGGATTTTGGGTTTGGGGTGTGGTGGTGGGTTTTTTATCAGGTGATTAGAAAGGCAGAAATGTTTTGTGCCCTTCCTACAAAGTTAACAAAGCATTATATTGCCACCTGGCCATCTGCTGGGATAAAATGGTTGTTATTTTCGTTGATATTTCCCCTCCCCCAACCTGTGATTCACACTTCAAGTATTATACAAATGAGCATTTTTTTCCAGTGTGTTTTAGTTGAAAACTTGTTGATCAATTTTTTGTGCTTGTAGCTAAATAGCCCCTTTTACTGTTTACTCAGGGAGGGTGGCAGATATATTTTGTATGTCGTTTGAATTCTTGTGAAAGCAGCTGCCGTTTTTTTGCTCAGTGTTATGTAAAGCAAACCCACAGAGTTATTTTTCCCATGAATCAGATTATGTTTGCTCGCAGCCAAGAAGCCTTGCCAGTTCTCTCAGGTGCACTCTCACCTTTCCTCTGTCCCTCTCCAACTGGCATATGCTAATGTGGCTGTGCCTGCACTGCTGTTGCGCTTTTCGTGGCAATAGCATATACTCAGGTATCCTTACTTGCACCAGAATGACTCTGCAACTTGTTTATTTTTAATTAGTATTGTCATAAACATAAATAATTGCCTTTCATTTAGGTATAGCACATTTTATGTGCTGACAGAGCAGCTTGTAGTACCTCTTGTTTTTAGAGACAGATACACAGCATAGAGATTTTAGATATGCACTATGTCAGTTTATCCTTTAATGTAATTGCATTGTTTCAGGTCAAGAAAAAAATGAGGATTAATATATCACTGTATATCTTGTGCTGGGTATATTTCTTTAGCTGTTTTCTATAGTAGTGGTAATCAGAACCATGCTTTAAATATACAAAAAGTAAAAGATTATGATTAAGGTTTTAGCAAAGATAATCAAAACTCTGTAAGCAAAGCCAGTGTTTCCTCCTCCTACCCACAAAGAGGAAATACTGCAAATGCTCTATGCAAGAATTACATTCGCTTTGTTTGCAGATCTGAGCTCCTTTGCTTTTTGAGGATTATACAAAGTGAACATATGTGGAATACTGCTACCAGCTTGCATTCCTTGATAAATCCAGACAGGCAGAAGAATGCTGGTGGCAGAAAGTGCAGAATAATGGTGTTTCTTATGGCTAAAACAAAATCTAGAATTTCTAGTCCTGTTGAGGAAGAATTGTCAGTGAGATTAGATCACAAATTATTGGATGAATGTGTTAAATATCAAATATTAATACCAAATGTATTTGGCAATAAATTAAAGGTTTCCATTCTGTGATTTCCATAGATTTTCTGTAGTACACACATGTAGCAGAGATAAAAGCAGAGAGATTTTCACCCATAATTAGGGCCAAAAAGTGTCTTTTTTTGCCATGAAACATCTGATTTGCATCAAAAGGCTTTTAATATGCCAGCAGGCTGTTCCAGCTGCCTTGTAGCTTCCTGCAGCACAGCGGTGGCAGGGTCAGGGTCCGTCAGTTCAGACCTTTGCTGTTGTGCAGACGTGAGCTGGTATCATTTCACAGGCTGCTGGTGCCAGTCTCAAACTTCATGGAGTTCCCTGTCACTCTGGGTGACCAGCTCTGGACTAGCACTGCTGAACTGAGGAGGAACTGGGAGAACTTCAAGGAATGTTGTCCAGTATATGACTTTGGGGAACCTTCTCACAGATTTTTGACTAGGGAAATAGAGTCATCTCTCTCTGTCCTCTGTATCCTCCCAAAAATTTTAGTCCATTGATCAATGTCACAATTGCTGGACAAAATAAAAGGTGAAATAGCAAAGATAGTTAAATTCAACATGTGTCAGGAAAATAAGTGGATGTTTAGAGGACAGAGACATTCTGTTTCTCTCGTTGAGGGAGGGACCAGAACACCCATACCTGTTGCGTTTGTCAGTAACCAACAAACCCCTCTATGCACAGGTACAATAACCCATCCCTAAGTGCATCAGGACCCACAGAGAGAACCCAAGGGGGTCTGATACCCTTATGAGTGAAGGAAGATGAAGTGTCAGGAGACAAAAATCCCAGATCAAAAGGAATGAAAACTTCATTAAATCTGCTTTAATGTAATTTATGTGTTACAGCTTTTAATCTGCCCAAGTAGCAGGATCTTAATCATATGGATATGTGGCTTTGGTAGAATAGATATTCCTGAAAGTGGAAAAAACAGCCTTGTTTACAGAATTTTAAGGCCCATCTTACAACATGCATGGCAATGACTAAATTGTTCATAGATTTTTCACTTCCAGTAAGTAGGACTTGGAATGAGATAGAATCTTTTGTTTTTTAACAGAGGTACTTTCCATTAGTATGAACAAAAATTCTTAATCTGTTTTTAATGGAAATGCATGCTAATAATTTCATTTTATCATAATAGAGATGTTATTATCTGGTTTTCTTTGGGGCTTCCCACACTGAGAATTGGTCCTAGCCTGCATTTCCTTGGTGGTCTGGGTAGTCCTTTGCTGAAAGGCATTGTCAGCATCAAAGCCATTGCAGATAGTTTATCTTGCTCCTGTGATTTCCTTGCATATATCAAGGTTCTAGGACATCCTCTTGCTTATTCATTTGGGACATCCCTTATTTCTCTGAAAGATCAGAAGGAATCTGGAATTAAATCAGACTGCTGAGTAAACTGTCATAAAGTACTTTGGAAACTTTTAAGTTGCTGTGTAAATTCATCAGGATCCATTATTATCAAAATATTGTACAGAACTTGTCATTAATTTCACCTGTTCTTTCTTAATAGTACTATGATTTAACAGCTTTGTCTTCTCTATGAAACTTTTTGGACTATATGTTCTATTAAATTTTGCTTCCATAAAACATTTTAGCAATGATTCTTTAGATCCATTTTCCTTTCTAGCTGAAACAACATGCACAAGAACATATTTAAGAGAGATACCTAAAATGATATATTTTTGAAAATAATGCATATTCTTGTTATATGAAGTATGTAAACATAAAATTATACCATGTTCAACTCAATTTTGCCTTCAGGAATAAAAACTTGTTCAAAAACCATCCAGTTTTAACTTAGCTAACTTTCTGTGTCACCAGCAAAGTGCCATAGGAAAAAACCACTGCATTCAAATTTGCATTAGCAAATATTATTTGCTAAAAGGAGAATGGTAACAACCTTCAGCCCAAAGCAGAGCTGAACATCAAAGCATGACTCTTGCAGTTGTTATCTGACGTCTGAGGCTTAATGTTGCTGACATCTGGAATATTTCTCAATGTGTTTGTGTAATGTGTTTCTCTCTCTATTATTGATCATGCATCCATTTGCCATGCAGTCAGATTTTCCTAAACGTTTGGAGCCTCAGTTTTATTCTCTCTTTCTCTCTCGCTGCAGCTATTTTACATTTGTTAAAATTTTCTGCAACAAACAGTGGAAAAGGGTCAAAAGTTCAAGAGCAGACCAAAGACGACTACTAAGTGGAACTGTTGCACATGGAAAATGTAGCTGTGGTGGTTCCTTTGGATTTAAGGGAGATCAAGTCTGTCTTACTTCTCTCTGACCAGGTCTTTAAGACAACAGTTGAGCAATATTGGCACAGGTTAAGAAATATGCTCCATATCTGCCTACACAAATGGGGTAGAGGATAAAGAAGTTCAGTCCAGTGGGGGTAGAAAAAGGAAGTGTAGATATTAAATGGACAATTCCTATCTTCTCTTGTGTTGAATTATGGACCTCTTTCAGTGAAGAATCTTTTCATTGACTTCTATGGTTATAGATTGTCTTGGATTTCCTTTGATGTCAATGTTATGAGACAGTGACATCTGTCACTGTTTATATTTTGTTAAAGAGATTGTACATCAGTTTAGAAAATGTTATCTCTTTGAAACATTAGTAAGAATTTACATTCTATTAACCTTTAAATTATTAGCAACATTTACCTGCATATCCTAATTATCTGGGTTTTACTATCCACAGTGATTATACAAAAGAGTGCTTATAACACTTGGAGTAATACAGATTTCTATTTATAATTTCTTTTATTCCTGTTAGGAAATATTCTCTGTTCTAACATATAATTTACCTCACACCTTGCAAGCATGCAAAGTAGCCTCCTTCAATAAAAAATTTGCAAGGTTTTATTTTGTTTCACTATGATTACCTTGAAGTTTCTCTGAAAGTTTGAGGGAGATTTTGCTTACTCAGCCACTTACTTTTTTCCTATCCCATTGCTGAAATCTCATGGGCTAGATAATCTACAAAAGCCCAGCAGCTAAGCTACTGTGATAATAAACACATAGATTCCCTGGTCAGATTTTATTTTAAGTTACTGTGACACACACTGCTCTTGAATAAATGTTTTTATTTAAAATCTGTAATTTGTACCGAAGTCTTTTATAACTGAATCGTTGAATAATCATAAGTCAAGGCTCTGAACTAGCAACAGAAAGGTCAAGAGAATGTGGTCAATAATTATGTGGTCATGTTGGGACTTCAGGCAGCAGGCTCTCTGCATTGCCACAGCTTATCAGGCTTTTTTATGCAATGGGCAGGATTGTAGCTGACACAGCCTGTGTGTTAGATCTCTGTCAGGAAGCTTTAACAAACACATTCCAATAATGTGAAATATAGCACATAGGGAGTCAAGACAGATGAGTTCAGTTTGTCCATTGTTGGGTTGGAAGCGTGGACTGCAGCAGCCTTAGGAACAGATCTGACTTGCAAAGAGTCTGATTGTTAAGTGATTACAATCGTTTGCTGCCATAGGCTATAAAAATTAAAGAGGTCTAAGTGTTTCTTTCAGACAGAGATGCAGAGACCAATTTTACATGAATGCGTACCCTAACAAGATTAGCTGGCTCATTCAGGCATATGAATTGCACTTCTGTTCCTCGTGTTAAACAAGCTTGTATCATCAGAGCCACACAGAGCTTATCACGGTCCTGGTCAGGCCTGCACTTTCACTCGGGGTTCTCCCTTCGCTTCACTGTTCTAACACCACATCTCTGAGGTTTTGCCTATTTTCATGATGACTTTTGCTATTTGTCTTCAGTTTCAATTCTTCATATTGTAGGCTTTTATTTTGTTATTTTTAACATATCATTCTCCTAACAACTCTGTATGATACAGAATGATGTCATAGTTCAGAACCACTGTGCTAATGAAAGAGTGGAAATGATTCATTTCTAACAGCATTTTCTTTATTGCAGTGCGTGCTATATTCCTACAGCCTCTGTGGTGCTATTAGGATAGCCACTGTTTCTGCAGCAGCTATGCAAGCAACTAAGAATTCTTTTCCTGTCATGGAATTAAAGATTGATTTTATACATTAGGTCATCTATTGGTGGTGAAACATTAAAAATTACTAAATTACTGCAAATATAAAAAAATAATCAATTCTTCTGAAATTTCTTCAGCTTCAAGGATCAAACACAACGTTCTTCTTTATGTTTTATGAAGCAGTCTGGCTGAAAAAAACATTAAAAGCATTGTAATTTTAGATGGATTAAAAATTCTGTAATATGCTATGGATCAATATTTTCTTAAAGTGCCAAACAGAATGTTGTTTTGGACAAATCTGGTTTTCTTTTTTCCTTACTTTTAACTTTTTCAACTTATAACCTCACCTTTCAATTCAGGACTAGTATATGTCATACATCACCTCACTTGCATTAGAAAGTTCTGATTTTTTAATGTACCTTGAAAACACCCATTCATTTAATAACTCCATTTTTTTTTTAAATCCTAGATCAGACAGTGCATGGGTAATTAGTATTTTTAACATTCTTTCTTTGTCACTTTGTATTCTCACCAATGTGCATATACTTCTTTTAGTAGCCATAGCAGTCATGAATGTGAACTTTAGTATATAGAACCTAAACAGCGTTTCTCCTTTAATAGTTGCTTTACACAGGGAATGTAAATCACCCATGTAAACCTGCGTGTATGGATGTGTGTGTGTATTTTTCTTCTGTTATAAGATTGGCTGAGTGCTAAGTGATTTCTCATTTCCTTCCCACATTTTTCTAGAAAATTAAATAATTTGCTTACATTATTTGAAATTTCATGAACTTTAGATACAAAGAGAAGAATAATGAAGCTTATGAACCCAAATTTTTATAACAAAGTTCTTAGGTGAGAAGGTTTCTACTTCACGTGTTGATAACAGTTATTAATAATGTTTCTACTGCATAATATAATATTAATTTTGCGTTAGTTTCATCTGATCGCATTTAATTATATTCCTTTGAATACAAGTTGAAATCCTGAATACCTTGGAAACCTGCTGTTCTTTTGCCCTGTTTTTATTATTATTCTTGACACGGTTCCTCCTTCGTCATTTGGCCAGACTTTGAAAGTTTAAATCTAGGTCTTGTGCTTGAAAAGAAACTTAAAGGAAGGAGCAAGCTCACAAGATAGTGCAAGAAAATGTATAGAGGGAAATAAGTTAGGTAAAACATTATACATGAGAATTGAAAACAGCATTAAAACTAGTAATAAAAAGGAGCACAACAAGGTCGAATGACAGGATCATTTAGTCTGGAAAGGACCTCTAAGGTCACTGAGGTGAACTGTTAACCTGGCACTTCCAAGCCCACCACTCAACCATGACACCAAACAGTCAAAGCAAAAAAATCGCTTGATTTTTGAGATGAGGTACTCTCTCCATAATGGGTAACAGGTGAGATTAACTTTACACTTTTGTGACGTGCTTTATGTTTGGTTTTTTTAGTCTGTGATCGACAAAACATAATTTTTACTGACTTTATCAGTGAGGTTTTTATATATAAGTATCAGCCTATCCAAGCAATAAAACTTGACTCCTATGAAAAGACAGCTGGTAAAAACAGATTCAGGAGTAGCTCCGAATCCCTGTTAGCCATAGCAACACTGGAGTCTCAGTACCACAAAGCCACATGCCAGGCCTTCTAAAGTTTGATTTGAACTCAGGTATTCAAATTTCAGAGTAGATAAGAATCCAGGCCCCCTCTTGCATTTAGAAAGGGAAGTAATCCTCTGCACAGTTGAATGGGATTTCAAATGCGGTTTCATGGACAAAGCGATTGCAAAAATCTGTTCCTATCTTGACTAGAATGGAGATGCTCTTTGTCCTTGTACTGTGGGAGGAGGATTGGAACATGTGGAAAAATAGGAGATGGTGCAGGCCAAATGCTAAGAGTATGAAGAAAAATAACTCTAAGGGCAGATTTAAAACTACTTTCTTTAAGTTCCTCTATAATTATACTGACTGACATCCTACATACCATTTGTCTTGTGTAAAAATGTATGGGCACATAAGTGACTGAAGATAGAGCCTCCAAGGGATTCAAAGCCATCCTGGAATAGCCTTTGGCCATATCACTGCTATTTGATGCACCCAGTGTCAGAGCTTGGGTCAGTTACAATTGTTCAAGAGCTGCAAGAATAGAAATACCATTCCAGCAGCCCTTAGGATTGTCTTTCTTTCCTTATTGTATCCATATTGTACGTCTGCTTGCTCGCTGGCAGATTCCTCACCCACTTGGGATTTTCTGAGAGCAAAGGAAAAAGAGCAAAAACCTTTATTATTCAGAGCTGGCAGTAAATGAGTTATCATGAAAGCTGGAAATCAGACAGCTACAATAATCTTAGGGTGGTTTGGGTTGGAAGGGACCTTAAAGATAATCTAGTTCTAACCTTCTGCCATGGCCAGGGACACCTTTCACTAGATCAGGTTGCTTAGAGCTCCATCGTATCTGGCTTTGAATGCTTCTGGGGAAGGGACAATAACAGGAGACACACTTTACTGGTTTTGTTGCAGCCCTCTGTTGACATGGGTCTACTGATTTGAGACTGAATTATTTTCTTTTCATGAAGTTGCACTCTACCATAAACATGTCTTATGGAATAAAACATGTTCCTGAATCTTTTCCCAGGCTTTAGCAAATGCCTTATTATGGCATTTGAAAGAAATTAAGCATTTTGTTCCCTTATGTTGCCCGTTGTGACACATTTAGATAGCCATCTGAAAGCCAGATTTTCAACAAACAAATATGTTAAAAGGGTACAGAAATATTTAGACATTTTATGAAAGAGGTATCATCAAGAAGGTCTGCTAAGGGGAGTGGTATCCAACTGTGTGGAAATAATTTTTGTTTAGTAGGACAATGGCATTTGCTAATTAGCTGCTGTTAAATTCCCTTTACGTTGGGCTGCCTATTCATTTGCTTGGTAACATAAAGGCAACCACATTCAAAGTTCTGAATAGCCAGCTGGCTGCTTTTCAAATGTACAGCCTTTGAAATTGATTTGAAACTCCTTTGTGCAGTAAACCAAATATAAATGGTTGATGTACTGATGACGCTGCACAAACTGCATTTTTGTGAAAGAGCAGAATCAATTATTTTTCCTTCTACAAAATGAATCACCAGGATGTAAACCTAAACAGGGTCTTTTCTGGCTGGAGTAGAAACCTTAGTTTAGCCAGTGTTTTTTTTTTCCAGAGGTGACATTTATGATTCACATCTTCTTTGAGCTGATTCATCTTGTTTCTCATACATTAAATTATATCAACAATTTAGTGATAGAATTACAATTCTTATAATTAATGTAGTACACAGTTATCTTGAAGTGTTTTGCTTGTGTTGAGAAATGCTTGAGAGCATGAAGAACTGTCTCAGTTTTGGAAGCTTGAACACATGTGTGTGCACTCTCAGGTGGCTCAGATGAGGAAGTGCAGGGATGTGATTAAGGACTGTCCTCTGTGGCCAACTAAGGCCATATTTTCTCACTGTTACATGGGGAAAAGAGGCTGTCAGTATGAGTTAGTCAGTAGTTCATTAAACTGTTGGACTTTTTATTATTATTCTTCTGTCCTGAGGTTATATCGTTGGATATGAACTACCATTTTTCTAGTTCTGACACTACAGGTTATTAGTAAGTTAAAAAACGGGAGTGAAGTCTTCCTTTGTGCAGAATGTCATGACAGCCTTATCTGTGTCCTTTTCCTCCTCAAGTGCTGTTCAAGGGGTTTTGGTATGCTAAATTAGATGAGTTAATCCAGGTCTTCAAACCACAGAGTTGCTGCCTTGTGATGTTCATTAAGGATAGCTGCCAAAATATTTACCTGAATACCACTTAGCTACTTCAGCTCACTTAATTGCCATAGTGCTGACCTATAGTATTATGAAAATCTTGATTAATAACTTCAAAGCTAACTGAGGTATGTTTGTATTGCTTGGATGAGCTGTACCCTCAGTTGTTTCAAACTATTCTTGAGTGGTTGCATAGGTGATTGACATATCTTCATTTCTAATGTATTTCTAATGGAATCGTGTGAGATCAGATGCTTTACCAGTTTTTATTTACATTTATATATTTATTTATATATTTTTTCTTTCTGTATATATCCCTTCAGGCTTATAGGAAAGGATGAATGCTGAAAAGAGCAAAACATCCTCCTTTTTAAAAAATTAACCTAATGGGCTAGACAACATGTATTAATAGACCATGGTACGTTCTTGATAAGAGTCTCATTTTAAATTAAATATTTGGAAGATTTAGAAAGCTAAAGAATTTTTTAGAAATAGACTTTAAACATCTCTAACCCAGAGAAAGCAATCAGCTGCTTGACAGAATTCCTGCTGCTTATTGTACCTGTTCAGAGCCATGGGAAGCCTGGGAGTACCTGCTGCCAAGTGAAGGGGTGAGGGTATGTGAGGCAACCATCAATACCACCAGACCGTGCTCCAGTGGCAGTAACCTTCAGTCTCTGAGGACGCTGGCAGCTCTCCATCCCAGCAGGGGATCTATCTCCTCTTTTCAAAGGACAGGACAGTGAGAGACTAATTTGACACTGACTTCCCCATCCTTAGGGTAATGAAATACATTTCTTCTTACCATGCTCAGATTTGGCATTGAGGTAATGCAGACAATGATGTTTTACTTAAAATCAAACCTGTAAAGCTTTTGAACATACAGCAATATTGTGTATGAAATGTGAGGCATCATTTTTAAGGTACCTCCAGCTGACATGTATTACAGCAACCATACTGCCTAATGCAAATGGTGACAGAACAAATTCCCTCAAAGGTGCGGTGTATAAGGCAGTCAAACTCAGATCTTGGCTCTCTCAGAATTGTTGAACTCTCAACAATATTGCTGCTTGCTTCAGCACTAGTACTTTGTGGAATATGAAGGACAGGAATAGTCTTTCTGAGTAGCTCTAGTCCACATGTAGGCTTTTTTAGAACTTCAGCACGCAAATAAAGGGATGTATGTGCTTTGCTGGACTGGGAACGCAAAGAGGAGGAAAAACTTTTAGCTCATTGTATGTTTTCCTTCCCCTGGTTGAAATGAGTTAAGAAAGCCTTGCAGTCCTGTGCAGTTTCCTGGCTGTCACTCAGGTGGGTAAATGAGAAAGAATTCACTCTCTCTGACTGCTGGCAATCAGCAGGACACAGCAGAAGAGGGACCTTCTGAGAGATCTCCTAGTCTTGCAGTGCTGTGTGGCTTCTTTTGTGTCACCTCATTTAATTAAACACATTCCTATCATGTACATCCCATGGAAAGATATATAGAGCTGAGGAGGCTGGAAGTGTTATTTATGTTAACTATCACTCATAAAAACAATGGATATCTTGACCTCACTGGACTGGGCCTGATTGTCTCTTATAATGTATAAACACACAGTTGAGAAACAGTTTTTCATTCCAAGTTATGTTTAAGGTCAACTTGGAAAGGAAGAAAGAAACGTTGGAAGAGAGAAAGGAGAAGTTTGTTTAGCATAAGCCTCCTGCTATTTATTTACATACCATATGCTTCCTCATGCACATTTGCACCGGATGATTTTATTTGGATAGACAACTGAAACATCAAAAAAGTAACAACAGTTTTTGCACAGTGTGAGGCTTCTATTACAGCAGCTTGCCATCCACTGCGAAGTTCACTTCTCAGCTGAGCAGTTTTGAATGCAATACAAAGAGAGAAAGCTGGCATTTAGTTTCGTTGTCACAATATTGAAAATCACCACAATTCATAACCATGCTCGTTTCCCTTCCTTTAAAACAGTTCCACAACTTCCAATATCGTACTTTAGCTTAGTGGCCTGACAAATACACTTGTGCAAATATTCTGTCTGCTGACTGTCAGTAATGGTTTCTGGACCCAGTTGGCTACTGCAACTACATTACTTTGATACAATGCCTAAAAGTTCACCATTTCTGCCAAGAGGTAGGAACTTATTCTACAGCAGAGAGGAAGGGAGCTCAGCTTTGCGAGGGCAAAGCCAAGAGAGCGGAGCATTCCGCTGTTGTGCACCCTGACCAGCCCTCCGGTTAGGGGACACCATCAGCATCACACGGCACAACACACACTGGCTGCAGCGGTGGGAACACAGGGGAGAGGAGAAGGGGTTCTGCAAGGAGTTGTTAGAGGTACAGAGGGAATCTGAGGATTATGTGAGGGACCTTATAGGGTGGGTGTAGGGTTTTACAAGGCCTGTGGATTTGAAGAAGGTTTAGAAGTGATGAAGCTGTAGGGGTTATAGAAGAATTGAGAAAAAAATCTATTAGGGTATCTTTCCTCTCCTTCTTCCACTTCTGACGACTGCAAGCAAGAGATGTTTTTGTATCTGTGCCTAAGAATTGTGGGACTTTATGACACAGGAATAAAGGCATTTGAACCCAAAACCTTTCTGTTGTAGCTAAAAGCATTTGGATTTATGTTGTATCTATGGAAATGGATATTTTCAGAGTTTCCAAATATGCTTTCTACTTATTTGAAAATACTTGAAAGCCATGTTCACTTGACCATAACATTATGTTTATTAAGAACGAAGTATTTAAAAAGAACTATAGGGTAGTTGGGGAGGGATTTTTTTTTGTGTGTGTGAAAAGGGCAAGCTAGAAGGATGCAGTGAAGTGAAAGGGAAAGAAACAAAGCTTTATATGGCAACATAATTAACCATTAACAGATTTTGCGTAGTTCTGAGTGGGTTCATGATTAATTTCATCTTTCTGAAGTGTGGCCCAGGTCTTCAAAAGATGTCAAAGCAGAGCTTTGATACCCATTAAACCTACATAAAGTGATACTGCTTTGCAAATGTTTGCCACTCCGATTTTCAATGCTGCTTGTCAGCTGAAAATTAGCATCATGCACAAAAGCAGTTGCTAACTCAGCATCGCTGGGACTTCCTAAGTTCACATTTAAGTGAATAACCTGAATTTTACTTTTTTTCCCATATATATTAATATGTTTTTCCTTGCATCATGTAGGAAGACTCTGACTATACAAAAGAGAACTTTCTGTACTGTGATCTAAGTGCCTTAAGTTCAATTTCATAAATGAGAAATGTTTGTTCTGAGGGGCTAAGTGAATAAAACTTGGAACCGCTGTACTGAAAATTGAGTTTGTAATCCCAGCATTGCCAGCAGTGAACAGTGTGCAACTCAAACTTTCTGCTTTGTAGGGTAAGAGAAATGAGATCTCTTCAACATCAAGGGCTCTATGTGGACAGAGCGATCAATACCAGTCAGTGGCAATGCTGAGAGGAGAATTCCTGTCCTCCCACTGGAGGACTCCTGTCTTCCCAGCCACAAGGATGACAGTAATAGCTGCTGTTACTGTTTCCAGAGATGCTGTTCTGGGTCTCTGATGAAAAACTGTTTAGCAGAGGCTTGGAGCATTCTCAGGCTTCAAGTCAACAAAGTATTGACAAATATATTTTAGACTCATCATTCTGCTACAAAGCTGAAAAAAGCAATCCCTGTGTCCCACTGAAATGTATGTTCAGGGGACCAGTCACTCTACCACCTTAGCGAGAACTAAATTCTAATACAAATAAACACTCTTTGTAATAATGATAATATTTATGGATACATTAATTACCTGATTACAAAGGTTGAACTCTTCGCATGTCACTAATGTGCATACTTGCATTATGTGACGTGAAAGATCAGGACATTTCATAAGTATATCTTACTCAGACACATTAAAAAATATTACACTTTCCATTATGATATAGAGGTTTACAGTGATTTGGGTCAAATTACGTCTTATGCAGCAATACCTGGTTTCATTTCACAGGAAGTGCATCTGAGACATTTGGATTTTTGTAGTAAAATTGGCATTCCAAAAATGATTTATATATTGGTTAAATGATCATGGTAAAATTAAGGGGGTTTTAAATATTTATTTGGAAAGGTTAACATGTTTATTGTTTATCCTGGAAAAGAGGAGGCTCAAGGGAGACCCCATCACTCTCTACAACTGCCTGAAAGGAGGTTGTGGCCAGGTGGGGGTTGGTCTCTTCTCCCAGGCAGTTGTCAGTAAGACAAGAGGGCATGGTCTTAAGCTCTTCCAGGGGAGGTTTAGGTTGGATGTTAGGAAGAAATTCTTTACAGAGAAGGGTAATCAGGCATTAGAATGGGCTGCCCAGGGAAGTGATGGATTCTCCTTCCCTGGAGGTTTTTAAAGTGAAACTGGATGTGGCACTTAGTGCTGTGGTCTAGTAACCAAGGTGGTAGTGGGTAAAAAGTTGAACTTGGTGATCTCAGAGGCCTTTTCCAATCCAGCTGATTCTTAGATTCCATGATTTTTTTTCTTCTAGCAAGAACCAGCAATCCTGATTTATTCTGCTTGCCTGTACTGTGCATTCCCACCATGTATGGTTCAGTTTTTCCAGAAGGCCAGTCGTGGGTAGCTCAGGCCACTTGCAGACCCTTTGATATTGTGGCATTTATGGTGCACGTACAAAAGAGAGTTTCTTGTGTGGTTTCCTCCAGAGGTAATTTAGTGCATGAAAACGTCTTTGCACATAACCAAAGACAGAAAGAAGGGATTGGGGATGATTAACTCCAGAACTGTGTTGACCAAAATGCTAATGGAACTTCATGTGGACCCCTTGCCAACTCCTTTCTGCTCAGCTCCTGTAGAAAGTTGTGCAACAATTCCATTCAAGATATTTATTCAGAACTGGACCTGCAGTAAAAAGTCTTGAATTTGATGTCTGTGCCACTTTGGATTTAGAAATTATTTATGAGATAAACTGTATTTCTCTTTTGTGGTTTTCACCACTGCTGTAACATTTAATTAAATAGTAACAAGAAAGATCAATACATACCGAGTTCTTTGTTGCAAAAATACTGCTTCTCTTTTATTCTGCACTGTGATTTTTCATATTAAAAATCATTCCACTGTGGGGAAAAAATTACTACAGATAGGTGTCAACAAATTTCTTTTTAATCTTTGATTTTAGATAAAAGAACCAAAAAAAGTCTTTATTTGAAACCTGTTTTATAGGAGGTTTAAGTATGGGCCTAATAAAACTCTTTCTGGACTGCTATCCTATATGCTTAGCTTCTGATAGCAAAGGAAATGTCCTGAAGTTATAAACCCTCGGAAACAGGGAAATAAAAGAGAATCTAACAGTCCATTAAGTAGGGGTAGTATCAAGTGTAGCTTTAATGTCATAGAGATCTTGCCTTTTAGAAAGTTTCAGTACACAGTGATGTGAATTTTAAGTGTAGTAGTCAAGTATTTGTAACACATTTATAGTCAGACTTAAACAAAAGAAAAATCTTTTTGTTTTTTCCCCTTATTTTGAGTGGAATGCAACCCCAAAATGCAGGAAATAGACCTTGAAAGTCGGCATTACATCTTTATTCAACATAAAAGCTAAAAGCTGAAATAAAGAAATTATCAGGAAGCTACTTGTTTAGTATTTAAATTAAGATGTTGAATTTTTGAGAGGCCTCAGAAGAAAAAAAACTATCTTATTTTTGCCATAAAAGAATGCTACATTTAGGATCCATAATCCTCTCTGAAGACCTCTTGTGTGGAATAAGCACTCAGAAGTGAAAACCAAGAACACACAGTGCTAACTGTAGCTTTCCAGTGAACCTCAGATCACTTGTCATCTCTGTCAAACCCCATTTTGCACTGCACTAAAGTGAATGGAAAAAGTGGTCACTATAAAAAATACCTTTAATATGGCAGTTTCAAGTATCATTAACCTCTGTTCCATCTGCTTAAAGAGAATGTGGCCATCTAATTGCTAAGAGTGTTGTTACACACCAAGCAGCCAAGCATGTAGAAAAGTCCACTCTCTTAATGTGCTACTGCTGTTTGTTAAATTTGTCTGAATTCACTCAACAGGTTTGTAAGTTCCTCATTTAGTGTTTAATCCCGCTATAGATAAACAATTGGAAATCGGGGTTTAACCGTCTTGTATATAGTTCGTTGTCTCTTGTTGACTCTTTTTTACCTCTGTTCAAGTTGATGGATCCTGAACACTTTTGAAAAGCCCTTGGTAGGAATTTTGAGTTTAGCATCAGCAACTTAAACAAAAGGAAAGGTCCTGTAAAAGATTCAGGCTTGACTTTGTCAGCTGTCTCTCCTGTACACTGGATTTTTTTGTCTCTCTGTTACTTTATTATTACTTTGTCATTGCTTCCCTCCCAACTCAATTTGCTAAGGAATAAGGAAGGATTAGTGGAAAAAGGGAAAAGGAAGGAAAAACCCACGAAATTAAATGGATGTTCAGGAAATCTGAAATGAACCGTTCCTAATACATATCCCTTTAGACATCCCTTTTGCCAAAGACATAAAATGAACCATCCCATTTCTTTTTCTGCATCCAGATCAGAATTTTAAATAGTTATAAATAAAAGTACCACATGCCCCAAGAAGTATGAAATGTGCTGTCAACATATTTTGGTGTGCTGGCTGGAAATGTTCCTAAGTTAATAAAATTGAACTGATTTTCTTCAAATGTGAGATGCTTTGCCATTCTTGGCAAGGGCAGTAAGTCAGATTTGAGTTTGAAATGTTTAGCTTCAACTTCTCTGAGTGAAGAGAGAGCCAAAAAGCACAATTAGAACATTCAGGAAATGTATCTCCTTTTAAATACAAAATAAGGAACAACTGAAGCAGTTATATTATTTTTCCTCCCCCTCCTCGCCCCATTTCATAAAATCTGAGCAAAGGTATCCCAAAAGATTTTTTTGGAGAAAATTCTGATTAAAATAAACTGAATGAAGCATAAGATATAAAGTTTTGGCAAAATGTTTAGTATAATATAAATTACAGAAGAACATTTTAGATAAGAAGGCAAAGAAGTATTTGTGGTTATATGCATGCTCCCTGAGATTATAAATCTAATAATATAATAGAATTCACTGATACTATTAAACCAGGCTCTTTCTGATGCTGCAAAAATCAGATAAAACAGAGATATACCCATAATTACTATAACTTGTGAATAATTTGTTTATAACTGTATCTTCATATAAATACAAATTAATTTACTTTAAAAAAAAACCTAAAAAGCATAAATAGAAGGCTTTTGAGTGCTCATTTCTCACTTTGTAATGATTAAAAATTTGGTTTGTTCCAGTGTACAGTTTATTGCATAGCTGCCACAAAAACTTTTCTTCCCTCAATTAAATTGTGGTTTTGCAATCCTTTTTAGAAATAAATATCCTTATTTAGGAAGGAAAATCTCTGTATTTCGTCACGCAAGTAAAGCAGGAGCTTTAAAGAACACATTGAGCTCAACACATGTAGGCAGCACATACTTGGTTGGCCATAAGGAATGTTGTTATGACTAAGATTTTCATGTTTTGGCAAAGGATTAGAATATTTCTTTGGGTACCTTTGCTGAACTGTCGTTCTGTTGGACTGCAGAAGAGTAGGTATCTGTACATCTCAAAACATACATATTTGAACACAGTGATTGAATTTACAACGCAGTAGGCTTTGAATTAAATGCACACTCATCAAAGCAATTAAAGAGGAATGGTAAGCTGAAGTTAGCACTGGTGGGAGGATGCAGTTCTCCTTTGTGTACTTGTCATCTATATGAGATGCAGCACTTGAATGTAATTTTCTGATTTTGAAATGAATATTTAATTAAATTACTTTAGAAATCCTTACAGTTAATGGGAAAATGCACTTTACAGAAAGTGTACTCTTGGAATGCTTTCGTGACATTCCAAGATTGAATCCTCATATGCAAGTATTATGCAAAAATTTTGCTTTGGCAAGTAACCTTTACCATGAGTTCTTTTACAACTGATCAAGGTTATTGAAGTCTCTAGATTTTTAGGCTTGTTTTGGTGTTTTTTTTAGCAGTGGTTTCTGTGTCAATGTTATGTGTAAGACATGAAGACTAATTGCTGACAGTAAAAGCATCTGCAATTGTAACTGATGCTCTTCTGCATTTTAAAATGTCAAGAAATGAGGCATTTAAAAAAAAAAATTAAAATTTGTTAGTGTTTCCTGAAATATGTTTGCTATGGATGGCAGCTCATCTTTTCCAGTAAATGTGAGAACTGTGATTGTGTCCAACTTTTCTTTTCCAGCTGTCACTAGCTGAGTGTCATAATATTTAGAGATACACTCTATACCTGTCAGAGTTTGTTACAGTTCAGTGATGCATGATGAAGTGTGAGGGACATAGTCTTCCTACTCTACAAACGGTATAAGTGCAGTGATGATACTTCACAATGACTCCTTCTTCAAGGTCAGTACAAAGAAACTCATCTGTAGTGCTCAACAACTCGCCTATTAATTGTTGAGTTCTGGAACACAAGGCCAATTTCTTTAATATGTCTGTATTTTTTTGGAAAGATTCCTGGGTATTTATGAGAAATGCAACAAACTTTTGTAACAAGTGCAATTTTTCCATACAAATTCTTTTAAAATGAACTGATTTAATCACCTGAAATTATTTCCTTGTTCAAATCCTTTGAAATGAAATCCGATAGCAATAAGCTTTTGCTATTTTACCTGGGGATTAGTCCTGCTGGTATTTGAAGATATAACTGAAATGGTACCTCTGACTAATACTTATTCTGGTAATTTTTATAACACCTTGAAAAAAAATTAAAACTTGCTAGCTAAGGGATTATTATAAGCATATAAGAATAATATACACCCAAGTCATTAGCCTGATTCTTCTGTTTTGCTAAAATATGCAATTTTAAGGCTTTAACACCTCAGATGCTCTTGGCTTGTTTTGTGAGTACTATTTAAATACATGCTAGTGGGAGTTATTCCATTAGAATATTTGCATGTGCTACTTTTCCAGTTGCTAATTTTCCAATAAAGATACTTGCTAATTTACAGATGTTCTGTTACTGCACTATTGTCCTGAAAGCTTTTTTTTCTCCTACACTGCTCCCTTGAAGTCATAGGGCCATAAAGGAGGTATGATTGATTGCATTATTAATGGCATATTGAGGTGTTTAAATTCTTTGAATATCTTCCTTGTGGTTGGTTTTTTTCCCCCCTCTCTAAATAAATGCATAAAAATATTTAAATTTTCTATTAAAATCTACAACTCAGCAAACTTGAGCAGCATTTTATTTTTGACAAACATGCTGTTTAGGAGAAAGTTGCTATGAAAAAATATCTTTAAATGACAGTCGCTATGAAAAAGCTTTGTGTATATTCTGTAGTACATGCATTTTTGACAAGCTCTGATGAAATCATCTCAATGGGTTGTGCCTCCTAATGGAGCAGCAGTAGCAGCGTTCTCCAAGCTCGTGTGTAACACCTCCAAACCTGCAAAGCAGCTGGTGCAGCAGGAGCTGAGGTGGGTGAGACCCTCTGAGTAGACTGTTCACTGTTGTGCATCCTTCTTACTCCCAAGTGTTAAAATTCATAGCGTTTCGTGGAGCAGTGAGGGGTGTGACTCTCCTGATGTCTTTATTTGTCATCTGCCTTCTGTCTTGTATTGCAAGAGTTGAGAGGAAGGCATCATATTTTCTTCCTATGTTTTGGGGTTTTTTGTTGGTTTGGGTCTTTTGGGGGGTTTTTTGATTACTTGTTGTTGCTTGTTGGTTTTTTTAACTGTACTGAGTATAAAAAGAGGAGAAGTGGGACCGGACTGAAACTTAATGCATAGTCTAGTACATCTGCTAGTGTACAAAGGATTTAATGAGACTTATAAAGCCAGCAGCCTGCTGGGGCGGTTTGTTTTCTGGGCACTCACATGGGGCAGGAACAGGGAAATGTGCCCTCGCTGCAGACTTCGACTCCTTTTATATCACTTTAACTTCCAGGGCAATGATGTGTAGGAGATCAGAACTTAAGCTTCCAACAAAGATTTCCTTCACAGATTTGAGTGTAAAAAACAGTATCTATTTCTTTTTTTGTGTAACAGAAGGAAGCATTGAGGGCCCTTGAGACCTGAAAAGGTGGTGAGGGAGAGTGATTCTGGCATACTTTTTGTTTTAGGTTAGCTGACCTACACTTCAATTGATGTTGGCATCAGAAGTTTCTGAATAACTTAAAAATATCCTAGAGAGATTACAAGAATTACTTTAAGGTGAAATTTTGCTGAAGAACTCAACTGCTTTAAGCCCTTAAAACTTTACTCTTATCCTCAGCATTTGTCTTGCTTATTGAGAAGCAACCCAGTGCCTATCATGTATTTTGCTGTTTGACATTAAAACAGAAACTGAAGGTGTGTAATATTAGGCCTGAAACTTGAAGTCCTACAGTAAACCTTACAGTAATTTAGAGAATGTATCAATAGCATATGTTCTTAAAAATTACTTTTGTTATAATCCATTAATCAATTTACTATATTTGCTCCTTTCCTTAAATATTTCTCTGAAATATCTCTGCCTGGGTAATTGTAAAGGGATCAGTAGAACAGAGATGGGAATTTGTTTGAGGTTTGAAGAAATGCTTATACAGAGGCTGAAGATCTCAATGTATTGGCAGAATGAAGGTTAAGCGGTGATCTGATTAAAGTTTATCTCCTCTTTAGGAAGAAAATTGCTTGCTTTAAGGTGAGTTCTTTAATGTAGCAGGAAACGGTACAGCAAGATCCTATAAAGAGAAATGGAATTTCTTGAGGTTTTCAGGGATTCTCTATGACTAAATAAATGTTGTATGGTTGATGCCTAAACTACTGGGGGCAATTCTTTAAAGTATGTTACGGATCAAGTCAGACTGGATCACCATAATAGCTCCTTGGTGGGCCATTGGTTTGGTGCTTATATAGGCATTAGAATGTCACCTTCTCCAAAAGTATGCATCATTCTTCTTTTATGCACATCCTGATCCATGCTTGCATTTTCTTAGTGGATGAGATCTGATGTGTCTGATCATTAGGTAGGACAGCAGCTGACAGGTCTCTATTATGGTTGTCATAGCTTGCTTCAAAATAATTGCAAGTACCAAATAACTACAATCAGTCTGTAGGACTTCTATTATGTTTATAATCAATACAGACAACTATTTTTCTGTTTTTCTGCCTTATTGTACCAGATTATAACCTATTTTGCTTTAAACATCACAAACTTTGCAGTCACATAGCTCAGGAAAATATTGGAATATACTAACAGTAGTTTGTCGTTAGTTTGAGTTGGTCTCCTTTCATGAGTGAACTATGTATTGGCTGCCAGGTTATGTGTGGAACAATTTCATTTTCACTGGTGTAGCACAAACCCTGTCATGCAATGACAATTACTGAGACCTATATCCCATAAAATGTACTTTAATTTTTTCTCCCTCTGCAGTGTTTAGCAACAATTCAGACCTCTTGAGCACTTGGAGCTTTACACTGAAATTATTGCCACCAAATTGGGATTTTTTAAGCATAGATTGCAAGTCTTTTAAAGCATTTATTTGAATTTGTGTCATATGCTGCAATTAACTTGCCATTACTTGCAGCTGCCCTTTCCAGTGAAAAGATTAGAAGATAGGAATTTATAATCAGGGAACCTCAACACAGCTGTCAGAAAAGACTTGGGATCGGTACAAGTAGTCTCAAGGGACAACTTGAAAGGCAGATTTGAACTGTGAACTTCTGTGTCAGAATTTTGATTGCCAAGGACCCTTCTAGGTCACACAACAAGGATAATGAGTGCTACAGACTTAAATGCTCTTGGACGAAAGTTTATTATAACCACACAGAGAAATAGCCCAAACATGTCACAGTAGATTCATGGTTATTACTGAAACAATGCATTAATGTTGGCAGTCACTTGAAATATGGTATGTATATAATAGTTTCATTTAGTATCACTTAAAGGTCTCCACTGCAAAAAGGCATGACCTGTCACTGATGTATGCTGCTATAACAAAATATGAGTTATCCCTTTCCCTTGAAAAATTTTCAGATCACTCATCTACTGTACAAACAGAGAGAAATGTAGGATAAGGTATAAAGAATTTAATTTGGCACTTTGTTGTGTGTTTCTTATTCTAGAAATTCAGGTGATTGTCCCCAAATTAAGGAACATCAGAAGATTAGGTGTAGTTTTTATTTTAACTTACAAAACCATTTACCTATAATGAAAAAAGAAAGTAGTTTTAAAAGTTCTTGGGTTTTAAATTATTTTTTTGTGATGGCCAAAGATATTTCCTATGAAATAACACTGTCAGATGTATATATAATTCCTTCTGAGAGTCATAATTCTGAAAAGAAATGTTATATGCAAAAATAAATATATAGTAAGAAAGTATCTGTGTCTGACATAGAACTGACAAAAACTAAAAGAAATTATTGCTTTTCTGAAGGAAATAAAAGTTGTCTTCTCTAGTCTCTGCCTTCTGTTACCTTTGGAAAGGATCAATGTTTATGTTGCTGTCAAGGTATTAGGGCATGGTTTTCAAACTGACTTGCATGTCATGCCATGGTGATTGGGAAGACAGTGAATGTCACCAGTTTTCAACAGGAATATGGAAAACAAGATTAGTACCTCCATAAAGTGCAGTAAATAACTTTGTAGCTGAGGCTCAGAAGATCGTGAGTCTGTATCTTACCATAAGCTCTGATAGCTCTGAAGTGACAGAAATTATTTCAAGATCTCTGTTGCTGCAATTTTTAAACCACTGCAGAAATGAAATAAGGAAAGGCTGTGTAAATTCTTCTTGGAAAAAAAAAAAAAAAACCAAACTGTACAACTTTTGTTTTATAGTTAAAAGAGCAGATCTAGTTTCTTCTGATAATGAAATCTATGAAGTTGGAGATTTTACTTCTAAATTGTGTTCAGAAGTGTAGCCCTGTTGAGAAGACCGCACTGACTGTGTAATTCAGGATGCAACAAAACAATGAAAGAAGAGTTTAATAAGGTGGAACTGATTGGGTTGGACATTCGTATACCTCTGTGAGTATTGTTTAATTGTCCATGAGATTGAGTTGTTAAATAAGCAGACTAATACAAACTGAGCAACACAAGAAAGAGAACTAATAAGAAATCACAAAAAGAATTTTGTTTCTAATATATAGTTCTTAATTATAGTGTTCTGCACTCAATGCTGTATGCTTGAAAGCTTACAGTTCATGTCTCTGTTGAAGGAAGCAAAATAAATGTTATTTACCAGTACTGAAATTTCTCTCAGGTACATACAATATGTGCTTGAAAGTTAAGACGGGGGAATTCAGATTATTTGAAATGCTGGTTGATGCTGTAGGTGTGCCTGGAAGGTGTAATAGAGTTTGTGGCATTTTTGATCTTATTTCACAAGTATACAGAATGAGTGGCTGACTGACAATTAGATGTCATCTTTGCAAGCCCAGGTCACTCCGACTGAAATGGGCTGAGTGAGCCCTGGCCATCCATTCAGCGTGATAACCTCCAGCAGAGAGCAGTGAGCAGCAGCTGGAGTTAGAAACATGGAATGTCTGCTCTAAGAGTGACTTATTTCATGTGAGTTAAGACTCACAGATTTCTTCACAAGTGTCTCTTTGTAGGGGGATACATGATAAGTAATTTGATTTCTGTTAATTTTGAAAACAGCTGTTTCATCAAATCATCATATTTTAGGTCTGGCAGCATTAACAAGCATAAAGCAATGAAAATGCTTTCCAAGTAGAAACTCTGCAGGATTCTAAGTTAGCAGAACGACATCTATGGTTTACACCAAGGAGGACCAGACTCATTATCATTAGCATTTCACCATGCACTGTAAAAGAGAAATTGATTCTTAGTGCTAACAAAGAACACAAGGTGTTCTAATGTTTTGGCACTGATGTTTGTGGGAATGAAGAGTCAAAATGAGGTGGATTTAAATATATGTGGTGCACTAGTCAGACTAATCATGTAAGTTTACTTTGATAAAATGTGGAATGCTGGAGAAACATTCCATTATGAAGAGTTAGTTCTCTCTGCCCTTTTTGAGCCTGTTGGATATGACAGATTGTACTGTAACTCACTCTGAAACCTCTGGATATCTTTAAATTGAAAAGCTATAAAATAAAATTCATTGCATTAAAAGTAATTGTTTAAAGTACATTTCTGAAAAATAAATGTAGAATTTCAAAGACCAGCTTTTTAGTGTTGGGTTTTTATATGCCTTTATAGCAGGCAAACACAAGCCAAAAATCAGAACTAGTTCTTCATCATAACAGTACTCAAGCAATGTCACTAGGATTCAGTAAAGGCAAATGAAATGACAGCAGCTCTGCAGCTATTGGAATAAGTTCATTAACTTATCAAAATCAAGCATATATATTTTGCATAAATCAGAGAAAATAATGAATTCAAAAATATTAATGTAATTTTTCTGACAGAAGGGCAATATAGAGTAAAAATAATTGCATTCATAATAAAATGTGATATTCAGAAAAGCTTCCTATGGGACAGATTTTTTTTTCCCTGCGCTTCAAGTCTTAAACTCTATCACAAGTGCTCTGTGTTGATTCTGCCTCTGGCTGAGCGAGGTAAAATATTCTACATAGTCCAGAAGAGTGAGTTATAAGCTGAACTGAATTTACTCTGCCAGAGAATACTCCCCTCATATTTTTCTTGGCAACCATTAGTAGACACACTTTAAAATACTGCCAGGGCTCCAGAGGATCCTTGATATCAATCTTATCTAAGGGAATCGTGTGCTACCCTGGTCTTGATCTTCCTCAAGTATTGTGCACTCCAAAAGTGCAAATTTCACTCTGCCTGGTGACATGTAGTTTTAATACAAGCAGAGAAAATCAAAATCTCCCAGTAATAAAATATTACAGCAATATAATAACAATGTCAACTGGGATATGCATTAAGATTTCTATAAGATTATGTATTATCCCCAGTATAGGGATTTGAGTCTTTTGGCACAGGTGTCTGGAAAGAAAGCTGTGTGAAAGAGCAAAGAAAGTGCAATTTCTAACAGGCAAGTGAAGTAGTCACTATTTGGTTTTGTGAAATAATATCCAATTAGGGAGTAATCATGATGACATGAAAGACTCGTGGCATTCTGTCACTGTTTTACTGCTAAACACAGGTGCTGAAAAGCAGGAGTTTAATATAGACCCATATGTTGTAAGACCTCAAAAGATTCAAAAAACATTGTTCCAAAGCTAAGAAGTCCTGAATGTAGGTTACTCAAGCTCCTGCATAATTCATGTCCTTTATATTTGTGGTAAAATAGTCTTTTATTATCTGATCACAGACTGTGACTTTTTTTCTCAGGAAAAAGGCAAAAGTCATAATAATAATATCCTCTTTGCCAAATTTAAAGTTTATTTCTGAAGTATTAGAGTACAAGATTCTCTTTGACTGTAAAAAATAGTCACATTGTTTCTAATGTGTGGGGGAAATGCGTATTTACAATTCTTAGGCAAAAAAAAAAGGATACATTTAATCTGAAATTCATGCACTGTTGAAAAAAATCACTTTGAAGTGTTAAGTGTTGAAATTGTTTACCTTAACAGTTAAAATTTGGTGAAATTGTGAGGAATATAAAACTATTTCCTTGCAGTAAGAAAAATGGAGTGATCATACATACATAAAAAGCTCAGGAAAAGTAGTTAGATACTGTTAATGAAAACTCAGATCATATAAGATTGTGGCTTTTTATGTTATACATGAAAATGGTTGAGTGCTTACTTTTTAATATTTTTTCTACCTTCACTTTCATTTGTGAAAATAACTTAGTAAAAATTTCAACATTAGCTCAATTTTTTATTTGGAGGTTTTCAGTTACTTTCCTTTGCATACAGTGACTCTCCCTCACTTTAATCAACTACACGTATTAGTCTTCCTGGTAATTTTTCTACAAAACTAAAAAGAAAAAAAATCTTGTGTTTCCAGTTTCTGATACAATTTTTGCTTATGTGTTATGAGATTAGACAATGTCAAATTCTGATGCAGACAAATAATGTAGGAAAGCTGAATCACATTTGTGGAGGTTGTGATTGAATTACTCCATTTAATACATGTAGACTCATACAGTTTTTAGGGGGCTGAACCCATTTCAGGCTGACACTTGAAAATCAACATAAAGAATTAGAGTGAGTTAACCCCTAAAATGAGGTAGACATGAATTTGTCTCCTACTCCACTCTGAAAGGTTCCACAAAGGGGATAATGTGAAGACTGAAGAGTGAGATTTTAGGGTGGGTTACTTGCAGATTTCTGTCAGTGCAGAATTCTTTGAGAAGTGCCACACCATCCATGTACCTTCATGAATATGAGAAAGCCCATCAACTCTTCCAGACAGAAGGAATAATCTTGCCAAATTACCTTGCACAGATCCTGCAGTGAGTTTTCTGGTAATATGCCAACTCTTAATTTTTCTTGCTGAATAGTAATTTTCTTTCTTTCCTTTAACACCATATAGAATGCTGTCATTAAAACTACTTCTTAAAAACTTATAGAGCTTTCTTAAGAAGTTTAGTTTGAACAGAAGCATTCTGTTAGGACTCAGAAGTATAAGAGGGCTAAAACCAAGATGTTCCAACATCTCAGGCAATTGTAACTTCATCACAAATGGATTCCATTAAAGTTAGTGGACTGACAGATGACATACCAGAGGGAGATCACAGCATCTTTGCATGATTACCATGAGAGTGGTTTCTTTGTCTGTTTCTCTTGCTGCTGTTGAAATCTCTGGATATCTATATTTTGGTCTCCCTGGGAAAAGACAAAGCTAGTGACTATTTGTAAGATGTGTGTATGTGTAGTTGTTATCCCAGCCCTACTGTTGTGACCAATATTTACCAGATTATACATTCATTTTGAAGTGAAGTCTGTAATGACTGCCTGCCTGTGGCAGCAGAATATACTTCCCTGGTGTCCAGAAGGCATGTTCTTGTTAATTGTCTAAGCAGTTAATACAGTGTCCGTGGGCGAAGAACGTTCTACTGACTGTTCCTGAAATAGAGAACCAAAGTATTTCTGGCCAAGAAGAAGAATCCTGCACCTTTTGTGAAAACACAAGGCAATAGGAAGGAGCAGGTTGTTCCCTCTGTGATCAAACCAGTTGTGCCGGACCGTATGGCTGTATGAGGGGCCACTTGAAATCCCAGCTGATCCTCTACATTGGGTCCCACTATCTACCTATTGAAAGCAATGTAGCTGTTGTGGTTCCTTGCTGTGGTAAATTATTTGGCCAGAAACCAAAACCAAACCAAATCTAACAATAAAGCAAGAGAAGATCACGTGGTGGGATAGAGAGAATAACCTTGCCTTTTGGTCCCAGACTGGAGACAGTGCTCCAGGTACAGTATCACAGACCATGTGCCATAGTTCTTGCAATAGGCAGTAAGAGTTCTTTACTTGATATTTTACTTCTGGTAGAATTTTCCATAGTGTTGACTGTTTGCTGTAAATGTGAAAAGGCATAATATAATTGTACAACATTTAGGAATTGTACCCCAGCCAAAGTGGCTTACATGCATTTGAAACATCATCTGTCTCAGTAATTAGAATACTTACAGTTAACAGGGACCTGGCCTAGGCTATTTGTTTTTGGACTGTATTCTGTTTAAGCATCTGCCCTTGAGTTAATTTTTTTAAATTTCTCAGTATGTTCTAGATGTGGTCTGCATATCTAATTCCTCTTGGATATTTTTATACCATTAGTGGATGCGTGATGGTTTCAAACTAAAACAATCTTGATATTTTGTGTGTGGATGGAATATAGAACTGTGTTATTTTCCATTACAAGCAAGTCTTTTTAATTTAATTTTTTCCACAAAATTTCTATTTCTAAAAATGTTAAGAACTTTGGGATCTAAGTGAAAGAATCCCATTTTCACCTCTGTGACTTTCCAGGGTAAAAAAAAAAAATGCATTAAGAAGTGGGAAATTATGTGACACTAGGAGCAATAAATATTATGCAGGAGTAGTAGGTAATTATGTAACTTTTTTTTTTTTTTATTTTGAAGTACAAGCATTTCTGTTCAGTTACAGTATTTTAAAGTGTATTTTGGGACTAGGTGGATATATGTGCCTAATGTTATTCAGAGAGTTACTTTACTGATGCCTCCATTTGACTTGTTCTGAAGAAGAGAGGCAGAAATCCTGTTTTATAATATTAAATTATTTAAGAACATTGAAATAGTTGTCACTTGAGGGATTTTTTCTGGATGTCAATCTCTCAAATTCAAAGTAATATGGAAATATTTACAGAATTTTAATTCCGGAAGTTCAAAAAGTCAACACTTAAAATATTTATAAGCAAGTAGAGGGAACATTTCCAGTACCTTTTGGTTTCAGTTTGGATTTTCTTTTATTCTTCATGGGTAAGAAGGAAAGGAGAAAAAATGCTTAAAACTAGACCATTGCTGGTGTAAGTTGAGGAACTCTGACAGAAGCAACAGAGGCAAAAACTGGGTCAAAAATTGACATAAGACTCTTCATCTTGTACCGTATGTAATTGTAATGACAGTATAGTCTGTGTCTATATCTGCATCTATGTATATATATTTGTCATACAAAATTCTTGTCATACAATTATCTTGCCATACAGTTCTTTTTTTCCCAAGAAAGTTGTAAGTTCATATAGAGATTAAGAAAAATAAGAATTTTGTTTGCCTCACTTTTCAATCAAACATCTCAAACTACTGCACAAAAATGAGAACTATCAGTCCAGTTATAGCTGGAAAAAATGAGGTTTGGGGTGCTGAATACCACACTGCAGTTCACAGGTTGAATCTGGGCAGAGAGGGGAGAACACTGCTTCTCTAATTTCCAAGGTACTGTCAGCTCTGACAAATGCCATTTAGTGTATTCCTGTTACTAGGTCATTGCTAATGACATTTGAAATGTAGACGTTAAGTGAAAGAGTGAAAAATGCGTAATAGTTGTTTTGTCTGGAAAAAGTTATACATATAACCATTTTGTACTTTTCATTGAAACAATTCAGCTGTTAAAGCATATTTAACAATTCCAATTTTTTGATGCGTGGTATGCCATAATTACCATCAATTTTTATTATCTTTGGCAAATGATTATTGCTGTGCTCTGAATGACTTCACCTACACAGATTTTTCCATTTCATGCAACACAAAGAGCAGTTCCTTAGCTCCTATAGCGGTGCTTGTGTTCGGTCACCAAATTAAGCAGTGACCTACTAACAGGATGGTTCAGAGGCTTAGCAATGCTTGTGTTTGGTTTTCACTGTCCCAGAAGTTGAACTGTGTGTTCTAAAGAAAGGAAGATAAATGTGCAACATAAATCTTAAAATTTTCAGTAATTTCTGTTTTGTGACAGAGGAGAAAAGTAGTTTGATGGCGTCATATTTGCTGTAACACATTCTTCACCATGAAATCCAGAAGTTGTTGACTTTGAGTAGGAAAGAAGAGAAGGAGAAATTAGACATGTAAGACATGTCTAATGTAGACATGTGGATCTGGAGACTAGAAGATAGGAAAAGAAATCTTAAGAGTCTTCTTTCAGTGAAATCTTAGGGTTTACTTTCAGTGTTGTCTTGGTATGTGTGGCCAGAGGTGTTCTGACAATACCCTTTCTTTTGTGTCTGACAATATAAATCACAATTAGTGAATTTTTTGAAGAGGTTTTCATAGAAAAGTTCCATAAGGGAACTTTTTTTGTTGTTTTATTTTTCTGCATTTTCTTATCTTTAATTGGAGAGCAGAGCACTCCAAGTTTCAAGCTGTTTCACCTACAGAGCTATTATACGTGCTAATGATGGATACTCAAGCTGTTTATCTTGTTTAGGCCAGAGTTTTGAAAAGCAACTGTAAAAGTCTTTATTTCACATTAAAAAAAGAAAAAAGTACAGTGTTGTTAAAATATCACTTCTAAGAAAATAATATATGTTCTTTTTGTGCTTTTGGCAAATCTCTCCAAAAGAGTCAGAAGCTTCAAGAGGAGTCAACATTGCCCTTTATGCATTTCTTCCAAGAAAGGGATCTCTCTACCTCTTTTAGTGGGAGAGCCACAAAAGTACCAAAATATAGTGAAAAGATTCACTGGAAATCAGAAAAGGCTCTTTTCTTCCTTTCACAAATACATTTAATACCTACACTACTGTATGTTTCATAAAACCAAGGAAGTATTACTATTGAAATAATGCTCTCCCAAATTCCCCAAATGCATGCCTTGTGCCTCTCTCGTATTACCTCAGCATCACCTTAGAAAGGCTTTCTTTTTTTCCTGGGAAGTGGTACCTAACTGCTGGAGCCATGCAGGATGTCTGATGGATTTCCATTCTCTGTCACATGCCATTCTCTCCCCCTCAGATAGGCAAGAGTGACATCATCGAGGCACTTCTTGCACTCCAGTCATCTGAGGCTGTCTCTGACGTGAGAAGGCTTTTTGCATGTGATACTCTTTTGCAAGTTCGTTGTGAGTGCCTTGTTGCTGCAGGGCTGCAGCATCGTCTTTTATTACTTTATGGAACATTAGATGCCCTGATGTAGAGCAGACTTTGTCAGGTCAGTCCTGTTTAGTGTTTCTGCAGACTGAAATTCCACCATCCACAAAGTAATGTTTGTGGAATAGGAAAAGGAGAAGAAATGGTTAGATGTCTGTGAAGCAGCTGCTATTCAGGATGCAGTGCTATGTGTGTACCGTTTTTTTGAGGCATACATGCATTTGGTGCACTTGAGTTAGAGCATTTGTTTGCAGAGCTCTTGGGGACTGCTGAGGGGACATTAGCCTTGATTGTTATTGCAGTCTCAGCTCATGGCACTGGAGGATGTGGCTGACTCAATTCTCATGCAGTTCTGAAGAACTTTAGTGCTGTGGAAGGCTACCCAGGAGATGCAAGGACTAAAGACAGTAAGAATAATGAAAAAATATTTATGGGTATGTTGGCCCATCCTGAGCGGGTTCTGTTTTGTTGTTTTGGTTTTTTCCTAATGTAGCCTCAGCTTCTTGTTGGAAAATAAGTATTTTTCTTTCATAAGCTTGAATATCATACACCTAACTCTTTGCTTACTCTCCCACAGGAAAAACAACACTGTGGCCACCTAAGCCAGGAAGTAGGAATAAGGCACCAGTCGCTCTCTTGTTCTCTATCCTTTGCTTGATCTTGAAACTTGGGCTCTTTCAGATCCTTACACAGACTGTCAGACCATCTGCCTTCCCCCACGCTCTGCACAATCACAGTGTCTGAAGCGTCCTGACTAGAGATGCACTTTTACAGCCCACATGGGGAGGGCATCAGACAACTCTGGAGATCTCTGTGGTAACTGAGTAGTCTCCTTTACAGAGAAATAGCTCCACTTTCTGGTTCTGTGTTCCCTGCCTCATTACGAGCTTGTTCCCAACTCACTTGCCTGAAACTGGTTTAAAGCTTATGCTGGTATTGAGTCCAAACCTCCTCCTTTTATCTTAAAGCTATTTCAGTCTGTCCCATGGCCTTTCACCTTTCTTTTCTTCACTAGTAACTTCTACCTTCTGTCCCTTAGTCAGAGGTAAGCACTGCCTGCCTATCCCATTTGCATTCTCAGACCCTTCTTTCTCCTGGTTTCCCAAATAGAGAGCTTACTTCTTTCCTTTCAGTACTTTTCCCCGTAGATGGATGTTGTCCAGTTACATTTTCTCTCAGCAAATTTAGTCATCAGCTGTTGCTTATTTGTTTCTCTCTTGTCCCACTGTCATAGTATGGCCAGTAAAATAGGGTAGGCTATTTCTCTGTGTGTTTTGTTTGCTTTTTCTTTTTTCCATTCCTACAAAGTGGGGCCAAGTTTTGCAGTAATTTAATTCATTTTGGACAGAGTAACAGCAGCTTTTGCTAGTAATTGACCTCCTAAATGCTGCAGTTGTGAATTCAGGATATTTTATCCCATCATAATTGCTCAGTCTAAAAACCAGTATCTTCTCATATCAGCAACATAGCTGTGATCCTAATAAGATTTTTGGGGTTAAGCTACAGACTTTAAAAAATGATAAAAGAGCACACCTGAAATTCAGTACTTCAGTATCACCCTTAGAATGACACTTTAACTCTTTGCACCATGTGGTGTTGGGAACTACCACTCTGTGTTAGGCACAAGTGAATAGTGGAAACACCAATATATATCAGCAAAATTCATCCAGCTTTCCTTGGCCTTGGGTGGCAATGCGGACTCCTGTAGGTCTTTTGTTAGTAATGGATCTTCATAAGTGGATCTGGTCTTCAGATTCCCTAAGGATGATTTTATCCCCTGTGCCTGCTTATCCAGATGATGCCTGAGACTTTCAGGAGCTTTGTCATTGTCTGGCTTTTAACTAAAGGACGTGCTATTGGCTGTGGTCCAAGATAATCCATTCAGTTGCCTGACGTTCTGTAGCCTGGGGATAAAGAGAAGGTGACTCCACCAAAGAATGAAGACTCTAGTCTTACTGGCTGGATGGCAATTCTGTACAATAATAAAATAAAATAATTAATGTATCTTAATTATAATCCTCTTTAAAAACCTTTGCCTTAGCATATTTTTCCAATAATGTGCAACTAAAAGAGCAAACTCAGAAAATATACAGATGCAACTTTGTTAATAATTCATACGAACATTTTAAATGCAGTTTGGAAGAGGTACAGAAACACAGGAAGTACTGAGTGCTATTTTTTCCTCTGTTTCTTTTGAAAGAGATTTCTTTGGTTGTGTTGTATTTTCACGGACTCTTTTCCCATTGCATTGTTTTGAGGATCACGAAGACATCTGAGACCACCATTACCTATCTGCAGATTACATTGAAACATGCTGATTCCTTTTAATTACAACTAACTTAGGATCATCATTAAAACTAGCAAAGGTTTTGAAAGATATGAAAAGATATCTTTCCTGAGTTTGTGATAGCCATGTACATTTCTGTACAGAAGAAATTTTAAGAAGCCTTATTATTTGGCATTTCATTTGATTTCATAGATCAGAAAGCAAGCAATTGTAGACCTCCATTCTTTTTCTTCCAAAATTGAGAAAACCAATGTAAATGATTTAAAAGCAATTAGTTGCATGCATATTGTCCTGGCAAACCATTCTACTCCTTTCCTGTGTAAATTCCGAGGCAGGCATCATTCATCTGTCTCATTGATGTGAAACAGGGGAAAACCAAAGCTGCCATTCTAAACTGATGTAGGTTGTCTTCCATTCTAATTTTATTGTTATAGAAAAATAAGACAATTTTGAAACCAGTTTGAGTCAATAACAGAGTAGTAGCATCCTAAAATATTATTATTTATTCATGCTTAGTTAAATATAAGAGTAACTTGAAATAAATGATTATCTGGTTTGGATATAATTTCATAATAAGGCCTTTGAAGGTCATTTGAACTACTGCACTAATTAATGTTTTATTTCCAGCCTTCCTTAATTATTCTTGCCAGATGGTCCTTTATTTATGTTATTGCTTGGAGTTTCCAGCTGAGGTTGTTTGATTGTTGAAGAAAAATATGTGATGGCACCATAAGATAACTGTAATTGAATTGTTAGGTATGTTAGAACATTCAAGCCTTCTGTCCCTGCTTTAGCCACATCTGGGAAATAAGTTTGTTAACAAAGTGCTTTGGCACCTCATTGAATACTTGATGTGATATATGAAAATGTTTAGAGCAAACTCAATTAACATAAAAGCTTTTAGAAATAGAACTCTGGTAGCTTCTCATTCATTTATGAATTACAAAATCTTCTGGGTAAAATGCACAAATGGGTAAATTACCAGGTGGTTGGTTTTGTTTAGGCTTTTGTTTGGTGTTGTTTGTTAGCCTCTGACTTACTTTTCTCATAACTAGACAATATTGCTTTTGTGTTTATAACAGGGTATCTTTACAATAGAAAAAAATAATGTGATGAAAGCACAGTAATACTCTTAATACTTGGAAATTAGGTGGCTAACTTTGGTAAATAGCATCTCAGGAGTGCTTGTTTCTGAAAGGGTTAAGTTCAACACTGGAAGATGCCAGATTTGGGACTAGGAATGTTAAGGCAGCATTTACAGAAAACTGTTTTGTTTTAATCAGTCATGAGCATTGTTTGCATTGTGCCAGTAAATAACTATCTCACTTATTCTTTGAAAGTTCCATGGTGTCAGGTTCTATGTAGCAACAAATAAACTTGCATGTTCTAAAAAGTAAGATGAATGAGGAAAAATGGTTTATCAGAGTACACAAGTGCATAAGTTTCTTCCAACAACATAAATAAAATATCTCTTCTCTCTCCTTTCAAACCATTGTTTTAACCATTTTTCTATAATCATTGCAAGCAGTAGTTTTGGGAAATGGAGATGGGTTTACAGCCCTGAAACCAACAAGGAAGAAGATATTGAATGTGTTTTACAGATATGTGTGCCAGGGGCAGCTGAGAAGAAAGAATTCTGATGTTTGTGTAGCAAATTCATTATTGGAGGAATTATCAACACAAAGGTTCGAGATCAGAAAAAAAAATTGTCTTGTCTAGAAACTGAGAAGTGAGATGTATCTTTGTCTCATTCATAGCTGTGTACTGCAAGACACTTACGTAAAATGTTCTATTAACAAAAGGTGAATCCACTACAAATCAGAAATTATAAGAAAAAGCTTACCATAACAATGGATAATAAGAGGTTGTTGAATAAGAATAGTGCTAGAAAAGATTACTTTTCTCTGTTTTTCTTGTGCTTTGTTTTTATTAGCACAATAGAAAATTCTCTGGAAGTTGTGGAAATTAGCTCCCAGTGTTGAGAATAGGGATGTGCTATAGAGAGTTTCACAAATCTATCACAGCACTTAGAAATATTGATAAATTTTTGTGCTGTCTTTTTCTATTAGAGGACGTGTTTAGTGTATTTCCTGGGCAAATCCTCCTAATTTTGCTACATGTAGTTTTCCTGAGCAGCAGATAGTCTGGGTACTCAGAGAAATGCCCTCAGCCAGTATCAGAGATGTGTGTTCTTGGCTTGTGAGTGCTCCGAACGTAAAACTCTCTTCAGATATTATGGAAGATGGGAAGCAGCTGCTGTCTTTCAGAGCACAAATGTAGAGCTTTCAGTGCCTGCTCCGTCTGCGTGGAGCAGGATGGAGCCCGCACAATGGAGCCCATCACACAATACAGATGCATCAAATTAAGGCTCTACCCGCTTGGTTTTTGCTACTTCCTCTGTAATTCAAGCGTTTTGTGCTTTGTTAACTCATTCGGCTGTAAAAATGTTATAAATATGCATTTTCTGAATTGCTGCTCTGAAAAACGGGACCCTGGAGCTGGTGGCAACATCTCTGCAGCAGTGGTGGAATGAGTGGGCACTTCTGTCAGCTGCAGGAGATCTGCCCATTCATATTTAAATCCAGTCCTTGTGCCAAAACAGAAATGCAGACTGTTCACATGCTCGCCTTCTAGGGTGTTAAGCATGCATGTCTGAATCACCATCAAAAGAGACATGTGAATTTCTTTAGCGACTAGTTAAACTGCCCCAAACCTACTTTTTGCCCCTGATTGCCCAAATAAGCAAAACAGGTAAAAGAAGCAAGAGGACCATGGGGGTTTCACCTTAGCAATTCTAAAAGACTTTTCAGTTTTAGTTTTTTTTCCTTTTTATCAATTCATCACTTCTCTTCCTTCCACTTCCCTCCAAATTTCCCCAACAATACTGCATGATATTTTTAAATAAAAATTTTGGGACTGTATCTGAACTTCTTTCACTCCTCTTCCCTCTTTTTATCTAGTGTTGCAAAATAATAAATCAAGGGCAATGCGCCCAAGTTCCACAGTGGTCTTGTCATCCATGTACTGAATTCTGCAGCTTTATAGACAGAGTCTTTTCCGAAGTCTCACAAGAGGTTCTGCATTTTGCTGTTTCCACTGGGTACAGCAGAAAGAGGGGTAGCCAGCTGGGAAGAGACACAAACCATAACAGGAGCGTGCTGACCTCTGACTTCTGTATCTCTGTGAATGGGAGATTGGTCCCAGACAGTCTCTTACCACAGCAGGATATCCCAGTGTGAAATGCCAGCATGAAATTACTAATTATCATGCTTTTTAACTTCAGGATATGCTGCTAACTGTATGTATTCATAAAATCACCATAGTGCTACAGAGATAGGTGCATGAAGAGGTATTATCCTGCATTGTGACACTGAATTGTATCAGACTAATTTTTAACAGTCTTTTGTAACGCTTATTTTAAGACCCCACCTTTTATAGGGATTTATGAAAATGCTGTGCAGAAAAAAAAAGTCTCCCAGCAATAGAGTAAGTGGGTTTTTTAACCTTATTGTGTAAACCTCTAAATTCTTTGACATTACATATGGTTTTTCATGGTGTAGAAGATCAATATTAGTGTTTGTTTTTGCCCACAATGCAAGACGTATTACTCAAGGTACATGGCATACTACCTCACCAAAGTACCCACTGAGATTTGTAGGTGGTGTTGGGTTACAACTGTTTTTTCCTGGAGGCTAAAATTGCCTAAATCTTGGCTCTCGCTGTGCTGGGTTTTTTCCCTCATTATGTATTTAAGAGGGTCAAATAATTCATCATTCTCAATTACTGGAATATAATTCACTGCATGCAATGTGAGCTACAGACCAGATGCCTGGAAATTCCTGCACTGACCAATAATCTTAGGTCCCAGTACACATTCTGTTTTTAATACAACAGTAACGTGTTTGTTTCCTATTGAATTATTTGCAGAAGATGCATCCCCAATCAAAGCTTCGTCAGGCAGGTGGTTATCAGAATGAGACACAATCAGGGAGACTCAGAGCAATATAAACATTCTGAGCTCTGTTCCTTTTAACAGCCTATAAAATGCCAATAACATTTAAAAGGAATAACTTGATTTTATTAAAGGGCAGGATCTGTCGTGGGAACTTGCGGCTGCAAAGCGTTTAAATGAATGTCTCTTAGTGGACTGGAAGTCCTGCCCTCTGGTACTACAGGTACTGGAAAATAAGCGCTTTCATTTTATGTTTCAGCTTGTCTATTTATTCTCCCCTACTATTGTTGCATAAAATAATTTATTCTTTGTGGTGTCATGCAGTAAATTCATCGGGCCTAAGGTACAGGCATCACACAAAATTCAAAACAATCTCTGCGTGAACAACATGTTCTAGTTTTGAGTTTTTTCATTGCTGCAGTGTACCAACCTTCACACATTTCGTGCCAATTCTTGAATTGAGACACGTGGATGTGGCACCTGGGGATGTGGTTTAGGGATGATTGTGGTGGTGCTGGGTTGATGGTTGGACCACATGATCTTGAAGGGCACTTCCGACCTTGATTCTGTGATAAGATTGTGATGGTGTGGAAATCCACACTACTCAGTCAGCTCAGCACACAACTGACCTAGTTTAGCCCAGTTTTTCTGGAGATGCAGTGTCAGAGAGATATTTTAAGGATTGAAGGGAAAGTTTACAATAGTTTTTTGGATAGCCTAAGGGATAGTGTAGGGGAAGGTACAAATAGTCTTCTAATTTCAGAAAGCAGCATTAATGGTTCAGTACCCATAATGATAGCTCATGAGAAGTGCTGGATAGGAGGGAATAAATTGCTAGGGGGTTTGAAATTGAAGACAAGTGAAAGGTATTTGATATAGTAGGGAAAGCAAGGAGCCAATGAAAGGTTGTTAAGCAAAGGGTGGCATGATCAAAGCGATGACAAGATAATGATCTCTCTAGAAATGCTGTGAAGGGATGCAAGTGAGCCAGGATTGGGATTCTCAAGGCAAGTGAGAGGGCTGCAGTGGTCGAGTTAAAAGCTGATGACTATGTTACTGAGAAACAGAATTGTGGGAGTTACTAAATATGCTCACACAGTTCTGTGTTTGCATTCTAATCTGTGTTGCTGGTATTTGCAAAGCCAGAACTCGGATGAACTAATCCTTCCAGTCCTTTTTAATTATCATTTTGTGAAATACTGAAACTGTCAATTCTGTCGCTGTTCACTGACACTCCTAGAAATGGAGAAGAAATTTATTTGGGTCAGCCCAAGTGATTTTTTTTTTCTCTTGGATTCTCACTTTTATAAAATACCAGGGGAAATTAAATGCCAACTTTAACATGACATGCATTTTTAATAAAAGCAAGGATAACTTGGAAATGAAAAATTAGAATCTTACACTTCAGTGCCATTCATGGTCTAGAAGAGTAGTTTTTATCTAAGTTACATGCCTTTTTTAATTTTTTAAGGCACTTATGCACGTGTAAGATAGAAAACCACAATTAGAGTTATTTCTTTGTCTTATCTGGAACAGCATGCCCCGATTGCTAAGTTAGGACATTCTGGAGCATCACACCTTCTGAACCTGCTTATTAACAGTTCTGACTGGGGGGAAAGTACTGACTGGATTAAGTCAAAGGAAATGATGACTAGTGCCGTCCTCATCAGGCAGAGATGCTAAGTTCCTTTTTTTCTTTTTCTTTTGTGCCAAAGAATAATTTTATTCTAGATGTGAACTGGAATGGCTTAAAGAGGAGAGACAGGGAAATCTCAGGGTAGCCCATATATAAAAAAGGAAAAAAAAAATCAAAAAGTAACTGGGAAAATATGGTGGAGTAATTGTATTTGCAGGTTTCTTTGTGTTACGTTTTTAAACTTTACATTAGGTGATGACTGAGAAGCTCCTCATGTAGAACAAGAACTGGATTCAGGTGTTTTGGCTTGCCCTGCAAAAGTTTGCCTTTTTCTGTAGAATACAAAAGAAACAGCATTAAATGTCCAAAGCTATGTGATACCAGATACATTTCCCATTCTTACACTGAATCAGCTGTAAATGGCTCCCCAGTTCTTTATGGCCTGTTTTTTTCCTGACTACCTCTAGCACATAATCAATACAAGTTGTCTCAGCCTGCCCCCTTCTACATCGAAACCATATGGGAGAAATGAGCCCAGAATTTCCTCCAGAAAATCCCCTGTTAACTCAGATTTTCCTTCTTTATTTTTCTGACAGTAACATAGCATTGACGTTTTCCAAGTCTGCAGATACTCTCATAGCCAGGATGATCACTGGGCATCTAAAAACCGTTTCAGGATGTATGCTAATATAATTACAAAAAACCCCGGAAAATTTGGTATATTTGGAATATTTGAAATACACTTTTGTTTAAAGAAGGTTCTATGGTAAGTTCATGAACATGAATGACTCTAATGTAGTGAGCTGCCATATGTGAGGAAAATTCAATGAAACAGAAATTGAAGAACTTGAGTCACTTTTGAACATGACAGTATGTCAGGTGACTTTTTGCCTCAATATCTTGTTTCCAGTTGTCACATAAGGATGATTATTAGCAGACAGCCCTTGTTCCCTCTGGCCTGTATCATTTCTGTCACGAGTGTGCTGCTTTGACTTTATTTAGTTTAGGTAAACAGTGTATGGAACAGCACAACCTTTCCCCTGTCCTCCTGCTGCAGACTCTGCACGGTTTTCTGTCTCAGACTAGAACTGAGTGTATTTCCAAATACCTGCAGGAAATTCGATGATGTAAATGCTATCAGGACTGAATGGTGACTTGGGAAAAATGAAGTCATATTCAGTTCAAATAGTGAAGCATGATATTAAAAAAGCCAAACCCTCAGTTTTTGGTTAGTCTGCATCTTTCCCAAGACTTATTCTGCCTTTTGACCCAGTGACAGATCATGTGGTTTATAAAAATCATGAATTCTTTTACGGTAGCTGCTTGTATTCAAGTTGAAATCAGAACCCTTGAGATTGCACTGGGTTTCACTGGGAGACTTATTAAAGACTAATGATTAATCAAAATGGAACAAGGTCTTCAGGCTTTCTTTGGGAAAGCAATATGATTAGTTCAACTGTGGGTTGTTTTTTTCTTTTTTCCTAAATAGCATATAATGAAAATCAATCTGGTTTATGTTAATATCTGTAATACTGAAATGAACTTTGGAGATTACCCTGATCTAATGTTTAGGCAAACTGTTACATTTAACCTGAGACCTGATGGAGAAAATAAAGGAGTATTAAAGCAAACGTAAATTCATTTTCCAAACCTTTCCCAGTCTTCAGTATCAGGGTTTTCTGGTTAATCCTAAATGCCAATGGAAGTGCTGTCACTTGATTAAAATAACTTCATATCATATATAAAATACTTCTGCACTATTATTTCTAAGTCTTGGCAGCATGCATTAAGTACAGTTGCAAAAATAATTTTCTTTAAAAGAGAATAGTGTAAGTTTTCCATTTAAGCAAGAATAAGGAATGATACAATTACATTTGCAATGAATAAAAAAAGAGTTTTGCTTCTCAATTTGAAAATGAATTATGTGGATTTTAATGTTACTTATATTTGTTTTAAACCTTATGAGGGTATTTATGATGATAACTATAATAGTGAATAATCACTTTATATAAATATACATAAAATTCCTTCAAGTATTGGAATTAAGCATTTAAAGATACACACTTTTCACTCAGTTTTTTGCATATCACGTAGGTAGAGTAATTCATGAATAAAGAAGTTGATAATTGAATCATGTGATCCTTATCCGAACCTTTCACATTAGGCTTTAAAAGTTGAAGCTTTAGGTACTAGATACCCCAGTTATTCTCTTCCTAAAGCAGGGAAGTATATACCATTGGGCTGTGAGCTGGCCTTGTCGTCCATTTTCTTAAGGCTTAACTCAATTCACCCCATCATTTTTGTATATATATATATGTATATAAAATAGATGTATAACTTACTATGCGTGCTGTATCACCCGTTCAGGGACTTTAGGGAGTAGAAGAAAGCACTGTCCTCCTCAAGGGCCACACACCTGTCAAGAACAAGTAGGAAGTAGAAAGGGTACCTGTGCTCTATTTCATGAACCAGTTACACGTTTTAGATGACTGACAGATTTTATTTTTTTTTAAATCAAGGATTATGGAGTATTATAACTTAATAATGGCCAAGAATAGTCTAATGTTCTGACACCCACTTGATTATTTGGTTCAGGTCTGAATAGAGCATTATTTCTATTTGATTGAGTATAAGGGTTGTTTTTAGAAACTGAAATGTCAGCAATTTTTTATATTGTCCGCATTGCTCGACCGTGAATGACTCTTAAAATGCATTTCCCTTGCTATATTAAGTGAACACTTGATAATATTAAACAGTTGTAAGCTCAAAAACCTTTTCAATGTTTTGCTGTATGTAGCTTATTGATGGAAAACTGAGATCTCGGAAGACTAAAGTCCTCCAAAGTGCTTAGGTACTCACCTACTCCTAGAGTAGGGAGGGGAGTATCTCCTCCTGAACCAGTGATCAGATTTAACTTTTCATCCTCTACAGCAAGTTGAGATATTGTGGATATGGGAGAAGCAGTAGATATGGAATCTACTCTTTTCAGGAAACTGTCAAAGAAAGCTGGAGGAGGCAGCAGCCACATTGCAAAACTGGATTATGGCCTTGGAAAACTGGAGAAATGGATATTGCTGCCTAGGTGTAGTGAATATCAAAGTGATCCTGATTCAGCTGCGAGGGCATGGAAAACAAGTTATGTGTTGACAAATAAGGTCTGTAAAAGGCATGAAGTGTTTTTTCCACTCTGCTTGATTTAGGCCATGTTTCATTAGATTCCTGTGTTAACTTCTGAGCCCTGCAATTCAAAGTGCAAACTGGCTTAGAGAATACAGAGAACAGTATTACATGAAATGTCTTCCACTGTGGTTTTTATAATCCCTGACTGGATATCAGATGTCCTTAGAAAGACAGATCTTGCTGTTCTGAAGCAGTGACCCGTACAGAAGACATAACCATAATATTTATTATTCCTATTATTTAGCCATGGTCCAGACTGGGTTACATTGTTTTCTTTAAATAGACATCCTTAGTTTCTCTTTGAGATTTTAAGGGTAATTTTGAAAGGATTTTTTCCATTCCAAAGATTGATTTTTTCCCAAGGGTCCAGTGGAACTTATGATACACAAAATATGATGTCACCAGGAAAGACAGCACAATGTAGACTCTACTGTCATCAGTGTGCTGATGACCTGGGGCTCTGTGATTTATTTTCATTAAACTCTATCAGTGAAAGGTCTCCTTTGCCTCCGCCTTCACAGAGTGTCTGTGAAATTGGAGTTGGATGACAATGAGCTGGCTGATGCTCTAACTAGGAAAAGCAGTTGCTGCTTATTTGGGAACTTGAGATCCATTCTTATCTGTAGGGAGGGAGCTCCACGGAAGATTCAGTTTGTTCATTGAGTTCTGATAGGCTTGATGGACAAAAATGGAGTTGTGACATGCTTTTGGGTATTTATCTAAAACTTTTTACGCTGATATTTGTACTTTGCCACACTGACACAAGCTTATGCAAGTGCTAGTTGATTACTGTGGTGACCTTGTTCTTCCTGAAGGCAGAGACAGCTCTTGGTTATTGCTGCAAAGGCAGAGTGCAGCTCTGTGGCTGTGGGCAGGTGGAGGGTGTTGTTTGCCATCAAGTCTTTGGGCAGCCCCTTGGCTTTACAGTTCTTTTTTTGACAAGTACAGGGGCTGCAGTGGATCCTGAAGAGTCTTACATGGTTTTGGTCCCGTTACCTACACAGGTCTTTGTAGCCTGCTGATCCGAGTGGCCGTGCTTTAAACGACTTTGTTGTGGCAAGGGAATGTTCTCAGTGGAAGAATTATGATCTTCTAAGACATAATCTGTCCCCTCTCTCATGAAGATAAGGCCAGCTCTTCCCCTGTGACTCCTACATAAAAGTAAAAGGCTGTTCTTTCTTAAATATTTTGTGTTTATCCCCTCAGGAAAAATGGTTTGTAGCATACCTGGATGTTGTCGGTTTTCTATAGTTTGGGGGTTTTGTTTTGTTTTCTAAAGAGTCTTTGTTGTCTTATATTTTACTACAATGGTTTTTTTTAAATAAAGATTTTACGATACTTTTTTCTTGCTTTGCCCTTTCAGCAGAATAGCTGGGAGGCATCCAGATTTACATCCTGTAATTCTAGCCAACACCTCATAGAAAGTAAAAAACATCCAAAACTATGCAGGTGATCTGTGCTACCACTTGTAGTGCAGTTCTGGAGTTACATGGAATTAACATTTCTCAACTGGAAATCACAACCTTTTTTTATTTATTTTTTTTCCTGTAGAGCATATTCTATTTGAACAAGCAGAATATCTCTAGATATATGCTTTAGTTACAGTAGCACCAGGCCCAAATCTGCTCACATAGTAAAGGCCAAATTACTCCTTTCATTTTACAAAGTTAGCCATGAGAGCAAATTACTGGGTCATACTTTGTTATTTTTTTTTTTTCCAGGTAGTGTCTTGGGCTCTTCCTTTCCATAATCCTGGTTGCCACTATTAAGAATAGATATTTATTTTAAATTTTGCTTTTAAAGTATGGATCCCAGTTCAAGATGAAGGTGATATTATCAAGCATAGAAGATTAAGTTTCAGGCTTACAGTGCACAGAGCTTAAATTTGCATGGACTTAAAGACTTCAAGTTCTTTACTGCATTGAGGATGTGCTCTGCAGCATGGAAACGAGTTACTGTGAGGAAAATAGTTTGCATTCCCAGCTCCTGCAAACCTGTGGACATGAACATATGGGGCAAAGAGAAAGCAAGAAGACAGTCGATGAGATATTTATTTTAGCACCTGCCACCCAATTCCTACCTGCTTTGTATAATATACAGATATTGGAAGAAATATTGGAATTACAAATATAGGGGGTTTTATTTTAAGGTCATAGACTCTTCAACTCATGGAATTTGTCAGAAGAGGGGAAGATCTGTTTTGCTCTGATCTGCACTGTATTTTAGAAGGAAAAGGAACTATAAAGAATGTATACAAAATACAGATTGATCTGTAGACAAATAATTGTCTTCTTTCACTATGATGAGACAGCTTAGAGATAGACAAATATGATGTTAAGAAGATCTGGAGGGAACTATCGTCCTGTAATTTAATTTAGTGTAGTCAAATATTAACTCTTGAATGAAAACTGACACAGCACAGATTTATCAGGTCAGGCAGCAAAGTGCATTAAAAATTACTTCTTTGAAGCTAGTAGAATTTTCTTAATGTGTCCTTTTGTACTAGTCTTAATGTTAAGTAACCTACATTTTTGTACTGGTCTTGCTGTTCAGCCACCTGGTTTGCAAGGTATCATTTTCTTTAGAATTAGTCAACAATTAGCCGTATCAAAATAAATATTTACTATTTATTTTTAAAAATTAATAACCTTTATTTTCAAATAAATATGTGTGATTTTAATGTTTATTTTAATGCTTAGTTTTGTAAATTATTTTGTAGACTTAACAGTACTATTTGACAAAAAGACGTGGTAGTACCTTAATATCACTGCAACACATCACTGTTTGTTCTACTACTTGCTGGTTTAGCAGACAGTGAGATAATATAGAAATAAGTTTTAACTTGTGGTCATATTAACTAAATTTTTTTTTCCTGTTTTATTCCTAGAATCTTTGGTGTTGTTTGCAGTTATCTCAATTATCTTGCTTTGACTTCTGCCTAAATCAGAGAACACGACATCACAGACAATGTACCAGCCTCTAACAGCATGATCCCAGTTTTCTGGAGTTGGGCACCAAAACTTCTCATGCAGCTAATCTGAGGGATTAATATGTGTGCCCCCATAATGAGTAGATGAGTAGGGAGTCAGGTTTAACTGTGATTAGAGATAGCCAAAGGAAGTGCTGTGCAGAGTTTAATCCGATTTTTGCTATACCTGTTTATCAGCCAATTTTATAAGAGTTAGAAAATACAAGCTGCAGTAAAAGTGTTTTAAAATATATACAAATAATTTGTTTAATAAACATAATTACTTTAATCTGAAATAATTTCTCCCTTAGCATAGCAATCATTAATTGTAGTTTTATACAAATATCAGAAATAGTTTAAAATTAGTCCTTGAATAATGTGGTCTGATCTGTAAAGTTTCTTTTGTCATTAAAATTACTTCCATTTAAATCATGCCTTTGAGAAATGCCTCTACAAGGTTTCCAGCTTAATGAACTAGTTGAAAAAATATCTGGCTGTTTGTTTTGGAAGGTAGAATGTACATTTTTATTTAATCACTCTGCAACTAGGAAAAGAAACTATGCAGATGGGCCAAGTTTCTGGAATATTACCAAACATGGTACCTACTGATACAAAGTGTGCTGAAAGAGAAGTTTCTGTCAGTTTTCACAGCCTGACTTTTAACAAAATCCTACATTATTTTTTGCCCATCAGTGAGGTGTGTTTTGTTTTTCTAAGGCAGTGAAGTTAGCAGCCTAATGGCTGATATTGCACATTTATCTCTGAAAATGAAATTTAACACACACATTTTCCCTATACATAACACAGCATAAAAAGATGATTCTAAAGTGAAAAAATGTAGACAGATGTTTTTCTTCCCTGTTGTGTATACCCATACACATGCTAAGTGGTAGTTAGGCTTGCTGGTTTAAATTGTTGTTCTGTGTATGTGTGAGTCTGGGGACTGATCAGTGGCACTTAAATTCAAGCAAAAAGAGGAAATTTTGAGGAAAATAAGAATTCCCTTTATAAATGTGCGTTTATTACGTTTTCATAATCTCTGCAATTATCCTACTATAAGAAAAAGCAGAAGGAATTTCTTCTGAGCAGCTCCTCAGGCACATTCTGCTTTACATACACTTTTTAGCTGCACTTTGACACTTTCATGACTCAGTTCTGGTGACTGCCAACCTGCTGTCCATTCACCAACTGTGGTGCTTGATCCTGTGCTATTCACCTGTTTTCTTTGATTTATGCCTATATCTCTTTGATGCAGGACTTGCTCTTTACTTCTGTGTCTGTAAGACATTTAGTGCTGAGGAAACTAAATTGGATCTTGTAAATGGTACTTAAAGATGCTACCGTTACCTGGGTGATGTCATTACAATACTGTGCCTCACTAGGGATGTTTTAGTTTCTGAGCATTTGATATTCAGAGTTGCACTCTAACTTGTGTGTTTCCATTTTTTTCACTCATAAAATAGTTCCAATCATTTTGGGTTGCTAGTCAGACAGTCATAATTTTGTAACAATTGCCCTGAAGCGCTGCCAAGGAAAACATCATCTGTATATTCATTCTTTTGATTAAATTGGTAGTAATTTTGTGTGCTTGTGTTTGAACACCTTTCCTTCATCCTTGATACAACTTCATTTTTACATTTTCCTCATGTATTCTAAAGAATTCTGTGTGACTGTGCTTTGGGTATGAGTGTTTGTTTGTAAAGATGGTCAGCTGTGTTTCTTGGGAAATGAAAAATCAAGTGAAAAAAAGTACAAGCATGACATGAGACCTGAGTAGGATGCTGAACCTTAAGGTTCAATACTGCAAAATGCAGAATGTCCCTAACGCACCTCAAAGTGAATGAGGGTTTTAGAATGGGAGAGCACATCTTTGCAAATCAGGAATTAGTTGTAGCAAGAGAATACATAGAATTGTTGAATACTTTGGTGAAGTAAAAGCTAAATTGGTTCTCTTATTTCTACATACTGTAGATAATTTGATTTCCTAGCTCTTTGTTCACACACCCTTTGCCTCTGAAAGGCAAAGCACTGTTTGAAATGATTCTAGGATAAAAAAACCTGTAAGTAATTGCTATATTTAATCAAAGTAAATTAACTAAATAGGTGAGAATGTCCTTAAAATGAGGTCGGCTTGATTTTTTTGATTTTTTTAATGATTGAAATTTTGTTCTTTACTATGAAATGTGAATGACTTTTTATATTTTAATTCAACAGAAGGTGGGACAAAATATTTGAAATAAGTAATCCTTATACTTTCCCTGCAAAAGTGTTTGACAACTGTTTATAACCAGATACGCATTTGGGTACTGAATGCAACTGTCAGATATTTTGAGGGAGTTGTAAAAGAATGGGCTATTTCAGTCTTTCTTCTTAGCACTGTTCACATACAGCAGGGTCATTGGCAGGCATAACATTTTTGTAATTCCATGAACTTGATCTTTTGAGGGGTATGAGTTAGCCCTGGGACACAGTACTCATTTGTTTTCCTTGTCTTAGCTCTACCCAATGATCTTACCAGTCAGCTGATGAGCAACCAAGACAGTAAAATATTGTGCATTTTTCTCTATGATCAGTGGGTGTATTTCAAAGGAAAACCTCTGATCCACAACCTCCTGCTAGCTCATTCAAGTGAGAAAAGCTACTGCATGTGATTCTCAGCAGTCAAGGAGAACACAATGCTGCCTTGTTCAGGGGAAGAACACTTAGCTCGTGTAAGGGCAAACCCCAAACCATAAGCTGATTGTTTAGCAAGACTGAATCATACAGAAATTATTATATGACACCAAAATACATCACAGACATTCACCTACGTGCTATTTTCCACCTTTGCTCATGATTCTCAAATATATATAAAACTGTTTCTTGCTTTCAACAGAATTCCATTTGTTTCAGAAAGAAATGTAATAGCCTGCTGTCCCGCTGGTGCATGGAAGTCCATACTGTAGCTTCTTCTGAACTTAAGGGTGGATTTCCTTAAAAGTAGTTTATTAAAATAAAATATTAAAAACCTATCAGGTACTTACAATTGGGGGATATTCCGGACAGTAAACAAAATCAAAACACATGGTAGAAAAGGAAGTTATAATTTCTTGAAAAGGCTTTTTTCTCTCATTTTTTATTTCCAGGTATAGGCTGACAGACCATCAATTCAAAAAGTGCATGGAATATTTTCACCAAAGGTCATAGGTTACCTCTGATTATATATCCCTGCACTGTTCTTCTCATCTCATAAATATCTCTAACTGAGCAGAATCCCAAGGAATCCTGGTTGTCGGTATATTCTTTTAGATCTAGAACCTTTAAATTGTGACTAGTGTTGGTTTTAATTAGAAAGCTGAAGCAAGTTACAAATACTGCTTTTGTAGCTGCATTTCACCTGTTGGCATGTCATATTTTAAAGCTAGGGGTTTTTTAAATAATTAATTTTTAAAATCTACCACATAGCTTAGTTGGGAAAGATACACTTTCCAATTTTTATACAGATTTTGGCTTTATGTTGCTACAGTGTTCAAATAAGATTATGTACATTTTTTTTTAATCTGAGGGCTTATAGGAGTAAAAATGTGATTTTAAAAGTCTTCTTGCTAGGGAAGACATTTTACATTTCCTTAAATCTGATTTGTCATATTGAAATATTAGAAAACTCTCAGAATTTTTATCAACATGGAACTTGTCAGAGTCTGTACATGGTAATGAAGAGTCATGACATACCCTTTCAGGGATGTTTTGGTTTGCTTTTTGTTAAATAAATTGCAGCATGCTTCAGTATCAGAATTTCAGATAGTAATTCAACAGATAAATCTAAATTAATTTTTCTACCACAGAAGTGAAATACTGAAATTATTATATATATATGTATTTAATATTGTCTGTCATTTATGATGTTCCATGTATCACAAAGTAAATCCTGTGTATAGTTGTGTTTTATTCTTCTTATGGTTTTATTTCATGCCTTTTTCATTAAATCATCAAGACTTTAATGTTTTCCTCGAAGCTGCTTGCTGTAGTACTATTTATATAGTCCTATACTGTTATTTTAGCTCACTAAATAACTTTCCCTCAGGCAAGTATGATCAAAGTGCTTTGTGCCTTTAGTTATTGTCGGTAACCAGGACAGTTGCTATTTGAGTCTCTGGTAAGCAATGATTTATGATGTTTTGCTGGAAGTCACACAGGATATCTTTGTCTCTTGAGACTTGGGGAACTCCCTCATCACTTAAGACAATTTCTATGTATCACACTTAATTAGCATCTGCATGTATTCACCCTGTATCAGTATCTGGAGTTAAGTATCAGGAAGAAAGCTCTTTGTGATTTTCTATTTCCCCCTAATTGTTTGTTCTAATAAACTGACTTTTGGTGGATAAAATGAACAGCAAGATTCAGAAGTTAATGAGTCTAAAGAAACATCTGTTAGAAGGACCTTCATTACCATACATTTCCAGGGAAATTGGAACATAAGGCAAGACAGAAGCTGATGAAGAGCCTGCTTGGCTTAAGCAAATGAATAATGTGGCCCAGGACAGAGGATGAGCTTTTCAGTGGGATACTAATACACATTGCATTGTTTGTGGCAGTTAACCCCAGATGTTAATCTGGTGTCAACTGCATTGTTCTGTGCTTTTTTCATGCCAGTGTAATATGCTCATCCTGGCAAGATCCAGTTTTCCTGTCATTTTTTCAAGGCAGCAAACCAAATACATGTTATCCAGTGGGCTTAAAAAAATACCCGCTCCTTCTTTAGAATGTAAAATGATTGCCAGTCTAAAATTAAGTTCTTAAATCATCTTTATGCCCTGCTGTAGAATCCAGTGAATGAGGGAAGAAACAGTGGTGTCTTCTGTGTGAAAAAAAAAAAAAAAAGAAATCTCAAGGGTTTTTTGCATAATGTATCTTTTTATTTCTCCCTCTTTCCCTTTATGAAACTATGGTAGTTAAAAATGCATTTTGTACAAGTGGTCCCAGACACATAAAGCAAGCTTTCACACAACAGACACTCGGATGAAAAAACAATTTGCAACAATACTTTTCACACAGTGAAATATAAAGCACACTTATTAATCACTCAGTCCCAGATTTACTGTTCTGCAGCTAGTACTTTTATTCTGACGTGGCAAACAACATATAATGAAATAAAATTATGTCTCTAGACAGATCTGGTATTTATAATGAAGAGACGAGTCACTCCTGAAGTTCTCATTGATGCTACTTCTCCATTATAGCATTGATTGACTTAAACAACTTTTTATTACCGCAGGGACAAAAATTGCTAAAGTACTTTTTTTAATCACAGATGAGACATTTCGTGAGAACTTTGATAGAACCAATGCAAAGAAGTTTAAAGCTTGAGCACAATGAAGGGAGCTTGTGGTGTATTTTTAAATCAGTCTGATCCTGGAGGAGGTGAGGAGTAATTGTGTCTACAAAACTAGAGCTTAGTAATACAAATTTATTTTTTTTTTCCCCATGGCTTGGACTAAGGAGATATTTAAATCTTTATCTTGGAAAGTTCACAGGATGTTTTTTAAGAAAATAAAATAAAGCCTATGTTTATGTAAATTGACTGCATCTTTTGACTGTAGCTGGTTTTATAAGGTGGAAAGTTGATTGGAGATAGAGAAGAGCATGCTGAAGAAGGGAATACTAAAAAGATGCCTCTGTATATAGCAACACATTGTTACCTAGAATCACAATGCATTTTATATAAATGACAGAATACTAATCCTCTTCTGTATAAACCAAAAGCCTTCAGTGTCTTCTTGCATTCTTTGTCACCTGCTGCCTCCCCTAAATCTCATGCTGTCCTGATCTACTCCAGCCTTGAATTCCAACCTTAAACAACTTCCCCATATGTTGCTCCTGAGCCTAAATATTCTTTTCCTGCTAAACAAGCCTATGTGAGATGTTTCTTTTGCTGTCATTTGATACAGTAAAATTGTTCCCGTTTGTTTTGAAGTCGGTTGAGCACAGTCTGGATCAGTGGTTATAATTTCTTTATGATCAGCCTGATCCATTTTGCTTCATTTTCAGAAATGGATATATTCCTTAATATTAAAAGCATCAAACTTGCTTTCCAGGGCTCTGTAGAGCAATTAAAACGAGGGTTTTCAGGACAATTATTTCTTGATAATTCTCTTCTCTGCTGAGTAATAGACTCAGATGATATCACCCAGTGGTGGTGTTATCACGGTGCTCTGTGAGTTCATTTTCACTTACATATAATTATTAAATCTTAAAGTAATTTTAAAGATGAATCTCAAAACTATTGCATGCATATGCTGAAAAGATGGTTGGTTTATTATTAAAATAATATTTTTCTGTACTAGATCCAATTCTACCATCCATAGTCTTAAAAGTTGCTATTACTTTTTTAATTCCTGAAAATAAAATCTCTTCCTCTTTTGCTCAAAGGATGTTACTTAATGGGAATAGTGGCCACCTAAGCACTTTACTCACTCCTGCAATGCACCTTGAGGATATATTTTAATCAGCTTAAAGGCATGTTGCTATTTATCATGAGGGAGCAGAATCAGACCAGTAACATTTTCATTTAATAGTGGAGTTACTTTTAAAATTCATCAGTATTTTACAATTCATCAGTATTTGAAATTTTGACAATCTCAGTAGTCACAAGATGTCTGTAATGGTTGCAATTCCCTTCTTGTGGTAGATATTCATTTGGAAATCTGATTATTGTCCTATAAGAGAGGTCATGTCTGGTGTTATATTTAAAATTAAGTATTGATGACTATTTGTTTAGCTCTATCATTACAATAAATACACTTGGGTAATGGCTAATATCACGTGCTACATTTTAATGTAAAAGAGCATCTACCTTTTGCTTTTAGTGTTCTCAAGAAATTATATAAACATAGTGTGTCAGGATATAGAACTTGTGATGGTGTATTTTACTTGATTATGTGCTTAGTAACTTAGCAAATTACTGATGCATGTGGTTTACTGTGTCTCGAATTTAGAGATGTCCTTTAAAGGCAGCAAATAAGGATCTTGCGAGGGCAAAGGGACATGATTCAGTATTTCTACTCTTGGAAAAGCACAGCAAGCACCACCAGATTTCTTTTTTACCAACCTAGAACCTTCAGGGAGATGTTGGGTCCAGAAAATAGCAGTTAAGCAGTAATGGTAATTACTACTTCTGTTTCAGTTTGAAGTAAAATTAGTTTTGCAACTATAGGAAAAACATTCTTTTAATGGATGTTAGTAATTTACAGTCTGTTGTCTATGTGTGTGGGTTTTCTTTGGCTATATTCTTTTTCCTGCTGCCACCTTTTTTTTTGATAGTGGGTCAAAATTCTCTTATAAATAGGCATTATTCCACTGAGGTTAGTAGTAGGTTAAGTGTTTATACCTAAAGAGAATTTTATCTTTTTTGCTATCAGTTTACAACAATGTTCAGTGTAGATGGTAATGGTGTTTTCTGAACACAGACTGAGAATTGTAATAGGAGCTGCATTATATAGCTAAATGCTTGCTTTTTTTGAATGCCTGAATGCTTCATTCAGATTATCTTTTACTCTTCGTCAAAAATTAAAAATTGTAATATAAACTCTCTGGACCATAAACCCCCTCTTTTCTTTGTTTGCACAGCAGCTAATGCAGAGAAGTCCTGGCTCATGGCTTTTAAGCAATATACTGGATATAAAAATAATAATATAATTAAATTCAACTTTAAAGTGAATAGATTATGTGCAGTCAACATCCGTGACGAGGGGCTTTGCCTCTGTTAGCAGGCGTGTTAGGTGAAATGGTAGTTACTTTCATTTTATTAGAAGAATTGCATTTCTCTTGCCTTCACACATTACTTCCCATTCTGCTACTGCTGTAGAGGCAAAGCTAATGAAAACGAACAAATGATAATATACAGGGGAGATCAACAGAAATTGTAATCATTTGGCTTTGCCAAAATAAAAAGTACTGGACTGTTATCGGAGTCTCAGTCTCCTGCTCTTTCTGCTGCCTGCCATTGTATTAGTACTCCAGCTTCTCAAAAGTAGGCCTTGATGCTGATTTTTATGCTAGTTTTATAAATATTCTGATTTCTTTCGAATTACTGCATTTTAAACTAATTGCTCTAGAGTCTATCTAAATAAATACTGATTGTCCCACAAAATGGATGGTACAAGGGCACACTATCCATGTTACTTTTATTAAAGTTCTTCACACAACACCTTAATGTGAATTTAATTCCAGTATTTCTCCCTTTTCAACTTACTCCTCATTAACCTGAGGACATCCACACCTTCTTCATGGCAGAGTCCATGCATATTCAGAATAGTGAAGGCAGATGCAAATTAATCTTCTTCTGAGTCGGGGTTTTAACCAGTCCCCTGCTTTTGTGTAACACAAACCAAAATAAGGAGGCGTGCAAGTTGATTGCATTTCTTTTGCCTAGAAATACTTGATGCAGCAGAGTCCCTTGATAAGCACATGTGCACTGTGTTTAATTCTGTGTCTAAAAGCACTGTTGGATATTAGAAGATTCTTATTTCATTGTTGCATATAAAACCAAAGTAATTTTTCCATCTCTGCAAGGAGTGGATTCTGACATAAAAGCCTTTAATTGTTGTGTTGCTGTAGCAGCCTTGGTCTTGTTTAAACCACATAGGATGCTGTTAGTAGAGGGTGGGATCATCCACTGAGACCTCTCTCCATTAGGAATTTGCTGGTGGTAAAGTACAGGATGGAAAAACTCGGATTCTGAACCACTGGCTCAGAGATAATCAGCAGGCAGATCAAAAACCTGGAGAATAAATTGGAGAAATGCAGCAGTGTGCTGAGCTGTTATCAAAAGCCACAGACCCTGAATAAATGTTTCACAGGATAATGTCAGAGGCAAGTATCGTGTCACGTTTGAGAACATGTCCCAGTTGGTTTCTCTGTACTGTAAGTGCTGGATTTTAAATGCTTTTAGTTTTTTAAGGCATTACACTATAAAAATCGGTGAGTAGATTTTTACTCATCCCATGATATTATGTTTGCCTTTTATTGAACATATGCAGGGAAAGTAGGGCTAGCTTGTCTTCCTTATTTGCACAGGAACTCTTCTGTGCCTGTGCTAGTTGTAGGCTCATATCAGTGGCAGTAAATTAATACCTGAAATCCTTGTTCTTCAGCTAAATTGCTTTTTAGCCCCTTTTTTGGCTTTACACTTTATGTGCTAGCTTAATGTAGAGACACCTACCTGCACATATATTTATTGTAGTCTTAATTTATCTCAGCATTCTATTAAAATCCGCATAGTTTCTGTCCCACAGCTAAGAAGAAACCAGATTAAATTTTCCAAGGCATTATTTTCTTTGGAGAGTTACTGCTGTGTGTGTGTTTCTGTATGCATTGAGCAATATTTACTGCTGTGGTATGGCCTGTATATGGATCCTGGGAAAAACTTGTCATTCCAGAAATCTCTGTATATTTGCAGTGTATTTATTTCCTATTTGTGCGTTATCCATGAAGAGGAAAATATTAATTTAATTTTTTTAAATAATTCTTAAAATAGTCACAGTAGAAGAACAGGAAATTTTGGCTTTTTGTTAGTCAAGCCATTCTTATGAAGGTGACTAAATCTCCTACTTTTTCTTTTGCTCTGAGTACACTACCTGATGGTCCAACAGACAGCTCCCAAGCAGGATCCAACAAAGGATGCTCTTCTTGTGTTCTCTATTGCTAAACTGAAGGAATAGTTGCTGAACCAACTCAAACAGCATACCACCACCAAGTGCTGTACCATCCTTAATGGCATGAAGGTGTGTCAGGGAGGATATTAGGAAAAGGCCTTTTACCAGTGGGTGGTTGGGCACCGGAACAGGCTCCCCGGGGAAGTGGTCATGGCCCCAAACCTGCCAGAGCTCAAGGATTGTTTGGATAACCCTCTCAGGCACAGGGTGTGACTCTTGGGGTGGTGTCCTGTGCACAGTCAGGAACTGGACTCGATGATCCTTGTGGGTCTCTTCTAACTCAGAGAATATTCTGTGGCTGTGCATTGTGATGGTGCCATCAGGGAGGTGGAGGTGTGCAGGAGTGCAGAAGGAGGTGCTCCCACACCTGTTCCCCTCTGTCAAAACCTCAGAACAGGTCTCTGAGGTCACAAGGCAAGGAAAACCTGTGCTGAGCAGGGTCTGCTGCTTCTGAAGGGAGGAGCAAACCCATCCCAAATCTGCCTTTTATGAGGGAGAGGAGAAAGAGTGGGGGGCATCATGGCAGAAGAGCAGGTTACTGTACTGTCTGCATCCAAAGGAGAGCAGGAGGGGCAGCTCTTGGGGGCACAGGGGGATGGCACCTGCCCCACCCCCCCCCGAGCTCCCCGTGGCTGCAGCACCAACCTCGGGCTGGGCCGGGGTGGAAACAGCTCCTTCGCAGAGTCTGTTCTGTGCGGGGGATCAGCTGAGAGCCATGCTGCCACCTATGAATTCTCTTACAAGCAATATTAAATATGTTTTAAAGAGAGTTGGGCAGCTGAGAAAAGAATCTTGTAAACATTTTCTGTTCATTTCTTATTTGTTATTGCTTTTGTTTTGCAGAGGCATTCTTGTAGTTATAATCTCTGTCTTTGCCTGTTTGGGGTTTTTTTTTTCAGTTTTTCCATAATTTCTCTTCTTCATGGCATTCCCCAATGATTGCATTCACAGTAGTGTGTTGCAATAAAAAAATCGACAGTCTTGCACAGATCAGAATGTGCTGGTTTTATTGATGATAATAATGAATGAATAATTCTTCTATTTCTCTAGCTCCCTAGGTTAAAAGTAGTTTTAAGTATTTTAAGCATTCTTTTGGATAGATTGTAAATATTTTTTTTAATATAGCATGAAACACTGTCATAACATGTTCAGACATTTTCTAGTTTAATATTAAAGTGGAAATAATAATAAAACCTCACAGAACTATACAACAGAACTGAGTTAAATCCCCAGAGTAAGCATGATCAGACAAAAGGGTGAAATGCCAGATCTGGTGTAACCCACTTCATTATGCCTCATTTTCACCGTGCTCACACAACAGTGGATGATCTTAAACATCATAATTGAATAATTATGACTCAGGATGTTTTGCCTTAGGGCATAGTTTCAGCCCTTCCTGATGTGGCAAATAATGTACCATGTCATTTTGCATTAAGAAACACAGTGGCCAAGCTCTGAATTGTGCACTAGTAGTTTCAGACTAACAGGACACAGTTGTTTGCAGTATCAAGCTAAAACACAGCCCTCCAAAACCACCTCTGTGGAAATTCAGATATTTAAGGAGAATTTCACATATGTGGTTGATGTCTGCAAACCTTTGCATTAATTAATGCCTTGTGTATTTTTTAGCAGAAATAGCAATATGCCCACAAGTACTGCCCCGTTGTTTGAGGAATTTGTGACGATTTGGTATGCAGGTTGGTTTCTTAATGTGGCTTAAAAATCGGACATCTTATTAGAGATTGTATGAAACTGTTGAAAAAGCATCCTGTATTGAGCCACATATATGTATAGTACCATCACTGATGGCATTTCTTTTAAACAAATAAATTTACTTTGAGAAACAGCTAACACCACAGCTAGCCCACAATAAGGTCTTGGATCAAGGTTTACTCTTTGAAAATTAAATGTAGTTTATGTCCAGGTGAAGTGATGTTACAAGTCCTTTTTGCATACAGTAAACTGTAGATCCAGCCTCTGTTTTTGCTTCATGGCACATCACAGCTTGATTCTTCTGCACTGCTGGTGAGTTGCCAGTGGCGGCTGAGGTGACATTAAATGAGTTTGCTTCTGGAGAAGAAGTGCCCCAGGAGAGGAAAATATGAGAGCTGTTTTGTACAGCTGAGTCACAGCTACCAAACTGCAGTTTGTATGTTAAAGGGCCAAAACATTGCCTGGAAATACAAGATTAGCAAAAAAATCCCAGAGTAAATTCAGTAAACTGGCTGTCATCTCTGATCTTGGCTATGTCTTACTCCACGCAGGTCAGTTTTGTTTGTTTTCTGCAGAGCAATTCATGTAATTCTTTGATGCACATTAGGGTCAGAAACATCTCTGAATTACTTCAAACTATGTATAGAATGAGTAAAATCCTTGAAATTATGGCAGTGATCCTTACACTAAATGTTTCTCATTATTTGTGACTAAAGCTAAATAACATATTTTTCTTTTCAAAAATAATGCTTTATCCAAATGTCAGCTTTGTATGAGAAATCAGATATTTCAGGGAATATTTCCAAGGAGTGGATGAAAAATTGAATTATTTTGTTTTGGGCCAGGAGAATGCTGATTTCTGAAGTGTTCAGAAGGCTGCTATGCCTCCTGAAAGCTGTAATTCCAGGCAGCATGAAGTGTTGTCCTTTATGATCTGTGCCCAGCCCCAGAGCTGGGTTACATGTTGGTACAGCATCTTCCTTTGGATCAGATGGCACAGTTCTGTGCTGCGTAGGGCAAACATGACTGATTCCCTGCATCCCATTTCTGTCTGGCTGAGTGGAGAGCTTGGCATTGCCACCCACTGTCATGCACAACACAAGAAGGTGTTCTTTGCTTTAGCCTGAGCTTTCCTCCATCCTTGCTCTCCGTTGTGTATTTTGACTCTTTGCAGAACTGGAAACTGGCTTGCAGGTGTCTTGGCTTGTCTAGCAGATTGTAGCCAACATGACTCCTCAGTTGAGTCTCCAGCTGTATTACAAAGTCCTGTTCACTCAGCAGTGAAAGCCCAATATGCATTGGAATTAAATAGAATACATGAAATTTTGGACAGCTATATGCATGCAATTGTTTGTGTTCGTTCTGTGTAAGCCATACTTCGACTTATTAAAAAAATAGTCATGTTATTTATGTTAGGCCTAACTCAGTGTGGGAAGCAACCTGCTTCCCTGCTGTGGGAAAGAATAATGCCAGTATCCTGCCATCCTTTCCTACCTGTAGTTGCAGTAAGTGCTGGTGTAATTACTATGTGTGCAGTTGTGGCCACTAAAATAACTGTATTCAATACATGTTTTACATTAGAATACAAAATCTTTTTTTAATATTCTAATTATTCCATATAAAACCTATTTAGATGCACAATATAGGTAGTGGATGAAAACATAATGGCAACATTTTTATTCCATGAGATTTAACTGTGTTTTATGTACTTCTAAATACTGGAGAGTGTTCCTTTATGCAAAACCATCTAACTCATTAAGTATTTTGTTATGTGAATGCTCAAGACAAGGTGAATCAGACTGTAGAATAATATATACATGTCTCCATATTGTCTGTGCATAACTGGGGCAAAAATATGTGCAGAAATAGAACTTAAAATTTCTCAGAAAAACAAATCAGAATTTATCATTAAACGAGAACTAAAAAATTTGGATCTTTCAGTGATAAGCTTTGGAATGGCATCACAGTTTTTTTTAATCACATCAGTGCATAAGAGGTAAACATCTTAGAAAAAGAAATGTGACATTTTTTCAGTTTGTGCTGACCATTTTCCTTGATTCTGCTTTTCATCATTAGTCTTATTTCTGGTGTACCTGATTCTGGTTTAGCATATCTCAGACCTTGTCAGACCGAATGACACCAACTCTCACTATCAGTGTGGTTCCCACTATATATATGTTCATGAAAATTGGGCAGGACTTGATTAGGGAAGGACCTGATCTCTGCTGTGTTCATTTAGAATTCAGGGACTTAAAAAATAATAATAATAATAGAGACAGCTGCAGTAAGCCTTGACTCCTTGAATATAAATGAAGAACAGAGGAGTAAGCAGTTGAAATGTTTGGTGTACATGAATCTGTGCTCCAGCAGCTGTGAACTCCAATGACTTTATTTTTTCCTCTGGACTAATTCTGATACAAACCATTAATTTCTGAGTTGACTACTAAATCATATAAACCGTACTTTTATAATCAAAGAAGCCATAACTTTTAAACTAAAGCTAAATTTTTGAATCCATATTGGAGCATAGGTAAACTGATTATCAGGAATATTGGGTGCTCAACAAAGGACCTATTTTATGTTCAGGAAAGGAAGAGATACTACAGATAAGACAATTTAAGGTCTATATTTTAGAAATTTTTACATTTATCAGAAAAAAAAAAAAACCAGGAAGACTCTGGTACCAACTGATATACTATAGAAAAATGTATATACTCTTAAATTGGTTTAATTAGTATAGTCACTATGTATCTAAAGTGTTGGTACAGTCAAATGAAAGATTGTGGGATGTGACTCATTCCACTCGCAAAAAAAATAATTTGATATACCTGAATTTTTTTTATCCTCTTTTATTGCACTTGCATTTTAAAAGTCATGTTTAAAAATTGTTGACATATTTTGCCTTTAAAGGGTCAGAAAATTAGGTCAAAATTTCCCTCCATCAAAGACTGAGAAACTCAGAAATGACTTTTGCCTGTAGGACAGGAACGAAAGCACGTTATTTTAAAGGCCAGTGAAATATAACTGCAAGCAAATCTTTACTGTTGAAATCATAAGATTCATCATCAGAATTCAAACAGAAGGGAATCAAAATGCTGATAAATTAGGAGGCAAGGCAAATATTGAAATCTTTTTTCAAAATTACTGATTTTTCTTTTCCAGTAAGGCTGTAGTCTTACAGTCAGTGGTTTGCAGGTGTAAGGATATCCCTGTATGAAACCAAATTTACTGGTGTTGTTTGCCCACCTTTCATGTTGGAACACGGGCAAAGCAGTAAATGTCAAAGAGCCATTTTGCAGTACTTATATAGAGTGGATTTTTGTATTTGAATCACAGATATTGGCATTTATAACTTCATGCTAAATATATGTTTATTGTCAGAAAACAAAAATATTAAAACTTTTCCTACTTCATCTGAGTATTCATAAAATGGTAAAGAAATAAGCTATGTGAATAAAAATATGATTCTTTGCATTTTGAACCATGTAGCAGTTTGAAAAATTTATGTCATCAATTGCCAAAAATAACCAAATTATTTGTAGGGACCTCTTTGGACCTCCTAACCCAGATAAAAGCTCCTATGAACTGGCCCTCAAAAATGGCCATATAGAACGTAAA